>JAEIFK010000425.1:1907500-2322500 GCA_018901825.1 Drosophila funebris | reverse complement strand
CTGGTTCGCAGTCTTAAGAAAACGCTTCAACTACTTTCTTCTTCAATTACTTAAGTTATTGCTGTTTAATTTGACTTAGTTTAAGCTTGAGTTGTGTAGTTAAAGTTACCTAACAGCTGCGATTAACTAAATGAATCAGTTCTGTTCGGCATTTTTAGCTGAATTATTTCCAATAATTTATATATGTTTAATAAGCTTAATTCATAGCTAAAACTTCTTAAAAAGTGACAAATATATTTTTATAAAATTGACTTTTAAATTAAAGTTACAAAGTAGATCTTCTGTGTGGCGCAGTTGCGTTTTCTAGCTTAGGAACTGGTTCCAAATAGGTTCAGCATTTGAAGTCAAGTGAACCACTTGCATGAGCTAAAAGTGCACTCAAGCCAATAGGAATAGTTAATATGCCTTATTGACTTTGTACAGTTCAACTTAACTATAGTGAAAGGCTTTGAAATGAAGCTCTCTGTGCTCTCTCTGTATTATGAATTGATTTGGTTTTAAAAAGTTTGTAAAATATAGGAAAGTTGTAGTTATTAATCGAGAAATTGTTAATAAAGTGTTGCTTTGCTTCCTTGTCAGTTCACTATATGCAAGTTTGACTGTACTTTGCTTCATACAACTCAGCAAAATTGCTTCAGCTGCTGCCCATGCCAGTTTATGAACTTTGTTATTAAACAATTGAATGTTGTGCATTGTTAGGGTATGCAGAGTTCGTTGTAAGCCAATTTGCTGGCATTATTTATTTGACAATTGGACTTTGCGCCAGGCAAGCAACATGCAACATGCAACAGGCAAGAGGCAACATTCAACAGGCAATAGGCAACGAAGTTGACATTTTCATTATGCGACTTGTGACTGGGGGCCAAGTGTCGTTCGCCATTGCCACCGGCGGCGACAACAACAGCAAGGAGAACAGCAATTACAACAACAGCAAGAACAGCAACAACAACAACAACAACAACGTCAGCAATTACAACAACTATGGCTGTAACTATGGGGCGTGTCTTGGCACTCAGTCAACGTGATTTTCAAATGCGTTGACAGTTTTTGCTTGTCAATCGTTTTGTGTATCTCAAGTAGAAACTTCTCCGTAGGTGTTGCAACTGCCACACACACACACACACACACACAACATGTGATTAAGCTGTGAACTGGCAGTGGAACTAGAACTGGAACCTGGAACTGCAATTCACAACAAGTTTCAATTGTCAGCAATCATTCCAACTGCTTGTATAACAACTTGTGCCGATCCCTATAAAGTTCAATTCGATTGCTTATTCAACCCACTGTTGTCCTCCAGTGTCACTTAGTTGCCACTGCTATTCACAACAATGTAGAAACTCATGTTGTTCCTCAACAACTTGATTTGTATGCAGGCTATGTACAATTGCGCATGTTTCAGGTCCTCCATGGTCACATTATTGCATGAAATGTAGTAACTCTATATGTAATTAACAATTATACTCAGTCTATGCTTAGATTACTATATTATATACTATACTTATAGTCACTATACTATGTCAAACTGTTGCTTTAAGTACGTTCTCCATTGTCACTTTATTCGCGCTTGGAAATGTTTTCTATTGACAATATTTGTAGGCAATCATTTCGATATTCACTTAACACTCGTTAGCGATCACAAATTACACACACACACGCACACACACACACACACACACACACACACACAGCAAAGCGCAAATAACATCAAATTTCAATTATCGCAGTGGCAAAAGGAAGCAAAAACTGAGCAATAGGCGACGACCCCGACGAGAGCAACAACAACAGCAGCAGCAGCAACAGCAGCAGCAACGAGAGCAGCCACAACAACAGCAACAACAACATCTACTGAGACGCAATTGAAGCAACACAAAGTTAAACAAGTGTCTCAAGCAAACACGAGAAGAGGCAGAAAATGCAAATAACTATAACAACAACAAGAGCAACAATCAGCAACAACAGTCAACAACAACAACAACAACAAACAGGGGCTGCTTGAAAAGTTGTTCAACTATTTGAAAGTGATTTTCACATGGGCAATTAATGTTTCAATAAACGATATTCTAGCCAGAGGCAGCAACAACAATTGTTGGGTGGCATCAACAAATTTGTTGCAACTGTTGCCATGTTGCTAGCAACATATTGCAAGCCATTGCTGCTGCTGCTGCTGCTGCTGTGGCTGCTGTTGCCGCCTCATGTTGCAGCTGGAAAATGTTATTGAAATTGGCTTTTTATGTTTATGAAAACGGCCGCTGAACTGCAGCAGTGATTTGCCACAAGTGGCAGCGGGGCAGGGGCAGGGGCAGCGACTGCAGCGGGGGAGGGAGCAGTGTGCGGCCAGGGGCAGCGACTGCAGCGGTAGGGGCAGGGTTAAGCAGAGTATTTCTGTCTTTAGTTACGGACTTACTCGGACTGGGACTGAGACTGGGACTCGGACTCGGCGTTAATTGCTGCCATTTGCAATCGTATTTATGGCTCACGCCTCGCTCACGTTTTGGCCATCAACTGCCATCAACAAACAACAATAACAACAACAACAAACAACAACAACAACAATTGCAACTGCACAACAGCGGGCAACAACATTTGCCAGTGCGTACAAATGTTTTGCTAATTGCCAATTTTATTGGCCAGCTAATTTGTGGGCGGCATCTAAAAGTCAAGAGTCGATCGGATTGTGTGGCACATTCAACTAACTTGCCCCTGTCCCCTCTCTCCTCGCTCCTCTCTCTCCACACACACACACCACACATTGGGGCCACAGTTGTTTGTTCTCTGATTTCGCAGAATTTGTATAACGATCGCTTTTCCATGAATGGGAATCGCATTTCACTTCACAACAAAACCAAACACAACAAAAATTGCACTTAAATGCGTTTTTCTAATTCATGCAAAGATATGAGATCTATACAAGTTTAAATTGAGAAAGCTAAACCAATTCATTTGCTGCATTTATCACAATTTGTTTAACAATTTAACATCATTTTCAATTGCATTTTTAATTGTTATGCAACTTCTATACAAAGCTTGACAGCTGCACAAGTTTGAAGTACAGCACTCGAAAGTTTCGTTTAATTTCCATAGAAAAGGTGAAAGGTCATAGTTTACTTGCAGACTTCGAACATTAAACGAACTGATTTACTCGCAAATGTTAATTAATTAACTAAATTAAATATTTAGCGTATCGCCTGAAGTACATTAAAGTATTATTCAATTTAATTCATTTATTGTTTATTGTTGTTTTGGGTCGACTGTCATTAGTCGATGTTAAATAAATAATTAAATAAAATAAATAAATTATACAACAGTTTTTGAATGAAATTTCCCACCCAAGTCTTGGGTTTTTCCATATCCTCCATAACATAAAGGAAAACTATTGAAAACTTAGTCTGAATCTAATATTTAATAATATTTAATTTGAACTTTTATAACTTTAAACTTTTCCTCATTGTTACAACTTGAACTGTATTTGCAGCATTATTTAACAATTGCTGACCCAAAAACCGTTTGCTCTTCACCTTTTCATGCACTTGCCAATTCTCTAGGCCAATTCTCTTCCCCCGTCAATTAACTGGCCCCCTTTGTGGCACACAAATGCCTTTGTAGATGTGGCACAGATTGGTAAAACGAAAATCAAAATAAGGAAAACATTAAATATGAATAAAAATGTTTGGCTATTAAGGCAAATGTTGGCAGCGTAGCCGCTACCCGCACTGGACCCCCTCTGGGTCCCCTCTTGACCCCCTTAACCCTCTTGCTGTCCGCCTCATTGATTGCATTCCATTTAAAATATGAAATTAGACTTTAAATATGAATTTGTTGTTATTGTTGCTGTTTGTGCTCGTTGTTGTTGTTGTTGTTCTTGTGTTAGCCCTGGTAAAGGTCAAAGGTGCAGGCGGCAGCCACTGGCCAAGCAGCCGGCCAGTTGCACAGTAACATGTGGCCACAACCACAAACAGGCTGAAGCAACTACATTTTTTTTTTTTTGGGTGGGTGGGCGCGCTATACGCCTTATGCATTTGTCCATTCGTTTGCCGCCCCCTCCCCCCTCTTTGGCTACCCCAGCCACGAACCGCTGTGCAACGATTGCTGCACGTTTTGCTCATTTTACTAACGTGATAATAAAGTGCAAATAATATGGCTCAGTTGGCAGTTGCAGTTGCAGTTGCAGAGACAATTGTTGCAGCTACAACTGAGAGATTGGTGTGATAGGCTGTCTGTGCGGCTGTTGCAAGTTTTTCCGCAATCGATGCAACAACAACAACAGCAACAACAGCAACAACAAGCATAACAACAGCGAATTATCGCTGATGGAAATGCACCTGATGCTTGATTTGTTGCAGTTGTTGCAGTTGTGGCTGTTGTTGTTGTTGCAGTTCTTGTTGCAGTTGCACGACTTTTGTGGCTAAGACTGAAATCTGAAGCTGGGGCGTTGGTTTCGACGTTCTAACGCACTTGGCCGAAATGTTATGGCCAGGCCAGGCCAACGCCAATTCCTTTGCCCGCTGGCTCTATGCCTCTCCCTGTATCTATCTCTCTCTCTCTCTCTCTCTCTTAGTCTCCCTCTCTCTCCCTCTCACTCGCTACTTCTCACAATTCGCAGCCTCGTTATGCGCCAATTACTTGGCAAACAATTTTTACCTTTAGCCTCAAGTTCAAATTTCAAAATCAAAATCAGCAGCACCACACAGCAGTTGGTTGAGGGCTGTAGCGGGGGCAGTTACATAGGTGGAGACGCGGGGATAAGGGCAGAGGCAAAGACCTGAGCTTGGGTAATTGCTTGGTTGGGGCAGGTTTTCCCATGGGTAACCTGTTGCGACCGACTTCCACTTGAGGAGCCCCCCAAAGCCATAACAACGGTAATCACTCACTCAAACAGCAACTACAGTGGTTCTCTCTCTCTCTCTGTGTCTCCCTCTCTCTCTCTCTCTCTCCCTCTCTCTCTCTCCCTCTCTCTCTCTCTCTGTCTGTGTGTGCAATCTTAGCAAGGTGTTAGAGTCGTCGTCGAGTTGCAGAGTTCGCATAGGGACACGAACTTCAAATCAAAGCCAAGTTAAGTGCTAGTTGTGGCTGCCCTTCCCGCCCCCTCTCTCCTCACTAACAACCGCAAAGTGTTGGCTGTCCAAAAGGGTCCAAGTCTCGGCAGATTTGCATGTGGCAAGTTCGCTGTGTTCCTCGTTTCTTTTGCATGCCAACCAAATTATAGAGAGCAACGCCAACTAACTAAAGGAAGGAAGCCACATCTAAATACTTAGTCATAGCTGGCGATTGTGGATCTGTCTGTGCATCTATTGGGGCCGCCGCATAGCCTTGGCCACATCACCAGCTTCCATAGGTCACAACTTGGCTGCAACCAAACAGGCAGACAGCATAATTGACCTCAGCTTGCACCAGACTGTGTGCAACATGTGGAATGCGATTCATTCAATTTAAACATTAACTTTGCTAACAATTTACAAATTCTTTTCAATTGAAATGTGTCTTTGTGGTGGCAGAGCACCAAAAAGTGTACTATACCTAAATGAAAGGTTAACTTAACTGTGGCACAACGAAGATTTGATGTCTTTACTCAGTTAGTCACATATTTTAGTCAAAGCTTTTCAAATTGTATATAAAACAAACAAATACACAATATTAATTATCGAACTATAAATATATATATATATATATACTACTATATTATATAGCATATCAGCTTAGTCTGACTGCTATAAATGTACTTTCTGCAGCTAAGAGACGCACTCTTACCAAGTTTTATTAAGTTGCAACAGCTTCAAGACTGAGAGTCCCATTTGCATAGAAAACTTTACTGTATTCACTTAATTTGCAAATAAAATTTTATATAGAGTCCAACTGCCCTAAGTGAATTATCAGGGCACTCGATAATCGTCTTGTATATTTTTATAAAATTAAATTAAATATAGTTCTTACAAAATTAAGTTAAAGCAAGGAGAACTACTATTTTATATAGAAGCTACGTTATATAGAAGTTTCACTGCATTAGACTCTCTATCTGTTCTGAAAGCCTATAGCTTTTCTTTTCAGCATTTTCTACCTTTACATTTATGATAACATTCTATAAATATAGTATAATATAATAAAAATATTTCATTTAAAATTTATAATTAATTTTTAAAGCTGCCAGACAGTTGAAGCCACTTGAAAGTTAGTTTAAACGAGACTAATTTATTTTTCTAAATTATTCAAAATGTACAATTAATTGAGAAATTGTGCAGAGAAGAAATGTACATATATTAATAATGCAAAAAAATGTAGAAAAATGCAACAAAATGTAGAAAACTCCGGTGTATTGCCAAGTGAAGTTAAATCTGAAATTTGAGTTAACAATTAAAGCAGAATTAAGTTTTCTTATCTCTTTACATATTCCTGACTCTCAACACTCAACAGAGATTCACACACACACACACACACAAACACACACACTCACACACACTCACACACACAGCTTGGCTCTGTTCGTATCGCTCTTGCTGTGGAGCTCAGTTTGTTCAGCCTGTTGCATGCCACACACACTCTAAATATTCCCACTCAGTCTCCCTTTCTCTCTCTCACTTTGTCGCTCTCTCTCTCTCGCTCTTTGTCTGGCTGTCCGACTGTCCGACTGTCGGACATTTTTGCCATAGCAACCGCTTCCATCAATCATTATATTTGTCCCTGAAATCAAACGCAAAAAGCATCCTGATTCCCAGGCGAACAGCGCAGTGTGGCAAGCAACACTTCCGTTGCCGCATTCCAAAGCGTGCCAACAACAAAACAGAAAGTAATTTGCAATACGCAGGATACACAGCAGCAGCAGCAAGGACAACAGAGAGAGAGAGAGAGAGAGAGGGAGAGCGTGCGAGCGAGCGAGAGTGAGAGAGAAACTGGGAAACAAGGTCATGAAATTAGCACGAGCTGCTGCTTGAGTCCTTGAGCCACAAAACGTGGCAAGGACGTCAAGGCAAGGCAGGGGTGAGTGAGAGAGACAGACGTTGTGAGTGAGTAGAAGTGAGACAGCTGCTGCTGTCATGGCAACATTTTATGTCATCTCTTGCCTCTTGAATTCGCTGTTCGCCTGGTGGACGAAGGCGCCAAAATTCAACATTTCTCGTTGTGTGCGTGCAACGCGGCGTTGCCGTCAGCGTCGACGTGTCGCTGCCACTTGGCCACAGGCTGCGTGTGTGTGTGTGTGTGTGTGTGTGTGTGTGTGTGTGTGTGTGTGTGCTTGTGTGCTGTTTGAGTGGTGGATTTGGAGTTGGGCTCACTTGAGTCCACGCTCCCAAGCAGCTTCCTCCTCACGCGGAGTCACTTTTCGAGCCGAGTTTTATTTTGGGATAATCCCATTTTGTTAGGGACTTACAATCTCCAATATAAATATATATATATATATATATCTGTGCTTTTTTACAACGCATATACAAGCATAGAGAGAGAGAGAAAGAGAGCGAGATTGGCTCAAGTGCGCGACATGGCGTAGATTTTACTTCTCAAATGTATGCGGCGCGCAGAGGCAGCAAAAAGTGTGCGTGTGTGTGCGATAGATGTTGCGGATGGATGTTAGTCATAGTCACATGCACTCACACACTCACACACACTCACACACACACACATACTACACACACTAGCGCTGTGTTGCACACATTATCACAACGACACGCATTTTAGTTGAACAGGCAAACAAAGCTTCCAACAGCATCACGCATACTAAGCAGAGAGTGAGGACAGAGACAGAGACAGAGACAGAGAGAGAGAGAGTGAGTGAGTGAGTGAGCAGAAAAGAGCGGGGAAGGCTGCAAATTTAGACTCAGTGGTGCAAATTTGTTGTGGCTACGCAGCAGCACGCACACAACGAAGCGACAAACTTGCGGTTCAGGTTGAGCGGCAACAGAGGCGCAGCGCACAGGAGCCAGCATCCCTGAGTATCCCGAAATATGCACACTCTCTGCCGCCCACGCCCACACCCTACCCCACTCTCTCTCTCTCTCTCATCAGTCTCTCATCAGTCGCTCTCCTACTCTCTCACTCTGTCATAAACTATCAAAAAGCGCGCTACATTTTTGAGCTAATGCCTCATGTTGCTGCCATTCCTTCTCCTGCCTCAGTTACTACTCTAATGCAGCTGACGCAGCTGCTGCTACTGCAGTCCTCTTTATGCTCCTCGTGCTGCTGCTGCTGCTGCTGACGTCACGCGTCTCTGTTGTTTTTCCTTTATTCCACTGGCATCGATTTTCACACGCCTCTCTTGGGAAATGATAAGAATGCCAAAAGTTTCAGGCAAACATAAAGCGCGCGTAGCTCGCTGCCTGCGTATCCCAACTTGCTACACACACACACACACACACACACACACACACACACACACCCACGCACGTCCCCCACACACATACACACAGCATCCCAGTTTTGAGAGCCAGAGCAAGAGGCAGGGAGGTAGGTAGGTGCCACCCGCTCATATAAAGAGGTACACACTAAAGTCGATCGATGGAAATTTCTTTATACATTTTTGATAAGAAAAACTGTCGCGTGTTGTGCGTAAGTGTGTGTGTATGTGTGTACGCTGCTTGTTTGATGAGTGTATAAATATTGATAAATACTGTTGAGTCAGTTGCTGGGCTATCAGTGCCTTCAAGTGCCCACTTGAGGTTTTGTCAAGTGCTTTCGCTCCATTTGTTTTGTTGTAAAACTATCACAACGTTTACTTTAATTTACTTTTTAACATTAATAGTGATAGGTGTAGTATATCATTAAATTATTGGCAATCTAAGTTTAATAGTGTTTAAAAAAATTAATTATATATTTATAAAGTTTATTTAGAAATACGATTTTTATAATTATAGCCTTACATGCTCCAGCCTTACTCACGAGTTTAGTTAGAATAGTAGAAAATTATACATACTTTAGTTATTAGTCTGAAAAGTTATATTTTTAGGAAAAGTCAGCTCGCAACAGCAGATCAATACATTTGATGGCAGGTATTATTATTTCTTGGACACTTATTATTAGCATAGAAATCATATAAACAGCCTCAGCTATATGCCTACTAAATGTAGATTTTTTAATAATTATTATAATATTCACAAGTGCAAGCTACTTCTTGGACAGCCCTCGTTAGTATACAATTAGCAAATTAGGTACATATTTTTATTATAACTTAGAATTTACTCAACAGTTTGATGTTTTAGCTTTTATTTAACTATTCCCTTTGGCAAAGTCATCTAGAACGTAAAGCGTAACTTCTTGGGCAGCCCTCGCTGTGCTGGTTGTATGCTTTATAATCATACTATTCAGTTTCATTATAAATTGATTCTAAGTTGCAGCATTTAAGTCTTTTTTGTTTGAATTCCCTTGCTGTTGCGAAGAAAGCTACAACAGCTTAAATAGCCCTCGTTAGTGCGATAAATTATATAAATATATATAATAGATAATAGATAAAGATTACTATATGCCTCTGTAAATATATATATACTATTTATCTTTGCATCCTTTACCTCAATTTCCCTTTATCACTTTTGCTGTCCATTAACTTTGCTGGAGCACTTGAAAAATGTGGCTTAAATTGCAGCTGCTTAAGCGGTATTTTGCGGTAATAGGGCTTGAAGCGTTTTGGATTTGCGCTTTTCAAAGTCATTAAAGCCAAATTAAACGACGCCAAAAACGAACTCAAATGGCAAATTATTCACTGTCAGGCGGCAGGCGAAAAACGCAAATGCAAATGGAAATGGAAATGGAAAACTGTAGGCAAACAAATTGCAGCACAAAATATTATTGCCAAATGATTCTCCACCCTGCTGTTACCGTACACCCCCCCCCCACGCTCCCGTTCCCACTAGCACAAAATCGATGAGGTCGCTGATAAGCGGCAGCCAAGTTGGCCCATTGCAAAGAAACATAAACTCCAATTGAACAGACGATCAACTTAGTTGGCTTGTTTTTTTTTTTTTTAGCTTAAACTTAAACTCAAGTTAGCTTTATTCAAGGCGAGTAGCTTCAGGTCCTAACTGCCGTCAATTGTTGACTTTAATTTGTTTTATTGGCGCAACTGCGACTGCGACTACGACTGCGACTTTGAGTCGGAATGATGGAGATAACGCTAACTAAGCGGGTCAGGGCCTGTTTGCCACTGGCCATAGCAGGCGCTATTGTTTATAGCAAAAGAATAAGATAGATCGAGTGACAAAGAGAGAGAGGGGGGAGCAACAGTCACTGTCAAGAGTTCACACACACACATACACACACACATGAGCTTATGAGTATGTGCACACACGTCGTATACGCAACCTGAGCACAAACACATTTCCATAACAATTGAGATGCGGCAACAAGTAGCTAAATATTCTATACGTTTTTTTTATTTGTTATAATTTTTTTTTTTAATACCTTTAGGAAGTCGAGGTGCACAACAAAAACTATAGGAGAGCACGCAAAAGCCAAAAAGTCACAAAGTGTATTTACAATAACAAAAGGCGCATTTCGTGGCGAGTTTTTCCAGCTACGTTTGCTACAATAGACAGGTCTCTCTCTGCTCTTCAGCTGTTCAGCTCTTCTGTGCTCGTCTCGCTGGCTAATCAGAATTGTAAGTAGTGCCTGCATCCACTTATCTTTTATGTAAATTACCTGCCATAACAATTTCTGACTGACTTCGTCTCCGTCTACGATTACAACAGCCAAAGACGAAAGAAATGCGAATAAAAAACTAAATAAAAAAATATAAAAAAAGAAAGAAAAGAAAAAAAAAAACAAACAAAAATACATTTAAGTGTGCATATAAATACGAGTACAAAGCAAATTATTGTCGAAATGTTTAATGACAAACTGTTGATGCCATGTCACGAACTTTCCTCCAACTTGCAACGTTCAACATTCAACTTCCAACTTCCAACAGCAGGAGCTGCGTCTGCTTGGCAGCCGCTTCACGAGTTTGTAACGGATTTTGCGTTCACTGTGGTGTGTGGAAGGGGGTATAAAGTATCTAGTATCCAATATACCCTCAGTATCAGGTTCATGCCCATGGCTTCACAACTGACTCCCCAAGCACCGAGTCGACTCCACTCCTTTTGTGCCCATAGAGACAAAGTGTGCATGATGAGCAATGGCAAGACATCAGCAAATTGTATTCATGAAATACATTTTAGGAAAGCGCTCAACTTTGCAAAATGAATTGCGACTTTCAACTTTGATTGAAATCGGTTATTCAACTTTGTCATTCAAATAATAATAATAAAAATAATATATAAAAAAAAAAGAGAAATAGACCCTTTATTTCCTTAGTTTATGACAAATACAACTATTAAATTTATTACCAATATTAGGAAATGGATGTCAATCCGTCATTTAACTTGCCATACTTAATAAATCGTAGCTAAAGTAATTTAAAGAATGTTAATTTTGTTACTTAATTCAATTATTAGCCATAAACTTAAGCGTTAAATGGCCAAGACTAATGCCATAATTTGTCGCACTTGGCAAATTAATATTTGTCGTCGCAAGATTGTTTTTAATTCATTTCAGTCATTTTCTGAGCTTCATTATGAAAACATTAATAGTAATTGCAATACTTTTAATTCAATTAAAAGTGATTCTGTCTAATAATTGTGATCCGGTTATGATTAAATTTCGTACACACAATCGGTCGTGCCATGCACCTGTTAATATAGGTGTGCGTTACGATAGGCCCTTCAACGTGTACTGTTATAGAGAAATATGTGGAGTTCTTGAGAAAGCCCCAAACCCTTGTTGCTCAATTGGAGATTGCGACATATGGTGCTATGGGTGCAAATGCCTTCCTGGAATTAATGAGGCTCGCAGCAAATTTGAGAACAGGTATCGAGGTCATGTATTTGATGTGAAGTATTTGGTAAATATTCTTGAATTATCATTTTGAAACATTAACTTAAATTTCTTTCATTTCCAGTAACAATGATGAACATAATGAAAGAATTTCCCAAAGATGAAATCAATACGGAATCTCTATCTAGTTGCTATCTCGATTATTCTGTAAGAAAAAATTATAGAAATATTTCTAAAGCTGCACATAAAAGTTTCTACTAGTATTATTATTTGGGAAAATTATTATTATTACTTCTTAATATCTATTTCAAAATATTTAATCAGTGTTTATAGCTGATTATATAAAAAGTCACAGTGAAAACAATTTCGTTTCGCCACATCATTGAATGCCTTTGAAAATTAAGAAATTAAGGGTTCTGCTTGGGTATCAAACGTTTAATTACAAAGTAGGCAACCAACAATAGTTAAATAAATATATAAATAAATTAAATGCAATGCGTTTGCTCTCTTATAATTATGTTGTTGTTTGTAACCCAATTTTTTCTTCCTTTTTTCAATCTTTCTAACAATCACAAGAAATAAAACAAAACCTTTGCATATTAAGAAATGGCAATTTTATACAATATAATTATATATTATTATTATTATATACTATCTCTGTTTTGTCAACTGGCTTGCCTTGATTTCACTTTCCCTTTTACTTTTACTTTTTTTTTTTGGGGGGGCATCGGAGTCTGTCTGTGTGGCATTGAAAACTCTTTCAATTTCCAAGAAATCATTTGCTTACGAATTTTAACACACCTGAACACACGTTGAAACGTTCTTCTTCTTCTTCGTCTGCGTCTGCGTCTTCGGCTCCGTCTTCTTCTTTAGTTCTTCTACAATATTTACATGTTGTACTGAATTATTTTTATATTAATGACTTCCATGGAATTGACCCACAATTGAGCACTGGCTGCAAAATAAATATATTGGGCTAAGGTCAATTGTGCCCACCCATCGTTGTGGAGAGAGTGCCTATGAGATGATTTAATCGATTTTGGGTTTCATCAGCCAAAAAACGATAAAAAAAAATATAAATAAAAAAAATAAAGAAACCCAAAAATTACATATGGATTGGCACATTGCATGCATATGAAGTGTCGGCAGTCGAAAATTGAGAAACAATTATCGATGCGATGCCATGTGATGTGATGTATGTGATATGCAAATCAACAATTGGGCAAATCTGGTTGGGAGTGGGGTGTTTCACAAAAAGTCATTGCGCCGCAAAACTATTGCAATCTTGTAGAGCAACACAGGGTGAAGTAACTCACACTCTCCCCTAATATCACATGATAGAGTGCATTGCACTGGAATCGGGAATCGGGAATCGGGAACTGGAACTGGACGGTGGGGGGACGACAACGCGTGTTGGGGCGGGGAGAACGCGTACTTTAGTGTACAGTAGT
Organism: Drosophila funebris; assembly: GCA_018901825.1. Taxonomy (NCBI): domain Eukaryota; kingdom Metazoa; phylum Arthropoda; class Insecta; order Diptera; family Drosophilidae; genus Drosophila; species Drosophila funebris. The sequence continues at coordinate 2,309,262 of JAEIFK010000425.1, read as the reverse complement.
GTCGACAATTTTGGATTGTGGTTCAGGCTCAACATGATTTTGCCTTGAACTTCCCAGTGACCGAGCCGACTGCGACCAAGAGAGGAGGAGTCCGTGTTTACTTTAATTTATGCGCTAAGCACTTAAGATATTCTAAAAATCCAAATACAATACTCGAGTACTCGAATATACACTCGAATTACTCGTACAACTAATGCAATGCATCTCTCTAGTTATACGAAATGTGTGTCATATATGCATGAGATTATTGGCGCCGATTCTTGGCGATTCATGAGCATACAAAATGTACGATAAATGCAAACAAAATTCTAATGCAATACACATATCGAAAGGTGCCATCAAGTCGGCGAAATTCCTTTAATGCGCATCTTTGTGGTTCAATGTTTGACATTGACATGTGCCAAGGCTTATTCTAACTGCGGGTTCTACTCTCTATGCACAAGTTCTATCGGCAATCTGTACACAAACTATAAACAAGCGAACCCATTTACCATCTCTTTACACATCTCCTTCCTCTTCTTTCTCTTAGCCGCCTCAACAAATGGCTCAAATGTAGCGCCATGCGGGCGCAGCATGCAAAATTCAAGAGACCCAGGCCAGATAATTCATCCAGCAACTTCTTCTACTCAATTCTCAGCTCTCAGTTGTTGTAGTTGTTGTTTACATTGAGGTATTTTGTTGACTGGTCAAACACATATGCTTGGCATGTGTCCATAGTCCGTGCCTGCCACACATCAGGCGTTAACGTAGGTGTGAGACAACTAGGGGTTGTCCAGCCTTTGCTACAAGGTCTGCCATTTGTTAACTGATAAACCTAATCAAGTATTCAATCTTTAATCTTTAATCCAAGTCAAATAGCTCTCTTGCTTCACTGTGTTTTCAATATGGAACATTATTATTTGCACAAAATTATGCTACACTCTTTTATTCACATTATTTATTATCATTTATTATTTATTAGCAGCCCTAAGACATGAGCAACCTTGAATAAAATTAATTATTTATTAAGGTAAATGTGTAAAAAAAATGTACAAATTGTTAAGAATTGTGCAAACAATAAAAGTAAATTTAAAAAAATAGAATAAAATGTGTAAGAATGCATAAACTATGTAATTGACTTGGTAATTAGCTTGAATGTATTTTAAATTTTTATAAACCTTTACAATTCTTGTTCTATTGTGCATTAGCTGTAAGCTTGTATATCTATATAATATAAATATTTATTTATTTAGTTATATGAATTAAATTTAGTACAGCCATTTGCCATATGATCTTCTCTATAATTCACACCATTCACTCACATCTGCATCTACCCAATGTTGGCCTTTCTCTCACCTCTGCGCTACCTTCGACTTTGACTTTCTCAGGCTGGTTCCCAGGCTGTCTGATGCTTTTGTGCAATAACTGTATTCCCGCCAAAATGTAAGCTGAAAACTCCAGCAGCGCCTTGCTAAAACAAATTTTAGCGCCTCTACCTTTTTGGCAACGTATGGCCAGGAGATGATTGGAAAAACAAGCGGAACAGGCCGGGAAACTGTTAACTAGGACATGTGTGTGTGAGAAACTGGGAAGAGCACGTACCAAGCGTAGGTGCGATCGGTTGTTGTGCCACATGATAATGTGAATTTTGTATGGTAAAATGTGCTTTTCCCGTAGCGCCAGGCGTGCTAAGGGATTTCTCAAGGAAAACAGAAAGAAATTTCACACACATTACGCGAGCAGCGGCGCTTCGAAGATGAAAATTGAAAAAAAAAAAACACACGAGTCAGAGTTGCATATGTTGTTAGGTTTGGTTCGTGCTAAAGGATCTTCCCAGTTGCCAGTTGTCAGTTCCCAAATCTCAAGGCGGGCACCAAGCTGTCTCTGTCTCTCTGGTTATTCAAGAAATTTCCAACGGGTATTTCCTCGACATGGACATGGACATGGAAATGGGCATCGACATCGACATCGACATCTATCGATATAAGCAAACGCAAACATTATCATAAAGAGCGATTTTATAACTGGGCGACATTTTCCCACCGTTTGCTGTCCCATGTGTGAGGGAAATCCTTGCTGTTGGTTTTTTGCACGCTGCTGGGAAAACGTCTGACTTTCGGTGTACCTGAGAAATGGAAATGGAAATGCGGACGGTGTAGTGTGGCCCAACACGTGGCCAGTAGCTTGCTTAGGGAAATGTAATCATCATTATTAGTCGTGGACATCAGCTTAGCTCTGCTCTGCTCTGCTCTCAGCTTTCACACTCAACTGTGGTCATCTCAAGTGCACAGGTTGTAAAGGAACTTGCCACACCCACGAATCACTACTGGACATTGCCACACTTGACTCTATGCGCCGGCGCAGGCTCATCCACTGCTCTACTCATCTGTAGCGCAGCGGGACAACAGGTAAACACTGCCAACTCAACAGGTAAACATTTGCCAATAAAAACAGCCTGTTGCTGCCGACGCGTGTCAAGTGTGTGAGTGTGTGTAGATGAATGCCAAGTGTTGAGTGTGTTTATTGTCCTCGCGTTTAACTACCTGTTGTATTTTGCATAACGAAAGGATATACAAGCCAAATAATAGACAATTTATAACCAGCTTCAGAGCCACAGCAAATACATTTAGCACTTTAATAACGACAGTTGATTGAATTATTGTACGAATATGTGTATTACGCAATCAAATACGAATTAAACCAGCTTAAGTTTTACTCAATAATTTACTTTAACAAATGTATATTTAATTATACACAAAGTTTCTTTTAAATTAATTTTCCTGCGCTTTTCCATTGTCGAAACAAAACGGAATTTATTACATTTAAATTAGTTGTTGAATTTATATTATGTAATTTCTATATCAAACGATTTTCTGAGAGCCCTAATTGTTGAGCCTCTACTGCATTAACAGGGCTTACTTTAAGCTACCCCGGCTTTACTCTATTGTTTCCCCTTGCTTAAAATAGAAAATGCGAAACTTGGTTTTAGTCATATTGCGTTATTGCGTTAGCATTGATACAACTTGAGCAATATTTCGTGATATTATCTATGTGAAACTATTAACAAATTTTGATTTAGGTATTAACATTGGGAGTCCGTGAACTGAAACCAAATCCACTGGATGAATCGGCATCCATCATATTGATATTGGCATCATGGGGATCGGTTGGTGGCATTGGATTTCGAAATTGTTCAGCCGAGATGCGGGTTAGAAGAATGCCAACACCTTCGATTAAAGAGAGCAATATGCCGCCAATGATGGCACTGCCAGCCATTGAAGCAAGGCCATTGCGTGCCGCTAGAATGCCACCAGTGGCAGCACCACTAATAATGGAATTCCATGGATCCTCCTTCTGCCTGAAATGCACCAGAGTGCAATCAATGGTGCTAAACATGCCGCCCCAGGCAGCAAAATTTCCAGCAATCACCGGTGATCTTGATTTGACAGCAGCCAAGCTGCCAATAAGGCGGCGACTCAAACCCTGTGGGGCATTCCGGAAACCCTTGAGGGCCTGAAAAATCCCACCGCCAATGCAGCCCATGGCAAATGCACCGCCCGAATCATCGACAATGCGATATGGGCATGGTTCACGTGAATACTCCTCCATACTTATGGTTTAATGTCCTAAAAATGATTACTGCTCAATCAATGTACACAAAAAGCGAAATTTAATAATTTTAACAAATTTTACAATTGTTTTGTGTTTGTTTGATTTTGAGAGATTTGAAAGGAGAACGTGCTTTTAAACATGACACTTAAATCGATAATATTAACTGAAATTACAGAACGAAAGGCGAACTAAAGCTCAAGGCTTACAAGTCCAAATAATTGCTAAACTATATATTTATCTAAATATTAAGTAACCATGAAGGATTGAAACTGTGTGAGGAAACTTTTGGGATAGAAAAGTTAAAGGACAAGTGCCATTGTGTAATAGTTGTGAGTTGTCTAGTTGTTGTTTATGTATCTTGTACATTTATAAGTCTGAGCAGTTCTCTCTCTCTCTCTCTCTCTATACACGCTGCAGTTTTTATTTTTATAGTTAATATAGTTTTATATAATCTTTGCCATGAATATCATCATTATTTAGCCCCTCGCTGCAGCGGAGTTAAGTTAAGTTGACAAACAACACAAACAGGAACATTATCAGAACACTTGGCACGAATTAACATATACACAGAATCACTTAAAACAGGGCCAGTCAGTCAGTCAGTCAGTCAGTCAGTCAGTCCCGAGGTAAACAAAACACGCACGTGGGGCAATCAAGAGAGGTTGCCAAGCGAATGGGGTAAGGGGAGATTGGCTTTTGTGGTAGGGGTATGGGTAGGGTTCGGGGCTGGGATCGTAAGAGCTTCGATAAGCATTGCACAAAAGGTTAAATAGCACAAATGTCGAGCGTAGTTAACCATAAAATTTACTGCCAGCCGTAAGGTCTGCCACGCAGCTGGATGTTTGTCTGGAAGGTTGATTGAGGTGGTTTCTGTAGTTCGTAGGTTCATTCGGCGGGGCAGCAGCAGCAGCAGCAGAAGCATAACCAAAGACGCAATTCATACAAAAGGCAAATGGTGGGAAACGGAAACAATGAGACCGATTGTCATCGAGTCCAGAAGCTTGCGATGCCTCGATTGCCCCATAAGTTTCCATTTCCATAATTATCACGCGAGCATAATCAAGGTTTATGGACGATTGAAACTTTGAAAGCCGACACAACTGTGTCTACAGAGGGCGATTCTCAGTACAGTCTGGCCTGCCCATAGATGGATATCTCAACTTGCAATGGTCTCTACAACAAGGTGTCAAACGTCGCTGACAAATGAAAGTGAAATCCACAATAAAAAAAGAAGAAGAATTCAAGGGACACCTGGACACACACATAGCGCCAGTCTCCAAATAGAAAGGAAAAAAAAAACCCCTCAGACCCATTGTCTTAGCTCTCTCACTATCCAGTTTTCCGTTGAGTTCGCTGTCTGTCTGTCAAGTTGACATGTAAATCGTTAGAACGTGCTGGATTGATTGTTCTCACTTTAACGCGTTTATTGATTGTCCAAATGGGGAAATTGAGGACGCCGATCACAGATCATTTGTCAGTCAAGTAATGCCTTCCCACCTCTGATAAACTTGTGTAATTTGTAATTGTAAATACGCGAGCTTGTCAACTGGGCTCATTGTTATTTACCCCGAAAATCATTTTCATTTTATAGATTTTCCATTTGTTAATGTGGGCACATTATGTTAACTATTCAAAGGATTGGCAATTTCTACGAAGGATGCTGCGAGTCTAGTGGTCAGTTTCTGTATTTTTTTGTTGGGTTTTCACACGAATTCATTTGATTATTTCATGGGAATGTGTTTTGTTTAGAGAGTTTGGGAATCATTAGGCATTTATCAACTGTGTAGAATCACACAAAATTGATTAGATCGAAAGGAAAGTATTCCTCTCACTTCTTTCCTAAATAATTGTTTTGGTAAACTATGCGTGCTATGCTTACGATGAATCAGAGTTTTGCTGGAGCTTAAATCAATATATATAATAACTATATATGTTTGAATGATTGAATATAGTTAGACAGAATTAAATATGTATGATTTATATATACGAAGCTCTCAGAATGAGTTGCTTAGGGCTTCTAATATTCTAAATTGTATCTACAATATGTATTGCTATATTATATTGAAGTCCTTCAGAGAGTCATGCTCTGTTTCCTATCATATCTTCTATCTGGTAGAATCAGCAACTATTTTGAACTTTTATCAAGATAAATCTTGATCTTGCATTTGCAGTATTGAACTTTGATTTATACTTAATTCTTTACTTAGATTCATTTCCTTTCATTCCTTAGTTCAAAGCACCTGCAAATTATTGTTCTATAAGGCAGCAGCTGCTATTATGCAATTTTGCATCGATCTTTGCCTCAAAAGGAATGCATCTGCATAAGAAGTGGAGCGTGGAAATGGTAAGAGAAGCAGGAACAGGATCAGATACTCATTTACCTAAGCATTGAAATGTTGTGCACATGCCAAAATGTGAGCACTAACAATGCTAAACAATTGCGGTTGCATTACCCTAGAGAGTCTAGATGGAGGGGAATATGGAATGCAAACAAAATGAATATAAAATCCAAATCAAAAGGCAGACGAGGAACAACAAAAGGACTCAGGTACAACTCGGACTCGAACCTCGTACTCGGATGGTGGCATGCCGCCAAAATGCGTTGCAAGGAAGCGTAGCGCAGGCGCTCACGAATGGTGCACTATTGTTTGTCACATCCACAACACACACTCGCTTGCCCCCACCCTCTCTCTCTCTCTCTCTCCATCTTTTACACTATGCTTCGACTGCTGTGATTATTTTGATGACGACGACGATGAACGTTTTGTTCCTTGTGCTCATTGTGCGCCCGCAGATGCAAGTCAACGTCCGAGTTTGTGTTCTGAAACTGTCTCTCTCACTCGTTCTCTTCTGTCATTTGTATTTCCATCTCCCTCGCTTCATGGGCTGTGCAAACAGATGCACGTCTTGGCAAAAAAAAAAAAAATAGAATCCCTGGCCAAGACGAAACGCGCCAAAGGAGCAGCTGTCAATGCCAAGCCACCAACGCGCCAGCCAACACCCTCAAGAGCATTAGCCCAGCATTCGAATTCGAATCCGAGTACGAATCCAAATCATTATCATCGCTATCCCTCTCTCTCTCACTCTCACTCTCTCTCTCTCTCTTTCTCTAGGTTGACAATAACTGATTTGTGCTGCCTGCCTGGACGTCGCAGATGCAATCCTTGTGCTCGCTTCCTTGGTTTTCCGCTTGCATTGTTGGGCCTGGCCCGAGACCGGTGTAATGAGTTTTTGTCTTTCATTTTTTTTTTCCTTCCTCAACTTTTGGGTATTTCTTTATATCGTATATATTTATTTTTTTGCAGACTGCCTGCTGCCCGAAAGGTGTTAAAAATGCTGTTAATATGGGCGTAATGCCCGACCTAAACTAGCTTTGTGATTGCATCATTCAGGGTTCAGAGCACTGCTCTACTTGGTGATTTTTGTAGCAGAAGAAACTGTGGTTTGATAGAGAATACAATATCTTCTAGTTGATTGTTTTTAGGCGCAATGGCTGTTCTTTAAACGATTGTCAACTACAGAACTTCTTGATTGTGGAGTAATTGAATTGTCAAGCTAGATGATTGAGATATGCTCTGCACAACTATATATATCTGATGCACCACATTATATAGCATATATCTACAATTACTTGACAAACACCAGTCTGGCAATAAGCCTCTACCTAACTCGAAAGACATTTAAGACTATGAATTTAATTTGTAAATCTATAGTAAACAATTTGAATTGGTCCACAAGTTATTCATAGTCTGTAGTCTGGCAGTCGTTATGCCACACAGAACTAGATATCCATATTTCTTAGTCTTTCTTAAGGATCAATCCATTCAATTTTATCATGCAAAGTACTTGCAATTCAATCGCATCTTTTACATCACTTTCTGCTGTAGCTATCTGTAGCTCAGTTCTCTCGTTCTCTCTCCACACTAACAGCTTTCTTCCGCTTCCTGAAGACCTCCTGGCACTTAATTGCCGCAACAGTATTATAAAATATTTATACACATCATTTTAGGAGACACATTTAATAGGCTAAACAGCACGCTTAGTCTAACAAAGTAGGACATGGCAATGTACCAGCTTACTAAAAAAATGACGATGATACGGAGCATGGCATGTAGACAACGCGCTGACAGAGACAATGTACATAATGCCCAGGCATTGACAGGATAACGAAGCATGAATAGGCACGAAACCTGCGCGAATGTGGCATGAAGTCGGAGTCGGGAGTCGGTATCGGAGTCGGGAGTCGGGAGTCGGTATCGAAGTCAATGCAGTGAAGGGCAGGACACGGGCAGATGGCAAGTGGCAGCTAAGGATGCGAAGCTTCATTCTTTTTTCTTATTTGTATTTTGCTGTTGGGGAACTGAGGCATCTCCCGTTTGCAGGGTCATTCACAATTGGGCGAGAACAATGGGCCACAGGTAGCAGTGGAGGATTAAACGGCACCCGCACATAATAATCATCATCAACAGACAGACATCTCGATGCGGCCAGGTGATCCAACTTTTTGATTTCTTCTGGCTAAGGACATTGATACGCCGACAGCGTTTGCTGGGATTCCTGGAAGCAATTCCTTTCGTTGGCTTTTCAAAACATTTACTCCAATGTGTCTGCTTAGTCTGCCCGTCCGTCAGTCTGTCTCTCGTTTTATTGTGTCATGAGGTCCTGTGTCTATTGATTGTGCAATGCACCCGGTCCATAGGCCCGTGGCAGTGATTTCTTTTTCCTTTTCTTCTCTCTTCATTCTTTCTTTCAGTTTCGTTTTTTTTTTTTTTTTTTTTTTTGGCTTCGATTTCGATTTATGGATTGGTAGTTCCTTTGTTTGTGCCAAAAACAGCAACAACTACAGCAGCGTGTTGATTCTAAGATCTACTCTGGGGGTAGTAATCAACCATTCATTGTCAACGACATCACACATCGTATATCTTGGGTCATAGTTTGTGTTCTTTGCTGACATTTTTTCAGTTTTCTTCGCTGTATATATTTTTTTTTTTTTCTTGCCAAAAGGTGTGTTAGTGCACCGGGCCAGGCTGTAATAATTAGAGAAAGTATACTAGATACAAGTAGAGGAACCTAATGGAAAGACTTCAGGCAATTTGAGATTGCTGAAGCCAAGATTGAGCTTGTTAAGGAGAAACTGAAAGATGTCCAAAATAGATTTAAGAAAACTTTAGCAACTATTTAAATTTGCATTTACTAATTAAAGTTTCCAAATCAAAACTATGTTATTGGTTTCTTGTATTAATACTAGAAGAAACTGAAAGCAGTCGAAGCTTTAGACAGAAAGAGTTTCAATAAGGATCTTCAGAGAGACTGAACTAATTGAGGAATATGTTGATGGTGAAATAAGGTTGATAATAATATTCATAATAATCTACTTAATCGAATCTTAATCTCTGCTAAATCTATTTAATTAAAAGATATCAAAGAATAACCGATTTTTCTCCAAGTTCTTTCTTTCAATACCGAATTTATTCTGAAGACACAGAGCATATTTTTCTTAATTTTTGCGCTCCATTTGCTTCGATCAGCTGCTGATCTATAACTGCTCTCTCAACAAAAGAGTCCATTGCCTTTTCAGAGCATTGTGAGCGTCGGCATCGAGGAATGCTGCCAGAACACAAGGTGCAAAAATGGGACGGGATCATTGTTTGGCGAAAATGACAACAGAAAACCCAAAGAACCCACCTGCAGATATTCTAACGGAATCAGGAATATACAGAGTGAGAGAGAGAGGGAGAGAGAGAGAGAGGCACAGACAGAGAGGGCTAAAGAAAAGGGTTTTCCCGCTCGCATTAACTGATGAATGAAGTGTGGCTGGTGGAAATATTGCGATAGCATAATCTTTACCTAATGCTAATGGGAATCCGAGCAGGTACTTCGTGGACAACAAGTGCGAGTGGGTTTCCAAAGGATACCTGGGTTTCTCCGACTGATGAATGAAATCGCGGGTTATTTCGCGATCTTCTGCGGGCAATTCCGCGTGTATATTAGCATAGTGATCATTAGGTAGTTGGCCATGTAGATGCCATGGTTGTTAATTGTGTGGAATAACACACGTAATAACCGAAATATCGGGGATCGCCCGTTAGGTAGTGGACGAGAAGGCAACTTCCCTGGGAGAAATTCCCCGTTTCAAACGATGGACGATGGACGCTGGACACTGGACCAATCGCAGTCGCTTGTCGCTTGTTTTGCTTGAGTTTCGCTGACTGCGTAATTGGATAAGCTGGGAAATTACTTTAAATCCAATGCTGATCCACATCCGGACAGTGTGAAGAGGGGAAAATCCATCATAGGGAAAATACAAAATGGAAATACGGGTTGATTACTTGCAACATTTTCCATCACACCCATGGCCAGACAAACGAACAGGCGGACAGGCGGACAGTCGGACGGGCGGACGGGAGAGCCTTGATGTCCTGCGATTGGTCAGTTAGGAGAGAATGCGATCGCGTTTAAAATTTGGGAAATTGGAATTTTGCACTTGGAATTTTTAGTTTGTTCCTTTTTGTCATCGCTTGGGTTTATCAAAACTTTTGGGTTTGCTACATTTGCTTAGGTTTTTTCACACATTTCCCTGGGAAACTGTTATGCTGTGCGTGTGATTCGGTTTTTTTGATGACTGGGAAATCAATTTACTAGCATGCGGGCTCAGGACTGTTTTTCCGAGGCTAGAAAGTCCGTAGGACATGGGTAAAAACAAATCGAATGCCTCCCTGTTGTTTGGATGTTTGACAGAGTGGGAGAGTGTGCTTAAAGGATGTGGGACTGTTGTTTGTGTGTGTGTGAAACGAGGCAAGTTGAAGTTAGTTAGGATGGGAGTAGTGGGAGGTTGCGGAAGGTAACTCCATATTGGAAAAGCATATAGAGCAACTTGTATATTTATGATTCTTTTAGCCTCCATTTAAACATTATGGAGAAGTTCCCTAGTAAGAGTTAAAGAAAGAAGATACATCACTGAATACCATAAGAAACATATTCAGACTACGGGGATTCCTTGTGGGAAAAGGGTATAGAGAAACGGAACCATATTGGGACTATGTTCTTGAGAAAGAAGTGAGAGAATAGTTTACCCCAAGATTAGGTTCCCAGTAAGGGAAGAATATAGGCAGTTCGATAAGTTAGCAACTATATTGAGGCTACAAGACTCTGCTCCAGAGATAGAAGATCCCACGTGCATAAAGAAAACAGAAAGAATCCTTATCCTTAGCTTAGCATCCACATTGGGATTACAATAGTCTTTCAGGATGTACTCAAAGATTCTTGGGAAAAAACAGAAACAGTTGGATAATTTCATAACCATTTGGGGATTACAATATTGTGTTAGGCGAATAGTATCCAATTTTGAGAAAGAAACTGGAGTAGTAGGTGAAGTGAATCTACAAGCATTTTGGGAGTACTTCAACCTGCATTTCAAAGACAAAACTAATTGATCGCTGGAACTTGAAGCAGACGGCCTAATAAGTTAGTGAAAAGTGTCCCCTAGAGCAGCTAATAGATAGCTACAATATTTGTTGACTATTTATAGTTTTACTTTTAGCTGCAATGTCAATTGTACAACCGGCAGAGCTCAGGTTCAATTTGCCTCCCCCTGCGGTGTGAGGCACCTCCATGTGGCAGATGTGTGTACGTATACGTGTGCTTCGACAACTATGAAAACTACCCCCGATGGAAAGTGAGGGGATCATCCAATTTGACTAGTGAAAAAATGCCACAACTTATGTATAAATAGAAACTCAAACTGAATGTTGAGGAGCTGGCGAAACGAGGCGAATGAAAGCGAAACTCAAATTCCATGGATGCTGACAATACCTGCGATAGATTGACAAGACGGTGCCAAGTGGTTGGAGTTGGAGATGAAGACCCACGACGAGCTATTACATCACGGATGTGCGGGGTGGAAATAGGAGAAGCTCGTGAACTGATGCTAAGGTCGAGAGAGCACTGTAACCGAGAAGCTGTCATAAGTTATGAGAGTCGATCACAGGGAGCTTGGATGGATCATTACCTGGCACCGAGGAACTGTAAACTGAGGGTGCGCCTGCGTTTCGAGGGATTCCATAGAGTAGTTTCCCTGAGAGCGCTGTCAGGTAGCCCAAAAGCCAGGTGGAGTGAGCGAGAGACAGAGACAATGAGAGGGAGAACAAGAAACAAACAGGGAGAGAGAGAGAGAATGCGACAAATGGGAAACACGCAATAAGGGTATGGGAAAAGTGTTTGTGTGTGTTTGTGCTGCTGTTGCTACCTAGCGTCAAACACGTGCGTGTGTGCGCCTGTGTGTGTGTGAGTGTGAGTGTGTGAGTGTGTGAACTGAAGAAGAACCACCACCAAATGGGCCAGACGTCTGGCAGCAGCCCCGAGAGAGCTGCCGGGCATATAAAAAGAGCTCGCTCTGCCCTCGACCTGTCACAGCAACCTCAGCGTTCGTTGAGTAAGCAACTCTCGCCTCGCCTCGCCTCGTCTCGCCACGATCTCGATCTTGTAACCAATCGATATATGCAGATATAAGTCGAAAAGTGCTCGGAAATATAAACGATCACACGATCATTCACAACAAACCAAAATACAACAAATATCATAATGGCCGTCAACTACAAGAGCTGCCCGCTAAAGAAGCGTCCCATTGTCTTTGTGGAGGAGCTGCCGCAAACGGAGGCCTTGGCTTTGACCAAGACCTCACAGTTTGCTCCAGTGCCACAGCACCAGCCGCTGCTGGAGGAACAACCACAGGATCTTTCACTGAAACGCAAAGCCAGCTCGTTGGACTTTGAGGATTATGAGCTGCCGGCAAAGCGTGAATATGTCTTGAATCTGTCCAAGACACCGATGACACCACGTCGTGCCAGCTCTCCACTCAGCTCAGCGCTGCTCTCGCCGCCCGCTGAGTCCGAGGATTACCAGCCAACCGATATACACATGCGTGGATTGACAGCTGCCACAGCCGGCTATACAACGAATCCATATCAATCGGCATTCGTGATGGCCGCCGGCTGCAATCCCATCTCAGCACTGTGGAGCAGCTATCAGCCACATTTGAATACGGCGGCATTTCCATCACCGGCCAGCTCGTTGGCATCGCCGCATTCGGTTTATAGCTATCAACAGATGACGCCACCATCGAGTCCTGGCTCGGATGTTAGCTCCGAACCGGAGGATCTCTCTGTGCGCAACGACATTCCGCTGCCAGCGTTGTTCCACCTCTTCGATGAGGCGCGGAGCAGCCACAGCAGCTTGGCCTCCTCCTCCTACTCGTATGCCGCCTCCAACAGTTCCAGCTCCAGCAGCAGCAATGCCAACTCATCGGTCTCTGCCACCTCGTCTGCAGCCAAGAACTATCGCTACAAGTGCGACAACTGCCAGAAGATGTACTCCACATCGATGGGTTTGTCCAAGCATCGGCAGTTCCATTGCCCCGCTGCCGAGTGCAACCAGGAGAAGAAGCAGCATTCGTGTGAGGAGTGCGGTAAGCTCTATACCACAATTGGTGCACTCAAAATGCACATTCGTACACACACACTGCCCTGCAAGTGCCCCATCTGTGGTAAGGCCTTCTCCCGTCCCTGGCTGCTGCAAGGTCACATTCGCACTCACACCGGAGAGAAGCCATTCCAATGCCCCGACTGCCCACGCTCCTTTGCGGATCGCTCCAATCTGCGGGCCCATCAGCAGACCCATGTGGACGTCAAGAAGTACGCCTGCCAAGTGTGCCACAAGTCCTTCTCCCGCATGTCCCTGCTCAACAAGCACACCAGCTCTAATTGTACCATCACAATTGTCTAGTCTGGCAGTACTCAACAATGGAGAAGGGGGGCTGTGCTCCCCCCCACACAAACAACATAGACGAACCAAAGCAGAAACATTCCGCTGGCAAGGATCTAACCCAACCCAAAAAAAAAAATATATAGATATATAAAACAATCCGACGACAATAAGATGACCACAACTCATAGTTAACTTGTATTTAACCTAAGCTCTATACTCGGTTTTGGTGCTATACAATTTAGTATATAGTTTAATATTATATTAATCTATTTATTTCATTAACAGTTCTTAAGTATTCTGTACATTTGTGCCCACTTATCAGACAGCATTTGACCAAATTATAAGTTTAGTAATTAGTTTTTATTTAATTACAATTAATTTATTTTACACATTTATTATTATTAATTATGTTTAGCAAATGTTAATGTTAAGAATTTTTATAGTATTTAAGTAAACATTTTATATTATTATAAAAATAAATTTTACAACATGACAAAAGAAATTTTAAAAGGTTTTCTAATTTTGAAATGCTGAAAAGCTTGATAGGTTTTTGGGGAAAAATCTAGAAAAGGAACTGAGAACTCAGCAAGATATTTCTTTCTATCCCATAAATGAGGAAAATGAGGAACACAATAGTTGTCTATTATTCCAAAATATTGCCAAAACGGAAGCGCAAATTCTTCTTCCGTTTTGCTCATATTTCAACAGAATGAAGTTAAGAACAATTTTAGAGCTCTCTTCAATCTGTGTCACAAAAATATCAGATTCTATCTAGGCTGGAAAAACACCTTTCCTAAAGCAAACAATAAATGCTGCACTTTCCATTTCGATATTCGAGGAACTTCCTCATAACCCGCCCCTAATATTTCATCAAATCATATCAGAGCGAGAGAGAGACGATTTTTGCACCTTTGACAAACGCAAATATTTAATTAGCTGCCCCTTTTGACAATATGAAAAGGTTTCCTGCTCCTTTCAATTGGCAGCAATCCTTTTGCCCAAAGTGTTTACCCAAAGGATACACGACGCATGCGTCGCCTGATGCAGGTGATAGACGTACCAATATCACAACAAGGACGACGGCTGCTTATCGAAATTTGTATTTGAACTAAATGATTGACATGCCAGACGGCCAGACAGTAGACACAAGACTTAGAGACCATAGAGTTAAGGCAGTGTAGACAGTAGTTTGAGACGCTAGACTTATCGGAAAACACTTAGACAACATTGCTCGATTATCTTCTGTTTGATAATGCAAATGCATTGATTGCACTTAATTACCTGTGTGTCTATGTCTCGCTTGATAAGCTCATCTACAGGTTGCCTTAGCAGTCACGTTCTCTCGGAGATTAGAAGCATGTGCCAGGCGGCAGTTTTTATGGAACAAACGAATTCCATAAAGGATACGTACATTAGTGACATTTTGCAGCAATGGCAACACCTTTCAACCATAAATAAAAACGCACACACAAACATTCCGAGAACTACACCTTGACATAACACAACTAAAAACCCAAACAAAGAACAATCATTTCATTTCTAGTTTTTCTTGTACAATTTCTCTTCTCCTTTTAGTCGTAATCAGAGCGCGTCGCATGAGCAATTGCAAAAAAAATCGAAGTGTGGAGAAGGACAATGAGAATGAGAGTACCGCTAGGAGAGAAGAAACACCTTGCACACCTTTAGCGAACCAAGAAAACACACAGAAGTTGGCTTCACAAAATAAAAACAAAGCGCATTGTGCACTGCAAAAAATGTGCAAAATATTAGATGATTATTTAAATATTTATTTGTAAGTCATAGTTTGTTGGGAGTTGATAAAATGTAGATAATGTTATTCTACATATCTCTGTACATATATTTATAGATCGATTATACATTCTCACAATGATCTTGAACTATTTATAAATTAATTTTCCATCTTTCGCGTTGCAATTTCGCACAGTGTATTATACCTGTCGCCTTGTTGTCTGGCCTGCTGCTGCCTCGTCACCTACTGACCCACAACTGAGAGAGCAGAAGTTCTTTGGCTTCATCTGTGGCTGAGCTGTGTGATCTGTGCCGCCTTTGTTGGGCTTATTGTTGCGGCATCCTTTTGGGCCTGGCTTTGGCTTTGGGCCATTTGCCATTGTCCTGTTCGGCCGCAAAACTCGTAGCTAATCATGGCACAGCGCACAGCACTCAACTCAACTCAACTCAACTCATTTTCCACAAAGTCAGGCCAAATCTTTTGATTGACTAACCAAAAAACCAAAAAAAAAAGAAATAGTAAGAAGAATAACAACAACAATAACAAGAAGAAGAAGACGAAGAGTTGGCAGCCACCTGAAGCTGTAGCTTATTGGAGATCTGCTTGGAGAGCCGATAACAAATTGCAATTGACAGAGGAACCCAAGTCGAGTCAATCGGGAACAAGATGCGATCGAATTCGCAAACAAACAAAAAAGTAAACAAACATACGAGACTTTTGCCATACAAATCGATGGATGGCCATGATACAAGTCACAGCATTTGTAATTGCCGGCATTGAGGAGCAATCAGGAGGGGATCACAGATGAGGGCGATGGGGGATCGGGAATCGGGAATCGGGAATCGCAATAGAGGATCGGGAGCGGAACGAAACACAAGACAAAGTCGGGGCAATCAGTGAGCGGCGGCGCATGTCACACAGCAACAAATATCAACTAAGTATAATTGTATGCTCGACTAGGTGATACCCTGCAGTTTAAAAGATTTTCCCACCGAAGGCGATAGTTTATATAATATATCGATTTATGTACAAATTCTATGTGTATAAGTGTTCGACTAGCAGATACTCTGTAGCGCGAAAGTCACGCTTACTCTATTCTCTAAGTATTTGAAATAACTTTATATAAATAAATTCTATATTTATATAATATGCCATAAATCTAATTGATCAATTAGGAGCTACCCTGTAATTATACCAGTACTATTAAAAAGAGAACTATTATATCGACTCCGAGAGAGTTTGACTGCCCGTTGAAATGGCATTACCCCCTTTGATCACCGTATGCTTACAGGGTATACAAAGCTCATGCAAAATAAACATTAGGAAATGCAATACGAATACGAGTCACAACAGTCGCAGCAGCCACTTAGGCAGTCACTCAGGCCAGGCCTAGGCTGAGTCTTCGGCTTCGACTAAGGCTGCAGTTGATGCTGAGGCTGCGGCTGAGGCTGAGGCTGAAGCTGAAGCTGGAAGTTGCAATCGTTGTGGTCGTGGTCTTTGTCGTCGTTTAGGACGTCTGAGATTACGACGATTACGTTTTACTCCAAATTTGTATGCTGCCAGAGTTGTAATTGAAAAAGCATCAACATTAATCTTGGTAACTCTGGCGCACTCGTCGCAGTCTCTGTCGCAGTCGCAGTCTCTGTCGCATTCGCGTTCGCGTTCGATTTCGATTTGGATTCGGATTTCGTAACCCCCGCCAGAGTAGATCAGAGATAAGCAATGGATAAAAAAAAAACTAGTGAAGCGGGTGTCTCATGTGGGGGCTGCTGCTGTGGCTGCCAAACTCTTAACATGGCCAAAAACATATTGCTTAATCGCTGTGCGAAGATATGGATGTGGGGCAAATGCAGAGAGAGATAGAGAGAGAGAGAGATATGATCTATCTCTCGACAAGTGAGCGATGATGATCGTCAACGATCGCATCGCATAAATCAAATGCCTGCAGAGAAATTGCAACTGACAGCAGAGCCACGAGTTGTTATTGTTGCTGCTGTTGTCGTTGTCGTTGTTGTTGCTGTTGCTGTTGCTGTTGCAATCGTGGACAACTGTCTCGTTCATCTTGAGTACTCTTCTTGAGTACTTCTCGAAGCCAAACATGAATCGCTCCAACTTTATGGCTTTGCCATATGCAAAATGATCGTGGCCAGCATTCGACACCCCATTCCCTTATAACTTGCATACCTGTCAGCGATCTTCAGCCAGTGTCAGTCAGTCAATGTGAGCGACCTTAACTGTAAAGCGAGCCACAGACCGCATTAAGTTCTAGGCTGGTGCGATCAAGTTCTGTGCCTCGAGGCTCGAGTTACATGCCCCAAACAACAAGAAACGTGGCGTTAGTTGTCGCTAAGTGCAACTCGTTGAGTCAGTCTTGGGTCTCGTCTCAGTCGCAGTCCTGCAACATCAACTTGTTGCTATACGTCAACTAGAGATGAAAGCGTGACCAGGCAGGAGTGAGCAGGTTGAATATCTAATGATAATACTAGGCAATAAAACTGTGATTTCAAATAGACGTATATCTATTTTTATATACATTTTTTATTAGAGAAAGACATACGATTTCAAACATGATTATAGAGGGAGAGTTAATGGTTTGATTTTGCTGTGTAATAAACCATAATAATAATAGCAAAGTAGAGTTCTAAAACCCATCTCTAAGAATTTGTTCTCTGTTTCATGCACTTCGTGCCTTTTGGCTTTGCTGTAGATCGTCAAGCGTTGATAAATGTTGTTACTTGTCGTTGTTGAAAGTTGTTGTAATAGTTGTTGTTGCTGTTGCTGTGTCGTTGCAAACGTCGTCGATCGATGGGTGGTTATAGTTGACATGTCGTTTTGTGTTTCCTATGGCTCATCATCGTCAGGGACGCGCCGGCGACATGATCAATGAGTCCAACGACAAACAGCAACATCAGCGACTGATGCTGAGCGGCTGTGGCAAGATCCAGAGGCGATCGTGGTCTGACTTTGCCACACACTGATTGCCCTTGACAAGTTGTTGGTATTTCTGCCAACGGTTAATTGTGGCTATGATTTTTTGTCAGTTACCCGCAGTTTAATTAGTCGCGTTAAGACAACAAATATAGAAATTACTTCCTGCTTTTTTGATCGACGGGCCGGACGCATCTTCCAGCTACAATTTGAATTTCATAAAAGACCGAAATAACGAAAAAAAAAAAAAATCCAAAAATAAATATTGCATAAAGAGTATGGTCCAAAACCAAAACCAAAAAAAAAAAAAAAAAAAAAGGGTAGAAAGTAGCGCCTCTTGTAGCACGTAAAACCCAGAGCATATCCGATTCGTTAATTTGCAGGCAAATCGATTCCATTGCTCGCTCCACGATTGCATCTACTTGACACACATCGCACGCAAATCGATGCGATAGCATTTACAAAATATCTCGTATGTGGAGAATGTGCCTCGCACCAAGTTACATTGCCAACAAGCCAATAAAGATGCGATCCGACGATGAGCAATGCGGCAATCCGATCCAAAAATAACTATCAATAGCAATTCGATCGATACAGAAATGAGACGCAGACAGACAGACAGACAGACAGACGGACAGATAGACAGACAGATGGACAGACGAGCACAGAAAGCCTACGACAAAAAAATGATTTATGTATGTGACTTTCTTTCCGCTATTGAAAGCAGGCCTAATTCTCCCCCCTGCCCCCTCACTGAAACTAGCCCGCACAATTCGTTGATCTGCAAGAGAGTCGGAGAGAAAGAAAGCCTTAGCTTACAATGTTGCTACACAATTATCCAAACAGTGTACTCTTTCTTGGAGAATGTCTTACGTAATAAATAAGTCAACTTAAATTTGTATAATAATTTAAATAAAATAAGTAACTGATAAAAATGTAAATGCACAATATGCGCAATTAAATCGGATTAATTTGGAGAAAGCTATAACATTTCAATTAAATATAATTTAATTACAAATTATATCATAATTTGTTCTGCAAATATTACTTTAATCATAGTACATCATTTCATTTATATTGACAAAAGTTACAATTGATTGCGCTCAGTGTAGATTCTTCAATGTTTCCCAACATCCAAGATATTTCTCCATTTAAACCCAAGAAGTGCATAGAACGGTAGTTCATGATGCCATGCAATCCAATAAAATTCTATTAAAATATATGCTAAAATCTGTTGCAAGAGATATTCACGTGTTGAACCCTTCCACATGTTATCACATATCTCTCCAGTTGCCCCCTCCCTCTCCAACAGCCACTCACCCATCAGAGAGTAAAGATTGTGGTTTCTTGAGAGCTAGACAATTGGTTGCTATGCAAATAGATTGCGACTCATGATCTATTGGGCCCACCTGGATGACGTGCATAGTTGTGAGTTAAGCTTGGTTGAAGCTGAAGCTATTGAAAAATGCATGAGTTATACACTCAAGGGGGAATGCATAGAAAGACTTTCTTCCGTTTCCGCTACAACAACAACAACAACAACAACAATTTGCACAGCGTTGACGTCTACATTACTCACTGTACCTCACTTCAATACACCGTTGTGATCTTAAAGATGCATTTTATGAGCCATACACACACACGCAGAAGTGTGTGTGCCACACATCATAAACTAACAGTTTGTAAAATGGTAAAACGTGTCCATTGGGTAATTAACTTTATCTACTAGACGCACAACTGTTAGCCCGTCTGTCGATCCATCGATTCTCTCTCTCTCTCGTTACCTGTTCTGATTTCAACACTGAAAGTGAAACCGTAAATTTTACCCCAGAGTCTGTAGACAACGCCTTTTCGACTATCGGCTATCAAACATCAGGTGTCGGCTTCTTCAGTTTAACAAACCTAAATTAAAAGCCAACGTTCGAAACGTTGAACGATCATTTCATTGAGATCAAGTCTGTTTCAGGAATTGTTTCCCTGCTGTCGGCGGCTTCATCAAATTTTGGTCAGTACGTAATTAATTTCATTTTAGCCAAAATAGATACATCTTCTTTGTAGCACACTGTGCGCCATATGGCGCTGTGTTTTCAGAGATCCTGCCCCCTACGCCTACCAAACAACGCATATAGCTCGATAAGGCACAAGGTACTCTCCCTCTCTCTCTCTCTCTCTCTTATTTCAGCATTCTTTCTCTTTCTCAACCCGCTTAGTTAGTGGCAATTAACACGACACGCTTTGGCCCTGTGCCGTTCGTGCGCCGTGTCCGAGTCTGGCTCGCAGTTTGGTATCGTTGTGCGGGGGAGACGCAGTTGGCCATAGCTCACTTTTCATCAATTTTGGTAACAACAACAGTTGGTCAAATGCCTAGTCCTTGTGGGCCCGTAGTTCGTTCCCTAATGAATTCATTCGCTTCACTTTTTGGTTGTTAACTCGGGGTTCATTATCCTCGCGTTACACATTTCGATGTGGGCAGTTGGTTAGCCCCTTGCCCCTTGCCCTTTACTCCGTGCCCTTTGCCCTTGTTCGTTCGCTGGAATTGTTAAAAGGATTGTGCATTCTTTCGAATTTATTGGGTGTGTCCGACATTTATTAGTGGCCATTCTCTCTCTTTCTCTCTCTCTCTCTGCTTCTCTCCAGCTCTCTTTAGACATGATGGAACGTCTGTGCCTGACTTTGGCCACATTTTTCAGTATATTTTTTGATCGTGTTTTGATAAGCGGTTGTACGATGTTTGTCTGTTGTTATTAATTAAAGGGTTTGCAGAGAGTAAAATGGGGGAAACATTAAAATAGAAATAGAAAGGGCAAATGATTGAGAAAAAAGTATAGATTAATGAATACTTGGGAGCTACGAGGATATTTGAAATAATTAGCTTGAGGATAAGATTTCATTGACAGAGTATTTATATGTAGATTAGAGCCGAATGAAAGTCGTTGTTTTGTTGGGAGTATTAATATTAGTATTAATATTAAAATTGTGGTATATAAATTTGAATATTATTTATGTTTAGTAAACTTAGTTTGGGTCTAATCGAACGACGATTTAAATATAATACATACAAAAGATTTCTACCAAGTTTTCTCTTATTAAGTACAAAATTCCACACGAAGAGACACAATAAAAATAATAAATAAAATAATAATAATAAATATAATAAATAAATGTATTATAATGAATAAAAAAAAAAATTATAAATTCGAAAAAAAAAATAAAATAAATAAAATAAAAATAAATAATAGAAAAAATATAAATACCTTCTTAAACATATATCTTGTTATTTGGTTTGAATCCAATAACAATTATAAATAAATAAATAATAAATATAAATAAATAATAATTTGGTTTGAATCCAATGGCAATTATAAATAAATAAATAATAAATATAAATAAATTTTAAATATCCCTATGTTAACCATACAAAGACCAATTACCACAGCTAGGAAAAGACACAGAAAAACCTTAATAGCTTTATATTTCTATTGTTATCTTAATAACGAATTTGTTAAACTTTATAATGACTATAAAATAGGAGTTTATTTGTTGAAAATTAAGACATGTTGCACTTAAAGTGACTTTTAATGACAATTTTACTAACTTGCATAGAGTTAACGCATAAGTTCAATTGTGTCTTGGGTGCATTGGCTAAATATGATTTGTGTTCTTGTTGCGAATTAGCATATCAAAGGTGAATGCAATTAATTATCGAATTTACATTTCTGCAAATGGCAGCAAACGCAAATTAACACCTAAAATGCGAGTGTAACCTGTGTGTTAGCGGAACTGGCAAAACCGAATATGTGAATAGCTAGACATTTATCAAAGCGAGTTACAAGTCGACGTGTATCATGGCAATATATCCAATTGCACCCACATGCCACAGTGCAACACAATACAGAAAAGAAAAAAAAAAAACTGGCGCCAGAATCAAGCTCAGATTCCGGGGCGAGTTCGGACAAAGTTTTCAATTAAAATTCAAATTGATGCAAACAAGTGGCCAAGCCCCATTCCAGTCCGCAGTCCGCAGTCCACAGTCCCCCAGTTACAGTTGCAGTTGCAGTTACAGTACCTCCAAACCCAGGCCAAGTCCAGGTTCAGACATCGCATTAAACAAATTGAAATTTGCTCGCGTCGCTTTGACAATGCAAAACGCCCCCGAGACAAAAGCTAACAGCCAACAGTGCCTCACTGATTTCTTTATTTCAATAATTTAGCATAGATTGCCCATAGAGCCATAAATATAAACATAAACATAAACATAAACAGCAGTAACTGAATGTGTTCTAACCAAAGCCATTGACATCGAGTTAAGAACCGTCAAACTGTCATTGGATGGCGTCGCCAGCGACGCCCGATAATATCGCCAATTATTGGAGTTGCCTTTTGGCCAACTTTTGTGCGACTCCTGATCATTCAATATATATATATATATATATATATATATATAGTTCAAAGTCAAAGTGTTCTTATCTTTCAAGTTGATCGAGAGTTTGATTAATTGCCAAGTGAGTGTGACTTAGCCTTTGGCCAAATGGGAGTGCAAGAAACTAGAACAATTTATATAGAAGTTGATTATATAGATTTGACAGCATTGCCAGTAACTGAAAGTTCAGTTTGTTTAAAGTCTATTCTAAAGACTTTCAGCTATTAGTTTAGTTTTTTGCTTAAAAGAAACCTTCTAATCTCCCATTGAGTGAACTTCTCTTCTGGAAAAGTATGTATACTTCTTCTAGTCAAGCAACCTTCTTTAATTTCCTTCTTAACCCTTTCTACATTTAACTTTCCCTGCTTTGACCTCTTTCAGCTGATCTATCCTCCTTTCTGACAGTTTCTGTGCTTCTATTTTAATGTTTTAACCACAACTAATGTTACGCATTGTCAGCTGTAGCAACCACCTTAGTTAGCCACGTTGCCTGCCGTGTCAGACAACGCTCCGCCCGCATTTAACCTCTCTTTCACCCCCTTTCTCTCGCTCTTTCCCTCTTTCTGTGCCTCTATCGTTATCTGCACCACAGAATGACATTTCCTAGTTTTGCGGCCGGTCAAAAGTCTTCCTGGAGTAGAGTTACGGCAAGTGCAGGGGCCCAACTCTCACTCGATGTGCAACAGCAACAACAGCAACGACAACAAGCAGCAAACTTAACTGGCAAGCGCATAATGCAACATGACATGCGCCGCATGTGCAACACAACAGCCAAGCAAATGTTGCAAATATGAGTTCATTATTTAAACGTTGACCAAAAACAAATTGACAAGTAAATGCGGCACATGGCTGAGTTTTTGGTTGCAAGCTCAGAGTCGAGTCGAGTAGAGGGAGTTGAAGGCAGTGTGGTGCTGTGTTGGCCTGGTGGTTCCTAGGTGGGTTCGCATTTCTGCTCCAATAGATGCATAGACGATGCTCTCAATGCCTTGTTGTTGTTGTTGTTGTTGTTGTGGCACACACACACACGTGCAATGGCGTCATCAACACACACATTTTTGCTCTTAAATGGACGGACGCGTTGGCCGCTCTGCGTGGCACTTCAAAGGCATAAAAAACCGACAAAGCGCCAGCCAGCCACGCACCACATGGCACCACAGAGCACACAGCACCACCAGGCAGGCGCCTTCTTTGGTGGCTTGATCTTTGGCCAGCTTCAGCTGCATTCGTTGGGCTGCACTTCCCACTTGTTTGCTCTCTCATTCGTTTTGCAGTTATGAGTTGGCAACAACAGCAAAAGCAACAGCAACAAGAACAATAAAAACAACAACAATGTTGTCGACGTGCAACGTCATAGACTCAACTTGTTAACGCTTTGGCCTACAGTGTAAACTTGCGCCTCATCCTCAAACACGACGCGAACCTGTGGCATGCCCCAATGAGAACTTGCTGCTGTTGTTGTTGTTGTTGTTGTCGTTGTTGTTGTCGTTGTTAATGATGCCTTATAATGCCAGCGCGCCTGATTTGCCACAATTTATTATGAAAATCGTAATAATCTCAGCGATTCCTGAACCCACAAGACGCATTTGTCTTTGACGTCGGCGTCTCCGCTTATCTTTCCAGACAGAGTCCGGGTCTAGCGACTCGGATCTGAAGTCTCGAGTCTTGGGTCTTGGCTCTTGGGTCTCTAGGCCGAGAGGTTTTTGGCTTGGGCCCATCCGTCAGCGTCGGGCGCGTCGATAGCTGGTTAATGCCTTTTTTTTTTTGCCGGTACCTTTTTGCCGCTTTGGTAACACGATACGCAGTTCAAGTGCCTCCCCCCTCCCCGACCATCACCGCTGCCGTAGCACCACCTGCCTACAGTCACCCACCCAATGTAAGCCCACTCCAACGACAAACTGGCCAACTGTTGGAGCTCTCGCTGCGCGTGTCATATTGGCATTTCCTCTTCTACTCTTGGGCAACGCCTACGTGGCCAGAGGACGAGGCTCGTCTTAAATCGTTTTCAAATTGATTTTTGCCGTCAAATTTGCACAGTCGGAACAAGGACAGAGGCGGACAGACATACTATGTGTGTGTGTGTGTGTGTGTGTGTGTATTGAAGAGAGAGGAACTCATCCACATTGTGGTTTGTTGTGGATCATTTCATGTTGCGCTTGTTGTCGTCGCAAAATGTTACTAATAGTTGAAAATTACAAGCCAATAATCGTTTGTTTGGTAAGTGAATGAGTGTATTGGGTACTCATTGAGCCTGTGCACGAGTGCGAGTAGGTGGACTCCAATTGATAAATGGTAGACAGAGTCAAGCTTTCTTCTGCTCACGTTAATGCATCATATATAATGCATTTTATTTGACATATAACTAATCAAACGCAAACTCCACGAAATCAGCATCAACAAATACAAAAGCAGCTGAGAAAGCAGATGAAAACTTGAAGCGACATACAATTGAGCTGCTTTCACTCTAGAAACAATTACTTAAGTAACTTCCTAATGCGGGCACTTTAATTAAGCTTTATAGTTTAATAGACTGTTAATATTTCTCACTTTTATTTAGGCTTCTATATAGACATTTTGTCGAGCTTCTGTTAGGTGTCACAACTATCCAAACACCTGCCTAACTATACAATCTATTAAAGAATTTTCAGATCATTTCATGTCAAATGCTATGTTAAATGCATTAAGGCCCAATCAATAGCATCTTTATAACTTTATTTATAACTCAATTCAAATTTGCAACTATTAAATTTCCCATTAACAATATGCGAAATACAAGTTAATCGATGCCAGACAAATTGAAATGCCAATTGGGAGAGCAAAGTAAAAAAAAAAAATGTTTGCAATTGATAGATAAGTGGAAACGCAGTTAAACAGCGTGTATAAAAATAGTTAGTTGAATAATGTTTATCTGTTAAATGCAACAAAGGTGTTTGCACATGTCCAAGCAAATAAAAAATACAAAAAAAATAATAATAAAAAAAACTTGACGCCAGAGACCCGAGAGACCTCGGACTCAACGGTCGACTGTTCATACCAGGATAATGCAAATAAATTCAACAACGTTGGGCAAACAAATTGCCAGCCAGACAAGTCTGAACACACACACACACACACACACACACACACACACACAGAGGTACTCAGACACCGCAGCAGTTGAAAAATCAAGATAAACGCTCTAATTGAGATTAAATTCATAATTACGATCGCACGGGCGACACTTTTATGGTGTTCTTTAATTAAAGTTTTTCTTTTTTTTTTTTTTTTTTTTTTTTGCTGTACCAAGTTGTTACCCAGTCTTGAGTTGTGAGCCAGGAAATTTGAAACGCCAACCGCCCTGAGGCTTGGCTGTGCTTCAAGTCCGGTCTCTATGCAGTAGTTCTCTCCTCGAGAAGGTGTTGAGTAATTTTCTGAAAATGTCCCCCCTTCCTATGCCTACCTGTGCCCACCTCTGCGTAGCACAACCTAATCTCGACATTGGCGCTGATTGAAATCACAGACGCTGATCACATAAATTGCCAGATTTTCGGTATACATGACAGAGAGAGAGAGAGAGAGAGAGAGAGATAGAGACTCCAGCCAGTTTTAGTTCCCCCTTCTCACCTGTCTGCCTGCCTGACTCAACGTTGTGGATACAAAAAACGCATAATTGCATTGTATGTTGTGTGTAATTGAAATTAATACGAGTGTATTACACCGAGCGAAATGACTTATATCATATGGGTTAATTTGACGCCCGTGCATGTCCGATAATTAAGCAATTTAAAGCGGCTTTTAAATTGATTTATGATATAGTTGCGATAACTTTTTGATAACTCTGGCCTGGTAGCAGCCTGATGGGGTTAAGAGGTGTTGAGATATGGCCAACACAAACAGAGGCTTTGCCATTGTATGCACTCTATATGTTAGCATTAAGATCTGTCTAACGTTTCAGTTCAGAAAAATCTCAATACGAACTGCGCAACATCTTTTATCAAATGGTTTCCCACCATCCCACTTCACTCATTGCCACACGCGCTGGACCCCAAAGGCAACGAGAGAAGATCGCCCTCATCGTTGATGTCGCATTAATCGAATGCGTAAATTCGTATAGATCATTGATAAGTAAACTACTTCTACCTCTAGGTAGCTCCAGCTCCAATGGCAACCCGAGATGCTATCAAAAGCTCATTGAAACAATTAAACGGCCGCTGCGTTTCTCGTGTTTGTGTCGCGCCTAATGATGATGATGATGAAGATGAAGATCATGATAATGATGATGATGTTGGCATGGCCCCAGCCCAACTGACAGTTCAGTTCAGTTCAGTTCAGTTCCATAGATAAGGCATTAAAAAGCAATTATGACGACAAATCTGTAAACATACGGCAATCGTTTTAATGGCGGACTTAACGCAACATTTAGAAGGTAATAAAAACAAGGCGGGCGGACGACGACCAACGATCGACAATCGACAATCGGCAATCGGCGGCGCCACAGGCCTTGAGTCGACGCAAAGTTGCATTAACATAAAAATGTCATAAGGTTTATGGTAGATGCGCTTACCCAGATCGATCGGCCAGATACGTGTATATCTACCAGACTATGACAGCCAGCTGTTCCTACTTCCCCTTCCCCTTCCTCTTCCTCTGCCTCACCATCTCTTTCTCTTTCTCCAAATCATTTTGCAATTGAAAGTGAGAGGGGGCTGGGGTCAAATGACGCAAATGTATTCGGAAGCGTTTGGGCAGCATAAATTATAAAGAACGATCGTAAATCTTTGACTCGGATCATGGCTCACTGATCCAGCCACTTAAAATAGATGTTTAGTATATAGTTTCGTTTATGGTTTATGTACGCCTCGAATTTGGCTAAGAAGAGACTCGATGATTGATGAATGAAGAATATTACTTGAAGGAAGATCAGCATATGGAAACATGCAGCTTTTCACATTGTAAAGACTTTTCACCTGATGCAATCAGATACTTTAATTCCTTAACCTTTGCTAAGAGTAACATTTAATTTGATTAAACAGAAACTAATTGATAGAAAAATTGGAGGAAGATCAGCCTGAAGAAGACTTAAAGATTCCTTTGTTCACACTGTTCACACTGAAACTATTGTGTGCTTCGAGTCCCTTTTGACTTCACCACTCGATTGTATAACCCATTAGCAAGCACCGGAAACCGCTGGCCACATTAATTATGTTCCTGATTCGCGGAAATTAAGTTGGGAACCCACTCCGCCAACCTGCTGATCATACAGGCCCAGACACATGCTACAGACACACCAAAAACTGACCCAGAGACAAACCCAAAGCGATGATTCAAGACGTTAAACAGGGAACAGTGAACATACAAGGTACTAGCAATAAAAAGTAGCAGAAGCACAAGGGTGGCGAAAAGAGGGGGGAAGGGGGGAAGACAAACAGATCGGTCATTGAGCGTAACAAAGGTGCACCTTCATCGAAGCCTAACCAAATAAGGCACGCCACGCAGAGCGAGAGACAGAGACAGAGCGAGAGACAGAGAGAGAGAGAGACGTCTAAGGAATGCTCTGGCAGTTTTGGGGTGTGCTCCACACTGAAAGATGAGGGAGTTATGGGCAAGGGGGAATGGAGAATGGGTAAGAAGGTCTTGTCATCGGAGCACCCATTTTACCTGCAAAAGCGCGTTCTTTGGGTGACTAAACACTTGTTTCGCTTCAATAACGCACCGGCGGCGATCGTCCAAGTTCCAACTCGCTGCTGTCATCTTCAACGGGGATTGGGTTGATGGGCAGCGGGAAGTGTGGAGTGGGGGTTGTATGATCAACGAAAACATATTTTAAACAACAAGTACGCAATATCGCATACGAAACGCTGACAGTTTAGCCCCAAATCCAAAAACAACAAGCTTTAATTTGTTGTTATTTTTGTTGTATTTTTACGAGTAAGGCGCTGTCCGTTCGATTCGTTGACTTAAGGTGAGGATCGCAACAGATCTCTGGCTATGGGCTTGAGGTTGACTTGGGGTTAAATGTGCGGAGAGATGGGGTGAAGTCTCCATATAGAACGGTGCGGCAATGAGGCATAACGGTGCTGGCTGCTCGTGCTCGTGCCTGCCCCGAGTCCCGGAAGCGTCAACGTCGCCGCTGTCGTCCGGTTCTTATGGATTGGGTTGGGTCGCTTGCAGAGAAGCTCAAGACAAGTCGCAGGTTAGTCTCGATTGCGTATGCCTTTCATCATCATATCTTATGGATGGTGGTGTGTGTGTGTGTGTGTGTGTGTGTGTGTGCTCAACTATATCATTTGCTTGTACATAATTTGTTGATTTGTTGTGTATTCGTTGCTATTTTATATACTCTTTTTTTTAGGGTATTATAAACTTGTTGAGAAATAAGGTAGTCTGCTTGATAAGCTGTTATTATTTCTATATATCATATAGTATCTTAACTTATAGTTAACTTGTTGCTAATTGTGTATAGTTGCTGAATTGTTCTAGGAAAACTTTTCCATTTATTCAGGTAAATCAATCAATAACAATTCCTCTATATATTACTACTTAGAGTCACAGAAAGTGTATTTAGTCTTCGACAATTTATGTGTAATAATTCTTTCTTGCTGTTTTGTTGTTGTTGTTGTTGTGTATTATATTTTATGCGTCTCGCTCTCGAAATTATGGGAAATTAAAAAATGTTTTATTTATGAGTAGCTCTCAGGCAGCAAGTCAAGTAAATCGCGTTTCGTTGATTCTGAGGTGTGGTTTTTGGCTGCACATATGGACACATACGAATTGATATATATATTTATATATATATATACAGATGTATATTTATATGTATATATGGAAATTATAATAGTGCTTTATGAGCTTTTAATGCATCTAAAGACATGGGGCAGGGAGGCGCTGTGTTTTGGGGTAGACTTTATGACCCGCAACGTCTGAAAGTCAATCAAATGTAACACAGGTTGAGATTATTTGTAATTCTATGACTATATTCATATATATATATATATATATATATATCCACTCCATCAAAATCAAAAGCAAAACCAATTTGCCTTACCCCTTCTTCACCAGGCAGCCCCCGCTCTATGCATATTTTGTATATGTGCAAAAACAACTTTCCAACATTAATGACAATTTGTATCGTAATTGAAATCGAAATGCCGTGAATAAATGCTGCTTTGCACTAAGTCTTGAGACACTAGGAGAGTGCCAGTGTCAGAGAGAGAGAGAGGGGGAGTAAGAGAGAGAGAGAGTGAGTAAGAGGGGGTGTAGTGACGAGTAGGGGTGTTATACAGACGCACCACAACAAGGAACACCTTTTTAAAAACCAGAACCAGTTGAGGCAGTTCAAGCGGCACAGGTGCCAAAGCCAGGCCAAGACTCTTGCCGGAGTTGTGGTGTGGGCCTGGGCGAAAGCGCAAGCAGCCGCTTTTCAGCTTTTCAGTGTGTAATCCATTTTAATGCCAACACCATTACGAACAGTAGCCTCAGTGTCACATTTAGCAAAAGCAACGCGACCAAAAAAAAAAAAATAAAATAAAAAAAAAAATGCAAACTGTCATCCGCCTCAATGGACACTCGCAGTTGCAGTTTGCAATCTGCAATATGCCATATGCAATACACCCTACGGATTGAGATGGCAATTGCGAGTGGCATTGATTTCTCAATAATATATAGGAATTAAACTTGAATTAATAAACTGTGGTGTTCAATTACGACAGCTTCGATGCTTAGGTCATAATCAAGGCAGCTGAGTGGAATATACAATAAAAAAGTGGAATAATTCGAGCTTAAAGCTTAAGATGAATCAAAGCAGCATGGAGCTTAGAGAGAAATTTGTGAAGATTATTTAAGAATATAGACTTATGGCATACTTGTAGAAGCAATTAAGAAAGACAACTGCTTTGCAGCGCATTTAGAAGTCACATAGCTGCAACTGTTGCATTTCTCACTTGTTTTATGATTTAAATGAAGCGCCAAAGTGTCACAGCATCGCTGATAGCCGGGACTTGAGCTCAGTAGACAGCAGACTCGAGTCAGGTAAGGCTCCTACGGTTGGTTCTGCCGTATGCCAGAAGCCAGCGACCTTAATACGGCGACAATTGATTAGCAAGACAGACAGAGTTAAGGCGCGCACGAGGCTAATGAGCCAAGAAATGTGTGTGTGAGTGTGTGTGTGTGTGTGTGTGTGTGGGACAAGAGTGTTTGTCCAGCCAGAGAATGGGAGTGTGCATGTGTCCAAGGCGCCAAGTGCAGGTAAACAGGTTTGCAGTTAACGCAAAGGGGTTGAGCTTCTGATCAACGAACGCTTCACAGACTTGGGTATTAATCACGCCGATTGTCCGATATTGCAGCGATATGTAAAGTTAGGGAGTCACTCATTGGAGTCTTTGCACTTTGCTGTGTTGCTGTGTCGATAGCAGGGCGCATAATTTATCAAATACCTTTAGCCACAGTCGAAGCGAGAGTCAGAGACAGAGTCAGCGTCAGCGTCAGCGTCAGTGTCTCAACTGAACTGAGTCAGTGGCTCGGCATGCCATAATGAACCTTAGCCTACTTCCAAAGGCCGCTGGTTGTTTCCCACAATTATGCAAAGAAGGAGAAAAATTGTTTGGAAAATGCACAGCGCAGTGAACAAACATGCCTCCATCCAAAAATCCGACAACATTGGATAAGGTGCATCTCAACCGGGGCCCAATTGCCAGTCCAAATTATAATGCATTACTTCATAACTCCCCGCCAGCAACTTGTTTGAACTGACTCAGAAAGATTCCCTGGCCATTGGGCAGTGGGTTGTAGGATAGTAGATAGTACATAGTTGTTGGTGGGTAGTCAGCAATCAAATCACTTGTTGCCCCAAAGCTAGCCAAATGATTGTTAGACAACAGCAGCAACTAACAAAAGTACTCGACTATCAGTTGCCCTGTAAACAACTGCAACTTGCTGCAATGAAGTTTTTAGTATAAGTAGATATATATTATTTTAAATTAAACTTCTGCTATTGCCATGAAAAGTTGTGGTATCTACATAGCTAGAAGTAAATGCTAACATTATATTAAATATCAGAGATTAATATTTAAGTTTATTACTATAAATATTTCCTTTAGAATTGGTAGATTGAAAAACTTATTCAAAATATTTAAACTATTTCATTTCAGAATAACTAATTCTTTTTATCTACTCAACTCAATAGCAAAATCTTAGTCACTTACAGAGTATCACAGATCGTTACTTGACTCGATTTTATGGCCTACATTGTCCTGACTTCTGTCAGTTTTACTCCCTTCACCTCTAGCTGTTCTTCTCTCTGGCAGTTAATTTGATTATGTTTGGCTGCATTGATTAACTGCCGCCTGACATGACAGCTCAATTCCAATGTCCGCCCTCTCGCAAATCCCTTCTCCTCCAGTCCACCTCATCTCATCTCATGATTATCGATTGCGCAATGTCCCCATCGACATCTCCAAGTGAGTCTTGTCTTTGGCAAACAACAAAGGCAAACGAATTGGCCCTTTAGCTACATTTGTCTGGGCACCGACCACTGACAACGATCGCGTAATCGCCCTTAATCCATCAATAAAACGGGGCCATCACGATATCGTTGCTCCCCCAGTTGTTGGCAACTTGCCACTGTTGCCTAAAACACAAAAACAAGAGGCAAAAAAAAAAAACCTCCAAAACTTGCGGCAAACTATTGTCGACAACATCAACAACATTCAAATTTGCCAATTGCAACCTAGAAGCGACTGCAGTCGGAGCTCGAAAAAACACCATCAGTCAACACAATCAATCTCGTTGGTCCAGACCAGACGAGACCAGACCACAATAGACCACAACAGATCACATCAGATTGTCGACTCAGGATCTGGGGACCTCGAGTAGTTTACAGTTTTGTTGTGAAAATATTTGAGCTGTTTTTATTCATTAAGTGCTTTTATTGGAGCTTAACGAGCAGCCCGATCGATCAAGTACCCTAAAACCTTTCACTAATGATTTGATTATGCAGCAAACTGTATTTTTTGCTTCCATTGATTTGTTTTTGTTTTTTTTCTCCATGGTTTCCATGCTTAGGGAATAGCATATGATGCTGGGCAACTAGTCAAAAAGTTGTGAAAATTAATTTGCAAATTGTTGTTGACAGTCACAAAGCTGCTTTCAATTTGTATTAATAGCAAGGTTTTTCTTTGTTTTTTACAACACTGGTGCAATTACTTTTTATTAAGTTGGCAGCTTTGGGCTTCAATTAAATGTAGTTCGTTTTGGTAACATTTATATTTCAACAATTTTGTTAGTAACAATTTAATTTTATTATTAATAGTAATTAGTTTAAGTGTAGTTGATAGTGTAGGATGTTATTATGTATTTGAAGTCAATTATTGTTGATTAATGAGGCGAAACATTTTAGAAAGCGAAACTATAAAACTATTTTAGTCTGTGCAGCTCGTCAGGTAATAGAATTTCAATTTATTAAATATTTCAGCTAGAGATAAAATTAATATTAATATTCTTGTGCTGTAAATAAACAATTTGAATCTTAAAGTTAAAGTTAATAATTGAAATATTGGACTAAGAAAGATGAAACCCTTCACTAATGTTATGTAACTTCAACAAATTTAATCTGGAATGCATCCGGGATATTAACATTTAATTGCATTTATTAATTACTTCAACTTTCAACTCTAACAATGCAGCTCATCAACTGTTGCTCTTGATCTACTGACACTTTAGAGGCAAATTCCTTGGACTGTCACAGTCCAGAGCTGAAAGTCAGGCGAATGATCTTGCAGGCGGATAACAAATGTCCCAGAGACCCAAAACAAACGATGCGCCTTCACTTTTATTTCCTTAGCATATGCAATAAAGCAACAAATTAACTGATGATCAGTGTCAATGGAATGCAACCATGTAAATTACACACACAACTCGCACAATCCCCACAATCCCGACAATCCACACTATAACTTAAAGAGAGAGAGAGAGGGAGACTGAGAGAGAAGGAGTAGAGGAGTAAGGCAGTTATTGGTAACGTTCGAATCGTGTCGTGATTGCAGGTTGTTTGCTGGAGAAAAAGATGAAGCTGCAGATGAAGATGAAGATGAAGAAGGAGGATGAGGATGAGGATGAGGATGTGGTGAATTGGCCAGAACTAACTATGCAAGTTGTTGTCGCGTTTTTAAGCGATGAATTAAGCGATATTTGCAATTAATAACTGTCATGCTGAAATCTGTTCGAATAATGAAAATTTGTTTAACTCAAATCAAAGCGAACGCAACGCTGCGACTGCGACTGCGACTGCAACTGTCGCGCTGCCTCGTGCAGCGCACACAACTCAGACGACGCTCGAGGAGTCGAGTGTGTCTTTGGGCCACACTTCCTTGAGATTTCACAACGACGACGACTTTCGTGTTAATGGTATGCAGGCAATGCCATTGATTTCACTTCGATTATGGGGCACATAAAGAAACGCTTATGGCCTGGCCAATAGTCGAGGTCGCCACGTGCGAGAAAAAGGCGGCAAAAGTTATTGACTGATTATGAGATTTGGCACGCCATGGATTGGCATACAACCAGAAGGTGAATGCAACTCCTTCTCTACCTTCTCAAACTCAAGCTCAATCTCAATCGCAACCTCCTCTCCACCTTTGTCTCTGCCTCTGCCTCTGTCTCCGTCTCACTTCCAACTCTTCCGCACCGTCGGCAGATTATGTTTTGAAAGTGCAGCCAGCGAGTGATTTCTTTATGAATTCATTAAACTTTAAATTGGTTTTAAATTGGCCACAGTTGTAAGCTCTGTATGTGTGTGTGTGTGTGTGTGTGTGTGTGTGTGTGTGTGTGTGGGTGTGTGGAATTTGGCACGAACTTGCTGCCCACAATTATCTGGCAGCACACATCTACATATGAAACCATGCACTCGTGTGTGGCCAGTCAGCCTTTGGGCCAGGCCAATAATATTAATAACACGCACTTTGTGCCTCCTGTTGCCTGTTGCTTGTTGCCTGTTGCAACCTACTGTTGCCTCTTGTACAGCTGCTTGCGGGCAACTACAACTGCAACGCCAACGGCAACTCCATCGCATCTTTTGTTTGTTTTCATTAAGAAAATATTGCAGCGTCAACATGAAATCAATACCGAGGCCAAGGTCCATACAACACCCGCACCCGCAGCATCAGTTGTAGTTGCAACAACAACAGCAACAACAGCAACAACAATATGCAGCAACACCACGCCTTTTGTTTCACGTCTGCCTTTCTGATGGGGGTGACTGATTGCGATTGTGCAGCAGGCAGCTCGTCTGTCTGTCTGACTCTCTGTCCATCAGTCGCTCGCCCAGTTGCAGTTGCTGTTACAGTTGTGTTTGTTGTTGTTGCTGTGGCACAGGACATGTGCAATGTGCCGTTTGTCAGTGGCGCATAAAAGAAAGGAGTTTTGCTTGGGTTTTATCATGGCTGGTGGTGGTGGTGGTGGTGGTGCTGTTGCTGCTGGTGGTGCCGCTGCCTTCTACAGAAATCTGATACTTTTCAGCTCCGCTCGTAATTGTGCAGATGCATTGGCTAAAGGTGTCACTTGAGTTGTTATTGCTCTTGTTGTTGCCGTTGTTGTCGTTGTTGTCGTTGTCGTGTCGCCTATGCTATTTTTGACTAACGACAAACGGCACAAGTTGAACACGCGTTTGAGATTTGAGCTGGAGTTTGCCGGGAACCTAGAGAGAAAGAAGAAGAGAGAGGGAGAGAGTGACAGAGAGGCATTCCACTCTCGACTCACACCTGTTTTTGGGCCAGTGGAGAGGAAGTGTTTAGAAACTAAAGGGAAGGAAGTAAGCAAAGGGGAGAAGGGATTACTGCAGCTGCAAAAGTGATCTCTATAAATATGAAGAAAATGTTTTAAAGTGTAACAGAGAATTGATTGAGATACTGATTTGTTGGCGAGAAAGCGACAAGAAAGGGGAA
Source organism: Drosophila funebris (assembly GCA_018901825.1). Classification (NCBI taxonomy): domain Eukaryota; kingdom Metazoa; phylum Arthropoda; class Insecta; order Diptera; family Drosophilidae; genus Drosophila; species Drosophila funebris. The sequence continues at coordinate 2,273,900 of JAEIFK010000425.1, read as the reverse complement.
AGATATAGATACGGAAAGCTCTCAGATAGCTTCTTTGAAAGTTTAATTTATTTTAAAACTACAAAATTATAATATTTTAAGTAGACTCATAAAACTATAGAATATTTCAAGATGGAAGAATATTAATATTTTGAAGATTTCCATTTAAAACTTGAGATCATTTAAGGCTTGGGAAATAATAACATTTTAAAGAGTAATATTCGAAACTGGAAAAAGAAAATGATAGACAGTTTCGCTTAATATAATTGCTAATATAATTATAATAATCCACGTGCCTAACTAGCCTCTTCATATCAGTGCTTAATCTGAACCGTTTTGCCTTTCAGTTAATTCAACAAAAATATACTAAATCGATTCTCACGTTGGCCAAGGCAAAGAAGGCAATTAAAATGAACGAATCGAATCGGAATAATCAATAATCGATTGCATTTAGTAGCAGCCACAAAACGTGCATTTAATTGAGGCTAGAAGCAACAGCAGCCACCACAGCCGGCCCAAAACTTCATGATTACATAAAATTATAATTTAAATCAAATAGCGCAAATAGCAAAAAGCAAATAATAAATAAGAAAACCAGCCAAAAAAATCAGAGAGAAACAAAAGAAAAAGAAAATCAAGCAGCCACCCACTCGATGCGAAGGACGTGGCGGCTGCAACTGCGGCGCCTCAAGTCAAATTATAACGATCTCTTTGCAGTCTCAATGTTCCCCCAGTTCCATTCAGACAGTTGGCACAAAGCTACAAACCAAGAAAAAAAAAAAACAATGCCCAAATGATCGCAAGCCGATCAAAAGCCAGGCGAACCAACCCGACAACTGCCTCACTGCGACAATCGACAATCGATAGTCGACAGTCGACAGTCGACATAACCCGCGGGCGCCTCAAACTTAAATGAAATTGAAATGGCCTCACAATTATCAACAAAAACAAGTAAGAACTCATATATATAGAGGTATGATAAACATTAAATACTCTAGCAATCAGATATATCTGAAATAAAGTAAATATATCTCTGTCTGAATCTGTCAACTCAGATGTTAGTACATCCTTTACTACTTTTGTATTAATTTCACTATAAATTACTACTAAATAAATGATATATCACATAATCTAATAGCTTTAACTATAGGAAGCGTCTCTACCAAGTTTCATTAGCACACCTTTCAATGTGACTGAGTTAAGATAGATAGGATATCTATAAATCGATTCAATAATCTGTTTTAAATCAAAAACCTCTGTATCTAATTATGTATTCCATCTTAGTTATCTGCTGCACATCTCTTAAGTAATTTAAAATGCCCATTCATAGGGTATTAATTACATTACTTTTATAGTTTAGCTTATCTAGAATGTTAAGATCTAATAGGTATCTCCAATAACAGATAGGGGGCACAACACTGCGAATGTTTGGCACATTAGAACTTCCTCAAAACTGCTTGATTTCAGTTTGATTTGATTTGATTTGTCGCCCCATTGAGGCAAACGGCTGATTATGCAACTGCAACTGCAACTGCAGTGTACACAATGGAACTGCAACAGCATGAAGCACGTGCAGACCTTGCCAAACCGAAACTATCGATAGATGCAACTGAATGAACGTTTGGCAAACTCTTTGAAACGCTTTTTCGTATCTCGTTTGCAGCATCTGCATTAAAGTTTTAAGCTTTTTATTTGCGATTATTATTATTATTATTATTATTTTAATGCAGTTTACAGTTCTTCGAGACGTGGTCAGACATTGCGACTGTCGGCCTGTCGTTGCGGGTTAAAGTTCAATCAAATGAATGGCACCCACAACGTTTAATGTCTTTGATGGTTTTATTAGTCGAAATGCCGACAGACACAGGCCAATAGTTTCGTATCCGACTATTTTGAATACTTATTCGAATATGGCATAAGCCAGTCAGTGAGTGAATAAGTGAATAAGTGAGTACTCGTATCTCTTCTCCACTGACTCATTAGCCCATTGTTGTGGTTGATGAAGTTGTTTTGGCTTTTTCTTGTCGGCCAACCAGCTGGCGATTTCGGCCGTTGATTACTGATATTTGCAGTGAGACTTTATTTTTTATTACGAGTATTTTTTTTATATTTTTTTTTGTATATTTTTATTGGTATGCAATTTTGCATTGCAAAAGAAAAAAAAAAGTTCAAGGTTTCGAAATTAAAAAGTAGCGCAACCAGCGAAACAACTCAATATCAACGTTGCTCATGCAGATGCTGAGGCTGTTGCTGCTGCTGATGATGATGATGATGATGATGATGATAATGATAATGATAATGATAATGGCAGAGAGCTCTGGTCAAGGCTAGAAAACATCCTGAGGCCTATACCAAAATTGGTGGGTGGAAATTTGTTAGAAAAGCTGCAGAGTGCAAGATGTTGCCTATTTCTTTGTGGCTTTCATCTTGCAGTTTTTCAACACTATTGGATTATATTTAAATATATTTTACTATCTTTTTCGTTTTGTTCAAGTGACTCTACTTAATTTTCTTCAATTGCTTATCATTTTCTGTAGAAATAACACTTTCCAGCACTGTCAAATAAAGGTTTTCCTTGGGCCTTAGCGCTAACTTACCTGCTACTCGATTCATATATATATAACTTAAATATCCAAAAGATTTCATTTATAATGCAGATCAATTTCTCAATTCACAGCCCCTTGCAACACTAAAGAGTCAGTGTTGAGTTTTGATCATATTTTAATATGATCTCTTCGCTTTCTTCCCTTCTCTATTTGCAATTTTCAATAAAATAACTTTTCCTACTTCTTTCATGTATCATTAGCCTTTCTTCTAGTTCTTTCTCCTTTCTTTGCTTTTCAACTCGCACATCTGTTTCGACTGCACTCGGGAAACAACACTGACAGGCTCATTTGTTGCTGGTGAGCCTTGTCTTCAGACGCCCCAACAGATTCCATCAGCCCCATCAGTGTTGTTTATTCTCCAATTCTCCAACTCTCCCCTCTCACTCACACTCTCTCGCCGACTATATATCATTAGCTTGGCCCTGGCAATGATCGCTGGCAACAAGTGTTACGCCCAGCCAGATGACAATAGCTTTCAAATGTTTCTAATTAAAAAACGAACAAAAAAAAACAAAGGAAAAACAAAAACTGATGCCAAGGTACAAGAACAGGCTGAGACCTTAACTATATTTAGATGACATTGTCTCTGCCGATATGCTAGACTCCTACAGCTGCCTCTTAACTCGCTGGGTAGTGTGGTAATGTGACCGACAACAATAGCAACAACAACAACAACAACAACAACAAGAGGAGCAACAACAGAACCCGCATAAAGTGAGCGTGTCGAGCCAATGGAACGCTAATCATAAGCATTTGGCGATGATTTAGTGTCGCCAGCCTGGTGCACGTGTGTGTTCCTGTCTCTCTCTCTCTCCCTCTCTCTCCCTCTCTCTCTCTCTCTCTCCCTCTCTCTCTCTCTCTCTTACACTCCCTCTTGCTCTCCCTCTCCTTCGGTTATATCGCAAACTGCAATCGTGGGGCGTCGGCATCCTTTCAAGCTGATTTTTCACACGCCGCATTCTGTTTTATACCACGTGAGATTTTCCAATGCGCCGCACACAACTCACAAAAAGTGATTACAACTCCTCCACCCCCCCCTTCCCACCCACCCACATTCCAAAGCACCTACCCCAACCATCGTACATGAAGTGGGATTGTCAGTTTTTTATTTAGGGCTACCGCCCAACTTTCAGTCAACAGGCGCGTCATTAATTAACGTCCTGTTGTCTGAGCTGAGTTGAGCATTTAATGCTATTTGCTTTAGACGGCGCCGCACCACAATTGTGCAACCAGCCAAGCACCCACACCACCCTGTTTAGTAGAGTAGAGACCCCTTTTAACTGCAACTCTTTCGCTCTCTCTCTCTCTTTTCTATTCACTCTCTTGTCATTTTTGTTTTCACTTTTCCAATTTCCATTACTTGGCACACTTTGCCTCACTGCATTTCTAATTACCATTGCACCACCAGCTCCAGTAGACTAACTACCCCAACCCCTATCCACCCTATCTACCCCTCCTCCCCGTTGCTGCTGTGCCAGGGCTATGTACTCTCAACTATTTATTGTTTCCATTTGGCTGCAAGCGGGTTTATTATTGTAGTGCCCCCTACTCCATCACCTATTCCTGCTGCCTCTCCTCTAGCCCACCCTTTGCGTCCTCCTTCACTTGCTGCTGCTGTTGTTGTTCTTGTTGTTGAATTTGGCAACTTTATTGACATTTAACACGTTCGCTGAAGGGGTTGACAACCAGTCATCAGACCTCAACAGTTGCCTGTTCCATAAATGAGTTAACAACAGATGTTTACATCATTATTTTATGACGATGTTTATCAACGTGTTCAACCCGTAGAAACTAACTGATCATAAAAATACTTTGCAGTTTCAATTTTAATTTCAATTTCAATTTTAAATGTAAATTCAGAGTAAACAAAGCTATTAATCCTTTTTAAATGTACTTTATGTTAGAGTATTATGTTCCAATTAGTCTAAGTTTTATTTGTAAATTATGTAAATGATTATTTCAAGTATAACAATGACATATGCCACTCAATGAGTTCGATATAGTTATTAGATGGAAGAGTTTATTTGCAATTTATTTGTTAATTAAATACAAATATTTTATGTATTTTTAGTTTGTATTTTAATATTATTTTATTAAAAATTTCCCGAATTAAATTTCTGCTCAATATAAGAAGTTAAAATATTATTTTAATGGAAGCTTTTAATTAAACTAATTACATTTTAAGTAAACTTTTGAAAAACATCTTCTCTTAATAATAAGTAAAGTATATTACATATTATACAACTTCAATCTGCATTTAGTCATATTAAAGAAAGCTCTGTCTCTCTTTTATTTCTATATCATGCACTCTGTCTCTCTCTCTCTCTCTCTTTGTCTTTCTCTTTTCACACTCCTTTCTCATACAAAGGCATACCAAAGATTGCTTTTAAACTCGTCCGCAAGTTAATGTCATATTTGCCGTTTGTTGGCATGGCTTAAATCTTTAGGCCCCAAGTATTATTCATAAAGCAGACTGTTATTTCTCTCGACTTGTGTTTGATTGTTGTTGAGTTTTGTTGTTATGTTTTGTTGGCTGCAGACACACCGATGATGTCTCGTAATCGCTGAAATTGGCTTAAATTCACATAAAACTTGCCCCGCATTTCCCTCAATGAAGTCAATTCTCTGGCTCCCCAAGTCGGTGCACATACATAATAAAACAATAAAAACAACTTTTACGATAGCCCACGGATTCTTTTCTCGTATTCAAGTGCAATAAATGTTGCATGAGACAATTCGTCACTGCAGGCACCCGACTATCACCTCACTAGCACCGCCCTAACACCTCTCTCTCTCTCTCCTCGAGCCTAGAAGTTGACAATGGCCCCCAAAATGTTTGAGATGCATATAAAAATCAACGTCAGCAACGTCGGCGATTTGATGGCATTTTGAAGGAATCAATTTAATCGCATTTAATGCCAAGCGTTAATACCCAATGCCTTCTGCATCAGAACTTTAGAGTTTAGATCTTCTTTCAGCGTTCATATAAAAATTTCAATAATTTTCTATGGCTAGCCCAAAAATACTCCACACCGTCTTCTAATGTGTGTCACAGTGTGGGGAGCGAGTTAAGTGCGCCGCCAGGGAATTGATTTAACACTGTTCTGCTGCCTTTATATTACATGTTGTTGTTGTTGTTGTTGTTGTCAATGGGGCGACACCTTGCCCAGTAGCTGCAACATCTAGTAGCAGTAGCAGCAGCAGCAGCAGCAGCAACATCATCATCATCATCTGCAGATACATTCGTATCTTTACCCCATTCAGTTGCCAGTTGAGATATTCACTAATTAGTTGTTGCCTGCCAGATATTTATGCGTCGTTGGTGTCACTTGGCACATAAAACCTGAGGCTGTTGTTCACTCGGCTAGGGAGGAGTGCTGCAGGCAGTGGGGAGAAGACTTGGGGGGGGTAGCTGCTGCAGCTGCGTGTGATAAAAAGGCCCAAAATTAGGCAAAAGGCGTGTAAAGTGCACACTGGAACGATTAAGTGCCTGCATTAGCTGGGCGGCCTGATTAATACCGAGAATTAAACTGCAGTCTATTCTGGCTAGAGATGAGCACGTGTCGTGTTTCGTGAGCAGCTGCTCTCACTTAAAAATATATTATAATATAATATATAAATATTTATTCTAAATTAAAAGTTTCATTTGCAATATTTAGCATAGCTCAAGTATATTTATATATTAAATGTAATTTTAATTTTAATTTTCATAAAAATTCATCAATTATACATTGAATTTAAATTTAGTTTTGTTTAGATATTTTTGCTGACTGTTAGCCATTGTTTAGTTTACTCAGCATTAAATTATATTCCAAGGCTTAGACAAGCTGCTTATCTGCTGGTATTATAAATATCGTTAGGCTAAGACTTCAACTTGATTCTAATTGTCTCAAACTGAAAATAGTAGATCCACGCCCAATGCTTGGCTTGCTGTATGCACTGCTAATATGAAAATGAGACTCCGCTGGCGACGGAACTGAGGAAAACTGTTGCAAATGCAAATGCAAAAAAAAAAGGCTAAAGAAAAACTAAAAACGAAGACGTGAACGCGATGTTTGCGACGTAGCCTCGCCTGATCGCCTCAATGTATCACGATGGATTTATAGTTTAGTATGCACGATCAATCAAAAATCGTGAAGAGAAAGAATGAGTGAGGGAACGAGAGTGAGTGAGTGAGTGAGAGAGAGAGAGAGAGAGAGAGAGAGAGAGAGAGAGAAAGAGAGAGAGAGAGAGACAGCCAGAGAACACTTTGTCCAGCTAACAGTAAACGATGTGCGGGGCATATTAAAAGAAAGTCGACGTCTTGACTTCCACTTGGACTTGCAACTGAAGTTTGAAGCGTTGCCAATAAGAATTATTACACCTGATTGGAATCTGCAGCCGCAGTCGCAGTTGCAGCAGCAGCAGAAATGAACTTGACCACAACAACAACAACCACAACAAGAACAGCAGTAACAAAAATGAATAACGCCCACGTACTTGTGGGTGGGTCGACTCTTAAGAAAAATCCAGAATCCAGAAAATCTGCGCCAAGAAGCGTTTGAGCCGACTGCATTTATTAACATTTTGACTTTGTGACCAATATACCGAGAGACGACTGAAGACAGAAATACTGTAGACTGTAGACTGCAGACTACAGATTGTGGTCCAATGGCAAGAAGAGTGAAGAGCTCATTGGAACGGCAGCTTTTGGCCTGGTAGGCGTACTTAATCGATCGCTTGTTGATAGGCAAATTGGCAAAATGCAAAAAGCCAACAAGCGAGGAAAACCTGTTTAAATTTTTTGCAGGGGTTGCTGGCAACAGGGGGGGGATGTCTTTTCCTTTGAACAAACTTCCTCAGCTGCGCCTGCTGGAAAATTCGTGATGCGCAGCATTCATTTGACTTTACTTTGGTTTAGTTCTTGTGGTCCTCAGTCCTCCGTCCTCCGTCCTCCGTCCTCCGTCCTCGTCGTCCACTGTGTGATCTTTATCTGGTCTCAGAAATTTTTAGGGCTCCATCGACGTCCGCTAGTCATTTACATTTGGCTCAAATGGGAATTTCGAGCTTCGAACATTGTAGAGTTTTTTTTTTTTTTTGCCAATTTTTTGTTGTTGTTTTTTTAGGCTTTTTTGGGGGGGATTTGGCGACCGCCGTCGTCGTCGTCGTCGATGTCTGACAGTTGGAGCATTGCAAAGTGATCGTTAAATCACGAATATTTAATTGTCTTCATCACCTGAGGGTGGTTGAAATTAGTTTGGACTTGGCTTTAAACATTTCTTCTTTTGCCTGTTGCTTAGTTGCTCCATTTGCAGTTGTTGTTGTTGCTGTTGTTGCTGTTGTTGTCGTTATTTGGACTCTGCTCGTAATGTGCTTGTAATGGTTTCAACTTTTAGATGGACCCGTTTAACTCAGCCAATGCCCTCGCCAATGTCTGCTGGCTGTTAACTGGAACGTAAGGCTTAAGGTTTTTCCCGTTTCAAATTGCATGCATAGATTTGGCCTCTAATGAGTCCTCAACCCTGTGACATTAAGTGCTAATGTTTTGGCGATTGATTGAAAATCCAATCTAAGGTCAAGGAATGCCAAAAAAAAAAAAAAAATAAATAAAACGAAGCGTGAAAAATGTAATGGCAACACTTAGAGAAGATTAATGCATCGATAAATGTAAATGTAATTTAATGACAAATTCAGAAGATACATTTAAAGCAAATTTTATTTTCAGCTTGACTTGTTGTTGGAAACTCAATATGATATTTTCTAAATTTCCCATGTTTTGATCACACCTTTCAAAGTTCTCAACCATAACTCATAATTGATAAACTGTTATGGAAGAACAATTCAATGGACTTCCCACGCTCAGCAGTAACATGATTTGGTTCTAGTCGCTGTGCATTAACCATAAAAACACTTCACTTACCAAACAGATCAAATAGAACAAGAGATGGAGAGAGGGCTGTAAAACAATTAACAATACCCGAGTATCATTAGGATTGACCCCTCTGCCATTGCTGGGCGGGTTGGAAATCAGACAGTGACTAAACAGTTATCAATTATTACGAGTCGTCAATAGACGAATGTCAACAATTGAGAAATGTTTACGCGTAGAGAGTTGCGGACAAACAAAGTGATAGATAGATAGATAGTTAAAAATATAGGGAGATTGAGATACACTTAGTGTTTCCCACATGAGGCACAGGAAGCGGCAAAGGCAACGCATCATTGCACATGTTTCACATGACCAGGGGGAGGTGTGTGGTATGAAATGAATTGAAGGGATGACAACAAGCATATTGAAGCAACAAAGATTCCCACAATTGTCAAATCACAATTCGCAAAGAATTGAGAGGACCATATTGCTACCAGTCGAGAAATTCAATTAGGCCAAATTAAATGGTAACATTGAGTCATTGTCAATGCACGGAAGCTCAGAGGGTTGTTCCAGGGTTTTTTTTCATACGAACCGATTCATTAATGAGCGACAAACGCTGATGATATTATTTATTCGTACTTGTCCCAAGTCGCGTAATTTGCTGTCTGGCCACACTGGTCGAAAGTCAATGAGACCGGGCGTTGGGGATGGGGTTTTTGACTGGCAAGAGAGGGTTGCATTCGGTAAGCGTCACGGCTGCCTGCACACCCTCGCCCTCGCCCTCGCCCTTGCCGCAGCTCAAGTCCTATGACCTGACCCTTCTCTCTTGCCATTTGACATACGTTTTGAGCGGCATTCAATGCTTAATATGTGACACGTGACCCACACTTTGCACGTTGCACGTTCCCTTACAGACGCCACCTTCCTGCCCAGAGTGTGCAGTGCATTTCCCAGCTTAGATGCAGGTCCTTCCTGCTGCGTTACAAACTTCTCTTCTTTCCGCTTTTTGACTTGTTGTTCTCTGACACGCGCAACGAGCGACGTTCCCTATCGCATTGCTGCCATCTCTTGGCTTCCATTCTTCATTACTCTTTTGTGGGCTGACCAGAGCCACGCGACATGCGATTGGGATTGGGATTGGAATTGCGAGTGCGAGTGTGAGTGCGATTGTCATGTGGGTGTGGGGTAAGGGGGTGTAGTTTGTTGTTCGTAGTTCGTAGTGTGTGCCTGTTAGGGGTGTCGGTGTGTGTGACGACATGTGGCCAACTGGTGGTGTAATGCTCATCTTTTATCAGCCCAAGCGCCTCTCTATGAGATTCTCATTGCTATATTTGACTCTCTCTTCGCTCTCTCTCTCTCTCTTTCATTCAATTTGCAAAAGCTCTAAGCTAAGCTTGTAATTTAGGAGAAGATAGCAATACTGTTAGGCCTAGAAATGCTAGACAAGGAATATAGATGGAATGCATTTAACTAATAAGAAGTTGACTTTTCTACGGACAAGCCTAAGTTCTCAAAGAGTTCCTAATCCTGTCTCTTCGATTTCTGCATCAATTAAGCTTAGAGAATCGCTCTGCAAATGCCTGACATGGCGTTTGATTGAAGTATTGCCCATTTTCATACTCTATTTCCTTGATATCAGCTTAATAAGTTCCCAAAGTGCAGCTCATCTCTCACTCGCCTCGTACATGCGTCTTTCTATGTGCTTCTCATATAACTATTTGGTACGAAGCTTGGCAGCAATTGCAGCACTTTATTGACCCGATTGACCCAAAGCACGAAGCATTCGTCCCCGCGGGCAGTCAACAAAATAATCACAAACCCAATGGTACAAGTACAAACTGACTAAGGATAATGTTTGTACATTATTTGACCAAATTTGCCCAAGTGAAGTCCAAGCGGACAAGTCCAAGTTGAAGGCATCGTGAGCGCGTTGTTTTTCTGTGTTTCTCCATTTGCTTCTTCTGCTTCACTAACAACAACAATTTTCTACACGTTTCTTGGATTGCGGTTTATGCTTTTTTTTTCTCTAGAGATCTGTTTGGGGCGAAAATTGCCAAACAAATTAAGTGATTTGCTATTGACATTTCCGCGAGCCTTGAACGGCGCACGCGCGTGAATAATGAAGTGCCAAGATCGCTTACACTCCAGGGACCCAAACGATAGACAGAGAGAGAGAGAGAGAGAGAGAGAGGGGGAGTCCACAGGCTAGTCGGGTCGTCAAGTCGTGGTCAATTGATCTTCTAGTGGCTGCGGTCATTTTCACACAATTCACATTGACCCCGCGCACTGGGCCTGACCCTGGTTAAGGCTGGGCTTCAGCTCTAAGCTCAGCGGTTCACTCAGTGATTTCTCTGGCTCCCTCTCTATCTCTCTCTCTCTCTCTGGCTCCCTCTCTCTCTGTCCCAGGTTCACAGTTATGGTCGAGTGTTGTTTGAGCCGACAATCGATTTTAATTTGTTTAACTTGTGCATCAATTTCTGTGCTTGTTTGTTGCAGCATCCCCCTCTTTCTGCTGTTCTACCCCCCCCCCCTTCTTGCATGCACCCCCTTCTTGGTAACACAGCTGCCTTTGTGCATAAATTACTGACACTTGTCTCCATTAAAAATGAAGGTGATTCAACTGTCATTCGCAGCATCAGACCTGAGCTCTGACTTTGACTTCAACTTGGACTTGGACAGATGTTGTTGTTATTGTTGTTGTTCTGATTGCTGCAGTTGTTGCTGTTGCTGTTGCTGTTGCTGTGGCAGTCACGGCTTGCATTTCACTTGGAATTGAACATGGATGTGGATGTGGATACGAACTGGAATGATGACGGCCTATTGCGAATGCCAATGAACATCAATCGCTGGCAATTTTCATGTAATTGTTTGTTGTTGTTGCCTCGCATTGTTGTTGCTATTGAAGAGCAATTGACAAGCGATCTTCTGCCTGCCTGTGAGTACATTTTAATGGCCATCTGCCTGCCCTGTTGCTGAATCATGTAAAAAATTAATGTAAACACATTAAAGTGGCAGATACAAAAATTTTATAGAAAATGAAGCAGACAACATTTTGTAAGATCCATGAGAATATTTGAATATTTATTATCCTCTTTCATTCTAGAGCTTATAGAGTTGCTCGTATATATACAAAGGATGTCAGATAGTCAGAGTCTAAAGAGAATTGACATAATTGCAGCTCTAGTTCAATTATTATATAATTAACTAATTATCTAACTCTTTATATTACACTTTATTCTGTTGATATGCGACATAAGAACAGAAAGCCAGATTCTCAAGACGACTGTATAAAGTTCCCTGAAAAAGGATCGAACTTTCCAATCATTTCTCAAACTATATAATAGATCTCACACCTTGGTCAACTAATTACCTATTTATGTGTCTGATAAGCTGGCACTTCCAGTTGATAATCGATAGATCAACTTTCATTTTAGTCAATTGCCTGATCAAGTCAAGTCTACACACACATACATGCAGCTCGTGGTGGTCCAATTCGCTTTAAAAAGTGTCCTATAAATTAACTTTGACGCGTTTTAAAAATTTTAGCACTTTTTTGTTATCGCAGCGACAAAATCTATTACTTAATTTTTTATTTGCGCCCCACTCGCACATGTTTTGCAAATAACACTTGAAATGAAATATGAAATGCAACTGGCGAACAGTTTCGACTACATCCACAACCACAACCACAACTACAGCTACAGCTACAGCTACAAAGGCCTTAAAGAGCCTGAGAGGTCTCCAGCATTTAACTGGCCATTTATGTGCGTGATTATTACGTGATATCGCGCACATTGGGCCCATAAATAATATTAAGCCAGTTGCACATAAACAGGCAAGGGGAATCCAGCCACAGTTCCATTTTTTTTGAATATGAATTTCGGTGCCCAATTGCCTACACCCTCTCTATAACGACAGACAGCCATATAAATGGCTGAGTGCGGATTTGGATTTGGCTTTAGCTTTAACTCGGGCTTTGGCCATTTTCAATTGATTTCTGTTTGTGTTGGCGCATTGGCAAGCTTTTAAATCATTTAATATACCAATTATAACAAGTCAAGTAGTTAACATAAATCTGCAATGGACTCAAAGCAAACTTAAGTGATTTTTTGCACTTTACTTAGACTCGAATACCACGTGAATTGTCTGCAAAAGGTGGCATAGACTATAAGTCTATAAGTTGATTATTTAAAGTACTTTGCTGACGGGGGAAATACAACGAATGTTCGGTAACATTTTGCTTTCTGTCCGAACTGATTTTAAATCTTTTAAGTTAACTTAATTTTAAAAATAAATGGTAAGTAAATAATTAATAAACTTATGTTTAAATACATGAACTATCTATTCTGAAACTTTGATTAGAATCGTTTGACAATCTTACAAGTTATTCTAGAAACTACTTCCCTCAGTCGCTCCACATTTTAGGATGTGTGTCTTCACTACGAGGTATCTGCTTGCCTAATAGTTGTATGTTATATTATTTGCTATATTTTCTTCTCTTTTTGACGTCGCTAAGAAATCAAAACTCATGCATTATGAATGCCAAAATTTTCTGACGTAGTCAATTTCAATTTTTATTTATTTTATTGCCTTTAATGCATTGAGCGCGGCACTCGCAAATAAATAAATATTGAAGCCAGCAACAACAACAACTGCAATGGCAATGGCAACAACTGCAATCATGACATTTTGCCAGTCATATCTGCATATGAGAGTTTGTTTGCCGGCAAAAATCGAAGGCTTTTCATATCTTGGGCTGACAGGTAGGTTAGTTGCCTCATTCGTGCCGCTAGGTGGCGTCTCGGCGGTGGCTGCCTGTCATTGGTAATGCAGTAATAACCAACAACCTCCTGCACGTCAGAGTCTGGTCAGTTATATACGACTATCTGTATATATTTCCTCTTTTTCTATTTTGTTTTTTTTTTTTTTGTTTTGTTGGACTTTTTTTTCACTGAATCATGGCATAGTAGTTCCCCCCTCGTTGCGTCTACCGCTTATGCTGCCCATGTGACTGTCTGCCCCAGTGTCTCATATTTTATCACAGTAGTCGGCGTCTCGAGTGGCCAAGTGTCGCTTTTTGGCCAAGAGGTTTGCGGTTTGGGCCTGGTCTATGGCACATGCTGCACAGCCGCTTTTGTTGTTAAGGAGTCGAGTTGAGTTGGTTGGAAATGGTTGGTCTTTGGCCGGCGTAAGTTTTTTGGCACAGATTTACGAGTTTTAATGCTGTTTTGATTTGTTTTGCATAAGGGTGTTCACGTGGCCAAAATGAAAAGGAAAACAGCAACAACAACAACAACAACACCAGCAACAATAACACAAAGAAGTAAGCGTCAGAGACAGAAACAGAAAAAGAGACTTGGCCGCAACTGTTTGGCCGTTTGTCTTGTTGCCCGTTGTAATTGGGCTTTCAGAATATGACGGAAAGAGTGTTGCTAATCAGCAAATCGCACTCTGGCGTTGAGTAGACGAATTACATCGCACTTTTGGCCATGGCACGAGTGTGTTTCAGTTGGAAGTGGAAGTAGAAGCAATTACTCAATGGATTGCTCATGGAATAGCAAAGTTTATGACGGGCTTTTGGAAAGCTTCAGTATTCCCTTTACAACAAATAATTTATTTATATATTCAAATTTTGACTACATTTGCTTTAGTTGTAAAATGTTTCACAAATTGATTTACAGGCAGTTAATTGACCTTAACTAATTCACAACTTGTTAAGTTAATATTACCGGAAAGGTGTCAAATTGTCTATAGGTTTTTAAAGCATGCCAAATAATTATATGTATTCACTTCAATTCAGCCATTGGCTAATCTAAACACCAATTAAATATCAATAACTGCACTTCGTATTCAGTTATATGACTAATAAACCTCTCTCAATTGCATTTCTCTTACGCTTTTAATGCACTTCCCAAATCCTTTAGTTAATGCTTATCCATAAGAAATGCAATCCATATGCCCATAAACCCATATTTCCCATATCTTCATGGCGTTATTTAATAACTAGCTAAATTTAAAGCCACTCAAGTGAAATTTCATGGATTTCGTGAGGTACTTGGCTAATCACACTGCAGGCACGACTTCATAAACAATAACAATTAATTGAAAGTATAAAATTCATTTTTTTTAATGTTCTTAAAAGTGGAAACTAATAAAACTTTTTATAAGGTGGAAAACTCAGTAAATCGCATGAACATTTAATGGGTATTTACAATTGTTTTATTTTTTTGGAAAACTGTTTGAAGTTTTTTAATTCTAAATATGATTTTTAAACTATTTTGAATCTATTAAATCAAAGCATGTTGCATATAAACTTACCTGATTATTGATGACTTTATTCAGCATTTGAAAGCTTCACCTATAAGAAAAATGCATACAATAAATATAAGTAGACAATATGATATATATAATAATAATATGAAAATATTAATAAATTAATATATCTACAGAGAAATAAATGCAATTAATTAATCTAGCTAAAAAATCAATAATATTAAACATTAAGTAAAACTTCATAGATGATAAGCATAAGCATAACATTATGAATATATTGAAATATAAATTAAGAAATAAATAAAAGAATATGAAGAATATTATGTAACATATAATATTTATTTATAACAATCAATCAATAATACATACAACTTCAATCAATCCCCCTACATTATCACAAGTGATTGAAGTATGTTTTAGCTGGAAATGCATTTCTTTAAAATATTGATATTATTTTATTAGTATTTAAATATTCGTAGAATATAATCATAAATGAAAATATAAAACAGCTATTGCAAATAATTAAGTAAATGTAGCTAAAAGGTATTAAAAAGATGTGCAGCGAACGCATTTCTACTTACAAAATATATGGAAGTGCGACTGGGACTGGGAGTGTGACTGTACTGGGCAGGGTAGGGCAGGGCAGGGCAGGGACAGGACAGGCAGCTGGCTGGGCAGGGGCACCATTTGGTTGCTGTTGACTTGCAAGTCGTAAGTTGGGCAGTTGGCCAGGTGCGGGTGCCACAAACTGGTTGGTCAGCGATGGCCAAACGACCGTCTATCTGCCTGTCTGTCCCTCCGGTCCGACTGTCTGACTAGCCTGTGCCCAAGCTGACCAGGCTGTGAATAGGTCTACTATACTGTTGGCTTGGTGTGGCATGGTCTGCGTCTGTGTCTGTCTCTGTATTTGTGTCTGGGCTGGGGCAGGCTGCGTTTTGTGGAACACACCCGCATCGTGGCAGCGGTTGCCTGGTCGCAGTTTAAAACCAGATTAGCGCCCAAGTCGATGGCTAATTTTTGTGGTCGTTCGAATCGGTGGTTCAGTGGTTCAGTGTTTTGGTGGGGCGTTGGGTTTTAAGCAAATTTGAATTTGAATTTTAGCGGGTGATAGTCGTTTGAATATACATATCTAAGGCTATGACTATAACTACTACTACTACTACTACTCGATGTTGTTGTTGTTGGCCACTTGGTCAGTTGGCGAATGTGTTGCGTTATTATTGTTGCTGTTGCTGTTCCACAAATGTTGCTGGCGAGTTGACAGTGCCATTCGCCTGCCTAACCCAGCCTCAGTCTTCCAGTCTCCCTGCCTCTTGGTGTCTTGCTGAAATATAGGATGACATGCTCTATGCTTATAGTTACGTGTGCATACACACTCGCATTTACACACACACACACACACACACAGGCTACGACAACTGATTACGAAATGTTGACCTTTTTGCTGTTGCCTCTTGGCCACTTGTCAGCGCCTTTGGCGGCATTTTCGGCGAAAGGTTTATGTCAACTGCCAATTCACAATTGGCAAACGCTTGTAGCACCCAAAGGAGTTGAGATACTCGTAATTGCTCTCCAAACTCTGTTCATTTAATTTGCCCCATAATTTAGACACAACATTTGCCTAATGCCTGTTTAACTCTTTATGTTTGCTTGCCTGATTGTTGCCAAGTGCTCTCCCTAGGTCTTCATAGGGTATCATAAAGTTATTTATAGATTAGCAGAGTGTACAGACATCAAGCGATCAAAGCTTTGACTCATAGAAGTGTCAATTCCCTTATTTTGCATTAGAAATTAACGCGTGTCATGACTTTTTCGCTGCGATATTTTAGTTTTTATTACATTTTAAGCAGCTCCGCAATAGTTGCTTCAGCTTTCCATAGACTCTTCATTTATTCTCACTGATGCATTTAATTGACTTAGGCAATAATAATTAATATTCCCAGCTCCAAGATCATTTGAATCATTTGTATTTATTTATTGCATTTAAATCGATTATATTATATATTTATTTACAACTTAATATAAATTTCATTTCTCTCATCGTAACATTCTCTCATTTGCAATTGTTTCCCTTAAACGTCAACTATTTTTTGTAGCTGTCATCTCTAGCTTGTCTAAGTTCAGAACTAGTTCTATGACTCACTTGATCGTTTGGATAGCAGACCCCCCGATAATTTTGTAATATTTGAGTTCAAACATCGTCAGCACTTGTGGCTCGTCATCGGGTCAATCATTTTTTGGGGTGTTATATATATATTGATATTGAAATGTGGTTAGTAATAAATAAATATATGCATGGGTATTTATTGATTATGCACAAAGTTCACACATTGCATATAGGACATGACAGAGCAGCTTGAGCTGAACTCAAGTCAAAACAATTTATTGTTGTTGATGCCTGCTTGCCAGCTGGTTGAACAGCTCAATGGTGAATACCTGCGCACAGCTTAATGCCAATGGATTTTGGGTGGTGGAAATCAAAGCCACAATCATCACCTGGCCTGTTGCTAAAGTTTCCAACCCTCCCCTAGGGCTGTAAATCAGACAAAAGCACCAGCAACAACCTGGTAACTGGTAACCGGTGACTGGTGACTGGTAACTGGTGGACTGTTGAGTCGGGGAGTCGCAGTGGTATTTGTATTTTCAAGGGCGCATCTGCAGTAGTGAAAACAACAGCAACCCCACCCCAAAATATGCGACCAAGTGGACAACAGCCAGTTGCTTTCAATGTGAAGCTGCTTCTGGTTTTGCTTGTGTTCGATTTTTGTTTTTACTTATTCTGCAGCTGCGCAGTTGATCGTCTGGCTTTGGGGTGGCTTTTCTGTTGGTGGGAAAAAATAAAATAAAATACAATTTTATTTGGCCCGTTTCCTGTGTTCCATTTCCCATTTCGTATCCCGACAACAACATTGCAATCTTGCTGATTAATTGCTCAAATTTTGGGTAGGAGAACTGTACCTGAGATTTATGTGCATTGGAATTTCTTTTATTTTATTCGTATTTCTTTAGTTTCGTATTTTGGCCTCATGTTGCTCTTTTCAATGTACCAAAACTTAATAGTTGTGGGAATGTTCATTTATTATTACAACTTGATTCCCAATTTGATCTCATTTGAAATCATTTGCGCGATTCAAGTTCAATCATCTAAATAAATTTGACTTGAATTCAGATTTCAATAATTTCTTGTTACTTTTTTTTGAGAAATTGTTGCACGTCTTGCTGAAAAGGAAAACAATGTAAGAACACCTATGGCTAAGTATTTGGCATTGATGACTAATCGACTGCAAGTCTGGGAAATAGGGGACAGCTCTATATAATGTAAGTGACCAGTCAAAGGAAAATAATTATCATGGGATAATATAAATAATATAACAAAATCTTTAATACTGTAAACAATGACATTTAAGGTAAAGATCCGAGTAGAAAAGGAATTTTCACAGCCTATGATTATATGATAATCCCAAGCAAAATGTGAGATACAACTTGAAAATTGTAGATTAAAGTAGTTAAAGGTGTAAACTTGTTACTAATTAACGAATTAACCATTTATATTCAACATAAACCAATGAATTGCTTTAGAAATCTTCAAGAAAATCTTTATTGTAATGTGCTTAGAAACTGAATGACTTTCCTTGCTTCAAATAATCCTATAGACCACCACTAAGCATTTTATTTCTTTCCTGGAAAGTGCTTTCAATTTATTTTCCACACATTTGTATGTGATCATCTGCATATTTGGCCGGACACAAAACACAGCTCTCTGTTGATTTTCACAACTTTCCATTTTCAATTGATCACGACGCCGGAGGGCAGCTCCTCTCGCTGACAAATTGCGGTGCATGTGCGCCACATCAATAAAACCAACAGCATTAGTCACTCAGCAATTGGCCAGGCTCCAGATCGAGCTGCAGGCCAGGTCGGGTTGAGATTAGAGCAGAGTAAGTACAACTTGCAGTTGAAATAGAAATGCAGGTGGCAAACACACACACACACACACACACACACACACATATTTATATATATATATAACACACCTAAAGGCACAACCCAAATAAACTCCTTCTTTGCAGCCGTCGGTGGGCGTAACGATGCGGTTTGATTTGGGTAAAGTGCGCTGACAAATTTGGAATCATTTATTTTGGGCATTGTGAGTTTTCTACGCTGGCAGCGTAATGCAAATTAAGACATAGTCAAGCCCCCCCCCCTCTCTCCCCACCCCCTCCCCATCACACGCTCTCACCCACTCAGCCACTCTCAATCTCTTTCTTTCTTGGCCAGTAGCAATTTCTGAATTTAATAAAATGCAAATAATACGTAAAGAAATATACAAAAATATTTTAACTGCCGGCGATGCGTTGGCTGCTGATTACCGTATAAATCCCCCTCAAAATAGTAGGAGGAGGAGGAGGAGAAGACAGAGACATATGCGAATGTTCACAACTGAAACTTGATTCTGCTGTGTGTCTTACACCTTGGACTGCCTGTCTTCTCCTCCACGGATTCAGTTATCGGTTTCTCCACGAATGAAGCACTTTTCCAGCAATCGCACTTGCATTTCAAACTGTCCGTATATTGGATAACTCCATAGTTGCCAGATATCATCCAGGTGGGATCGACCCTCAGCAAATGATCAGCTGTGCCCTCGGGCAAACCACAGATGACCTCGCATTTGACAGTACGCATCGCACATATATTTGTGGGTCGAAATCCGCGTAAGCAGGTAATAAAATCCTCCGTGGAGTCCCAGATGTAATCTCCAAGCAGCTTGCGATAGTTGAGATCCCCCTTAAAGATGGCCACCTCAGCCTGCGACAGAAGCTTATAGAGACTGAGACTTGAGTCAACCATAACAAAATAAGACTGTGGTCCTGTCCAGAAATATGATTTCGGGGATATTAATATGCGATTTTCCGTCATTAGATGTTGGATTTTGAGGCCCAAATTGGAGATTAACTCGTTGGGATGATCCAACAAATATTGAATAGTCCATTCGACATCATGCTGCATAACATCCGATATGTACCAAGGAATGGCCTTCACATGCATTCGCACCTGGGTGGCCAGACGATGTTCCAGCAAATACTCCATGAACAATAGATCTGTAAATAGCTCAAATCCCGCATTATCACAAATGTAGTCCACAATTATCACATTCTGTCCCTTGACCTTCATCAGGCAATTCCAGACCAACATGGAATCATCGACCAACAAACGCTTATCGAGATCCGCCACATGCATCAGCACATCGATATTGGAACGATCCTCTGGTGTGTTAAAGAGAAATGCATTTAGTTGGATCTCAAAGCGATTGCTCCACAAATTGAGGCGCATCAATTTGCTAAATGAGGCAAAGTCCTTCTTTAAGTTCCTTGTGGCCTCAGTTAGAGAAATGATCGCACGCTCGCTAATCTTCAGATCCTCCTGCTTCAGATCCAGAAAGTAATCAAAGTTTGTCAGGTGTTTGCTACTCTCAAAGAACGAGAAGAGACGCCTATACAGATAACACTCGGCATGCAACCAACAGGCACGGAAAAAAGATCGTTTCGGATGTGGAAGCTCCGTTAGAAAGGCATTCCATTCGGCTTTATCGGGTTCATTGCCATAGAACAATGCGAATTGCCTATCCCGACTAAGTTCCCGCTTCAATCGTTCTATTGAGTTAGTTATCATGTGAATATCCTTCCACACTTCCGGTCCATACATCTTGACCAGATCGGCTTCATTACTATTCAATGTATGCACAACTTGTTGCATAATCCCTGGCATACGAGATTGTAGGGCCACATAGGCGAAACTCTGTTTAAATCTTCCCGATAGCAGCGAGTGACGTGGAGTTGCCACATCCATAAGCTCTGAAGTTTCCGTTAAATTACTCATCCTCATCTTGGGGCCGTGGGAATTTACATCTGAGACTCCTCTGGTTTACAACTTGAATTTGGTGGTTAGAGCCAAGGAATGCTAATGTTTTGATTACTGACTTATACTCTGTCAATTTTGATTAATTTAACAAAGTTGTTGTACTTTGATGTAATGAGAATGTCATGGAGTTTGAATTTAGTCATTTTCTTCATTTCGAAAATCAGAATTCTCAACTAAGTTAAGGTGGATTATTGAAGATCACATTCACTTTTTATACTAGCTTTTGCAGGGTGTCTCATCATTCGCAACTCAGCTAATTCACTTTGATTCTCTTCCCATCTTAATTCTCTCAATTTGTTTTTATTCGTTATCTGCTCCTATTTATATTATTCCTATTTCACTTACTCTATTCCCATTCTGTTTTCATCGCAATCACTTCTGAATTCATCTCATTTCATTCACTAATCGTTACAAATTCTCTCGATAACATTCTTACGTTTTCTTCAACTCATCGCATAATATTCCCAGACTATCTCCCATCCCATTCTCTTCTCATAACATTCTCTACCCATTTCATTCACTTTTGTGGGACACTTTAGTGATATTTAAACTGATTAGTTGATGGAATCGATTCTACAACTGTGGGAAAGATCTCAACTGTAGGGATACTTAGGGTTCCTTCTTCCTTCCGTTGCCCAGGTGTTCGGACATATCCGAGGTTGGTTTACACCATTCCCAATGCCAATGACGAAATTTGCATAATGCTCGAATAGATGGGATAACACTTGCGTGCAGTGTCATCCGGTTGGGAAAATCATAGCAAGACCAAGGGTAAAGGGTTAAATTCGTGCCAAGGAAGTGGATCGCATTGCATTTGATATTCAACGGAATGTAATTTGCATGCGCTTACCATAATTGTCACATGTTAATAAACAAGTTCAGAAGAAGAAGAAGAAGAAGTCTGTGATGGGAAAAGTCTCACAATGGTATCAAGGTAACTCAGGTTAATGCTATGCTAATGGGGCAAGGTGTGCACTTCCTCTGGCAACCCTTACTGGGAACACATCGAGAGCTCTTCACATTAATTTTTATAACACATCGTGAACTGCGGATGACGCAAGTGTTCTTTATAGATTTGGCATAAGGAATGGAAATCAAACTGAACTTCAAACGAACTGATATAATTTTATATTGTTTGCTCATCACACACACATGGATTTACCTCTTCCGCTTACTTCTTCCCCCCTTTTAACGGACTTATCAGACATAACTGCGTCAAAACATAAAGTTGCGCCTTTAACTGCGCTCATTATGACCGTGCACCTTAGATGAGTTCAACTGCGTCCAGGTGTTTCATAGAAATCGAAAACTTCCCCCCGTGTTATACCGGTTGTATCTTTTCAGTTTTTTTGGCCGTGGTGCGATTGGTGGTGCGACTTACTATCTGCTACCAAAATGTGTCTTCTCCTTCTCAAGGTGCTCGTTTCAACTTCAATTGTGAGTCGTTACTTATCTGACAAATGTCGGCAGCGGGGATCGGGTGTCTGTGTGTCATGCTTTCAATTGCGTTGCCTTGTGAAATACAGCAGCAACTGCGCAATATTTGTGGCAACTTTTGGCATGTGCTCAACAACAATGGGGCAGGGGGTTGGTGTTCCTCAAGAGTCCAGAAACCTGAAGCAGGTCGAGTTGTTCAGTTGTATAAACTAAATATATTTCTATATAAATAAATATAAATAAATATTTCCATTGCTAATTTATATTCTATATTCGATTATACACTGCGAGAATTTACTATTTTGGCCTGTGACATATTATATATATTATTATTATTATATTCAATTAATTATTTATGCTAAGGAAAATTAAACTAATCAACTTTTTGATTATTACTTATTTAATGCTCATGTAATTATTTTTAAATGACTGCAATTAATTAAGTAATTGTTGCACAGCCTAATAAGTTATTTTCATGCCCAATTTATGTTTATATAATTTTTTAAATACTTAAGTAAATATATATGGGTAATATAAGTGTTATAAATCATTTTATTAATGGATATTCAGCAAGCGAAATATCGATTTTTATTGTTTAATTAATGTATTTATTAGTAATTATTTTATAATGCTTACAAGCTTATGTTCAATAATATCCATAAATTACTTCAGTAGGCAACTTATTGATTTGTATTGACTGTCATTATTTAAGTAATTAAATCAGCATTTTAATACATTTTATTTGGATAATTACAAATGCTCTTAAAATGATAAAAAATATTCTAAAATATGCAATGGTATCTTGCTAATACCAATGCAGTTATAGCTTCTAATCAACTATATAACTATAACCATAACCAATTGCATCCTAGTAATATTCCTTAGCACCTCTTAAAGGCTGCACTTTTGAGCCCTGCCCGGGAATATCGCTCAGTGCAGCCTCCAGAGTTATGGGCAGCCATAAAAACGCCTCAACTTTCACCCGAAAGCGAAGCGAAATGTGACAAAATATGGCTCACCCGGTAATTGCTCCCGCCAGATCAGCGGATATATTTATGTTATTGCAGTTCCCCAGGCCCAGATTTGCCCCTCTCCTTGTCGAGGGGCAGCTAAAAAATTGCATTATCAGAGCCATAAACAAATTAGAGGGGAGACCTTAAAAAAAAAAAAAAAAAAAACGTATGAGAGCAGCAAACCGAGGGCAGCTGCAGATGGTGCTCTAAAAATCTTGGCTCAAGTGGCGGCGGTCCCATTAACTGACACCGAGTGGAGCATACAATATTTTAGAAATAATGTAGGCCCCAACTAAGCTCGATAAGATTAATAACTCTCTGGCGCACGTTCAATTAATCTTTCGTTAGATGAGCAGAGAGTAGTAGACTGGGACTGGGTGTGTGCATCCAAAAATTTTCCTCGTATCTCCCACTGACAACTTAACGGCACGTCTCCTCTCGTGTACCTGCCGCATCGTCAGTGTCAATTGTGACAGTTCCCTGCCAGACGAAAGATTCACTATTCCCCCCTCTGTCAGCTCCAGACTGACAAAACAAAAACAAACAAACGGACACGTTCAACACTGACAGTAGCTAACAGACAAGAGATGGCCAAAGCAGGAGAGAGAGAGAAAGAGAGAGAGAGAGAGAGAGAGAGAGAGAGAGAGCGAGAGAGTGAGACAATATGAAACTACCAGAAGATCATGCCCATGAACGTGACAAAAGTGAAGAACATGAAACTTTGCAGCTCACATCTCTCACTAAATTAGTTGTTTTAGTTGTTCGCTTGAGTCTAAATTTAGTCAACCCAACAATCCATTGGCCATAAATCAATTATATGGTTTCTCGATGCCTGGCAATAGACATTTTTCTACATAGCAGCAACTGCAACATTGGGGGCTGCTTCAGGTGCATGTCGACAGAGACAAAGACGTTTAACTATACCCTGTATTTAAACGTGTGGATAGATAGGGTATAGAACTCAATAGCAACAGAAATAGCATTGGAATTAAAGGAAGTTTGGCTGAAATGATGTGAAAATTTAAATATAATTGTATGATAAATATAGTTAACTGAATCTTGCAAACAGCTTAGAATTTTTAAACCTTTCTAAATAATTCGCAGGTATCGAGAAACTACATAATTAGTACTTTAAATATTGATCAAAATAGTAATAAATAAATAATAAAAAATAAAACTACTGAATAACTCATAGTCCATAACTTGCAACTACTTAATTATTATTCTACATATTTGTCGAAAGAAAAGGCATTTCTGGTATTTGCATAGCTCGGAGATTTCTATATAAAAACAACGATGACAACCAAAGATATTAACAAACTCGTAGAATACGAAAAAAAAAAAAAATATGAAATATGAAATCATTTGTAATAATTAGCGAGACATTTGCAGCTATTTTTACGGCAAAAGTGTGTGATTTCAAATTGGGGGTCTCTGAACTCTTGAGGGAGAGAGACTGTTGCTTAATTTGTTTAATTACAAATCCCCTGAGTATGGGAAATACAAATGGTTCGCTCTGACTTTATTAATGCCAACAGGCGCAAGCTGTCACTGAAATTGATGCACCCTCGCCAACAATGCCCAACAAAAAGGCGTAAGTTAGTGTTCAGGAAACAAAAGCAAATGTTTTGTAATGAGGTTGAAATTGCACGAACACCACCAACAACATTGCCTAACTGCCTAAAAGTGAAGTTCTCGCACTCTGTTCAGCTCAGCTTACCGCAGGAAAAACAAGAACAACAACAAATATGTAAGAGAACCTGAGTCACAGTTGAATTTTATTTGAATTAGCAACGTGCAATCAAAAACATTCAAACACGCATAAATTGAATCCCGTGGGATGATTTCTGTGCCGAGTTCCCAGCAACCCCCTTATATTGGGCCGGGAACAACTTGTCACGTGATTCAAATAACAAATAATGCATCAAGGATCATCCCTTAGCTGCTGCTGCACTGTTCCTGCTATACTCTTGTAATACGAATCCAAATCCGCGGCCCGCATTCAACATTCGACTTGCTATCGTGGGTACCATTTATTTATTGGTCAACGTATCCTCCAGCTGAGTCTGTGACTAGCCACCAGTCACCAGCCACCAGACACCAGACATCACCCATCAACCACCCTCCTCCTCTTCCTCTTTCTCTACCATCTTTCTCACGCACTTGGCTGCTCCTGTTGTTGTTGTTGGTTGTTGCTTGTCTGCAAGTGTAAATTTGCCTGGTCATGGGAACATTTGCACACAATTGAATTGTTCTATTCAGCATTCAATTGATGGCTTTTAATTGATTATTTGAAGTGCAAGGCAGTGCCTCTCCTCTGCTATCACTTTCAGTTCGATTATGACCTAAATTTATTACAATAAACATATGTTACTCTCAGGGGTTGCGTGTTCTTTTAATATCTACTAAATGCAATTTGCTGAGTAATGTTCTGTTACGTCTTGAGAGTTGATCCTTTAATATACTTAATATAAATATGAATTATTAAAATGTTATGTCAATTTAAAGGAACGATTTATCATGCACAAGTTTACCATAAGCTCATAAATATTTCAAAGTATTAATTAGAATTAAAATATATTATCATTTTGCTAAATTTAATTTTATGTCACTTAATTATTGAAATATTTATGAATCTATAAAATAATTTGCAATCTCAATCACATTTGGAATAAAATATATACAAATTAGCAAATGACAAATGTTTTGAATGTTATTTTATATTATAATGAGTTATTTGTTATTTAGCTTTAAAAACTATTTTCAATTGTCTATAAACTAGCAAGATTTATGTTTCTAATTTACACATAAATATGTAATCCATAAGTCTTACATTCCTTTAACAAATAAATAAATCAGAATATCATTTTAGTTACCTTTCTGTCTATAAAAACAAATTTAGAAATTCTGTGAATGTCTTCATCGAATAGAAATGAAACATTTGGCTTCAAATAAAACTTTTTTGAATAACTTTTGCATCAGTAAGATATCGCCTTCTCTCTCTCTCTATTCCTCCTCTCCTCTCTTATCATTTTCAAACCATACAACCGATCTTGAACTTTAGCGTGCCCTTCAAATTGATGCAAGGCAAACAGTCCAAATGCTCATGAGGATGTTTGTCATTGATAAGTAAAATTAAAGACAAGCAAAGAGTTTTCAAAAATGTTGACAGCAATATTAATATTTGCAAGTGAATCAGCAAAGCAGCAAAAAAAAAAAAAAAAAAAAAAAAAAAAAGCTGAACAAAATATAAATAATTTTTATGATATTTCAACATGCATTAACATAAATGCTGATGTTAATCTCTTTTTCCCATGAAGAGAAGCGACTCGCCGCAGCATAAACAATTCATTATCATGATTCATTTTGTGGAAGAAAAAAACAACAACAGAAGAAATATTAAAATTAAATCAAATCAGCAGCTGATAATTATAATTCGTATTAGTCAAGATGAGAGCTACCGATGGATGTTGAATATGTCGCTGGCTGAGCGGGTGGTCCCCTCCCCAATCCCCAATCCCCAGTCTAACCCTACACTAGACCATTATGCCCAACCACATGGAGCTAGACTTCTGACAGTAAGCTTCCCAAGCAGATTAATATCTCAAGAGTCGAGAGACGACTTTAAAAGCGCATTTTAATTAGTTAGTTGACCAACAAATTTAATTTATTGTCACTTTGGGCCCCCCTAATGAAACACGTCTGAGTCGACAAAGTCTTGGCTTCGCTTCGTAATTGACCAATTTGTGTGTGTGTCTGTGTGTGTGAGTGTGTGTGTGAGTGTGTGTCTGTTAGCCTTATCGACAAAAGCGCACACGCTGTCAATAAAACAAATTAGTTTGAATTATAGACGTAGCTTCTAACTTGGCTAATTTATGCGGCGTCGGAAGCGACCCCCCAACCCGAGACCATTGTGTGTGTGTGAGTGTGTGTGTTCCTTACGTTTTAGTATTGTTGTTGTGCTTTTATTTGTTTATAATTACCGTTAGCTTTGATAACAATATCAGATTTCAATAGTCGGCGGCATTTATGTTCACTGACCTGGACATTCTGTCCATTGGTCTCTGCCTCCGTCTCCATGTCCATCTCAATCTTCCTCTCTCTCCCTCTCTCTCTTCTACACTTTGTTCGCTTTGTCTGCAGATCAGGCGCCAATAGTTCTAAGATCTTGTTTTGATTGCCGTCCCGTCCATGGTCGGCGCATTCTTTTGCTCTGTCTGCTCAGTGGCTTGAGAAATCTGTAACTCGTGACATTGTGCAGCGGCGACGGCAACGCTGGCAACGTTGGCAACGGCGTGTGGCATGCAACCAACCTCTGGGGGTATTGGGTTTTGCATTTCTGCATACTTTTCTTACACTTTTTCCTAACATCTAAGCGACTTTCTTTTGTTGTCAGCTTGTTGTGCAGCTGCAGCAATGGCAAATTAATGACATTTTGCACTTCATTATGCGACTTTGGCGGCTCTTTGACACTTTGAAGTGAGGCACTCAGCTGTATCGCAGTTTCTCTCTCTCTCTCTCTCTAACTCTCTAACTCTCTAACTCTCTCTGTCTGATTGTCTAGAGCATGCCACATATAGCTGCAGTTTGCGGTTTAGCTGCCAGGTGATGTGCAGTTAGCTAGCCATTGAATGCTCCGCTCCGATCTGTGGTGTCTGTTGTCAGCTGGCAATTGGAGCTTCACTTGGTCAAAGATGTCACGGAAATGTTATCCTAAACTTTATGACAATATATGTAAAGCTTAAGCAAAGGAGTTAGTCAATATAAGACAATAACCATTAACACGGGATCATTGTTATGTTCTTTAAGAGATGCAGCAATGTATTTTATGTGATCTAAAAGGAGACTGCAGTGAAATCGTAATTAAAGCTTTAATATTTATTATTAAATATTAATATTATAACAAGGTTTATTAAAGAGCTTACTAAAAAGAAGTTGATAAGCTAAGAACTATTTACAAAGATACATTCAAATATAACTCGGACACTGACTCTGCAGTTCCTCAGCAACAAGACAAAAAGTTTTTGCCTGGACTTAAATAATAACATTTTTTATTTAAGTAAATCTTAAGTAAATTTCGTATGGGAAAATAAGTAATCTTATAATGAACTTTCAATGTTATACTAATAAACAAAACTATTCCATTTCAAAATACCACTCAGTCAGTAAATGTGTCTCTAATTGATTGCAAGAAAGTATCGCTATAATAAAATCTCTTTGTGAGCCAACTGCACTTTAGTTTATTTGAAAACCCTGAAGTCTTTCGAGTTCTTGATATTTGATCAATCTAACTATGCATTTCTACTGTCTTGCATTGTTATTGTGACTGAGCGATCAGCAGGACACACCGGTTCATTACAAGATGTTTGGCGCCAATTTCTCAACAGAAGTTGGAAATCAGTTGCATGGTACGTGTCAAGGAGGCAGCTGTGTGGCAGCGAGGGGCACGGGACAACCCTCAGTTGTTGTGTTGAGATTTCTGCCAAGATCATGACCAAGAACAAGACGCTGCCCAAGGGTTGGGCCTTTGGAAAGTGATGTACAAATGCAGTTTCCATCCAACCACCATCAACACCATTAACCACCAGGCGGCTGGTGATGCTGTGTGCGCTTCAATTGGGGTGGGCCAACTGCAACACGGGGCACAGGGCACAGGGCAAGGGGCACGGGGCACATGGCACGTTGAATGTGCCGCCAGGTAGTTTTGCACATACCTTTTGGCGCATTCCAAGGCATTCCACTTCAGGTAAAATGCGGCGGCGCAACCACCCCATAAAATTCATACAATAGAAGTTCCTCAACTCACAACTCACAACTCACTGGCAGCTGGCTGCCAAATTTTCAATAACCATTTTTGAACATTTCATGGCCGTTAGGGATTGCACCTAGAGAAAGGAGCGAGGGACCAGCCATCGCATACAATGGTTGTTGATTTTATGCAGTAGATCTTCTGGTTGTTTGTTTCACTGATTATTATTATACTGATTGTTGTGATGCCTATAAGTATTTGGTAGTATTTTTAAAGTGTTAGCAACGCTACAGCTGCCTAACTACTGGAGGCATTAGCTTTGAAAGTAGAAGCTTAAGGTTTTTCATTAGTGAAGTACAGTAAATGAAAGGATGTGGAAGTTTGCATTCCATTGACTCTACCTAAAGAGCATTGAAAGCAAACCTAAAGACTCTTGATCATGAGTAACCGATATATCCACCAGTATTCCGTTTTAATCAACTTATAGACAATCCACCATGAATGCTGAGCTTAAAGTCGATCGATAATTACGATCTTTGCATACAAAGCAGTAGCTTATGATGTACATATGTTCCAACTGTTGGAATCCTTTGCACCGCTAAGAATTTACAGACGATCATTGCCTGACAATTAGAAGCTCTTTCTAATAGAAGTCTGTCAGTATATCAGCTTGTCAGTAATCCAAGCTCAATTGAGTGTAAATACTTAGCTTTAAGCTGATCCACAGTAAAGATAATTGAATTTTAAACTAACGATTATCATGTATACTCTAGCTGGAGGACTCTTTATAATTACACACTTGCAGAAACGATCTTTGACTAAAACGAATAAGACAATCTTTATTCTTTATTTAGAAGCAGATGATCTTTCTACAAAGTGTCTGTCTGCTTTAGGCTTAAATCTTGAAGCATCTAAACTCAATTGAGTGGACCATGCTTAACTTTAAGCTGATCGTTAATGAAGATCATTGTGAGCTAAGCGAAGCCACGCTTTAACTGCCCGCACATCGTTTATATAAGCTGCTTATAAAAAAGCAGCTGAAAAGAGACTGGTAACTCACCAAGAAGATCGCTTGATCGTTTTAATGGTGCTCTCTTAAAGCTGCCCCAACAGTTGCTGCGCTACAAATGAAATTTGAAACATGAGCATAAGAAGAGAGCGCCAATTGGCTGCATGCTCCCGCTCTCATTGTAACTTTAAGCTGCTCTTAGGTGGAACTAAAGAGCAACTGGCAAGAAGCTCACCTGCTCTCCGAGAGAGAGAGAGAGAGAGAGAGAGAGAGATAGTGAGAGGGAGAGCGGGCTTCGTGTCGTGTATATAAGAAAAGCCGATCGTCATGTGCTGAAAGGGACAGCAAGAGAGCTGGGTTAAAAATAAACTTGCGTTGCAAGTTGTATATAAGCTTGACAGCTGCCGCTCATACACCGCACACACATACAAGCATACACACACACACACACGCATAAGCACACACATATACGCACAGTCAGTTGAGGGGAAATTTGAGCGTATAAAATTAAATCTCAGTGGCAGCTGGTGGCGATCGTTGGCTGCGCTGTTGCAGTGCAAGAGGGAGCGAGACAAAGAAAGAGAGAGAGAGAGAGACAGAGAGAGAGAGAGAATGACGCGCCGGTAACCGGTGTGTGTGTGTGTGTGTGTGTGTTGTGTGTGGCACGTGCTCGCTTTTTGAACAGAGATTTGTTGGCGGTGCCTCTGTGCCTCTTGTGACTCGAATCTGCAGCTGGAGCAACGTTCAATGAACGTCACAGCTGTTAAGGCAGGCGACAATCAGAGTACAAGGAGAGTCTCGGCCGAGGGATGAGGGATGAGGTGCGAGGGGTGAGAGTAGAAGATCATTGAATTGCTGTGGCTCGTGGTGGTTGATTTCCGTACAGAATCCCCTACCGATAGGGAATCGGAAGTAGGTAGCAGATCCTTTTATTTCTGCCACTTAAGGGGGTTGCTTTGCCTACATTCTAGACTAGGGGGTTGCTTGATCCATGTTCCTGTGTCCATGTTCATATAAAATTAAACTGATCCTCGGCGGTTGCATCATTCGTATACGAAACTGCAAGCGATCGAGACGCGTGCGAGCAGCAAATGATCAGCGTGATCAGTGAAACAAAGTTCAGTGTAAAGATCAGCATTTAGTGCACATAACCAAGTGATCCTCCTTCGTCGTGTGATCTTCAAATAAAAGTTGCAAAAATTTGTGATTATGGATAAACTCAACTATAGCAAATGCCCACTGAAAAAGCGACCCATACACGTCGAGGAGACGCCACAGGAGGATCAATTGTGCCATGGTAAGTTTAAACTGGGAATATACATGGATATAGAAATATATCCCAAAGATGTGGATAACTTTAATGATCTTTATTCATATCCAACTCGTCACCTTTTAGATGAAGGTCCCGTTGATCTTAGCGTGGCTGCCGCTTCAGTGCCCCTGGAACCAGCTCACTGGTCCATCAAAGAGGAACCAGAACCACAACCAGTGACCACAGAGCTGCGCAGACGCTTCGATGCGGCCATGACACAAACCAAGGAGCAACTTGCACGTCGTATTTGGGAGGAGACCCGTGAAATAGCACGTGCCTTTCCCGATGTCTTCACGCGCGAGGAGATTGCCAAGAGTTTGGCGCGTCTTGGTTATGGTGATTTTGAGCTGCCGCCAGAGGATGAGGTCATGGAGCCAGAGCATGAAAGGGAGACTGAAATGGGGGCCAGCTATGCCAGCATTTCACCACCTTTGGCAGCCGGAACGATTGTCAAAGTGGAGCAGCACACAGAGGAATCTTTTGGTTTGCGCAATTACAACAACAATTTGCTTAAAAGCATTGCGGACTACGAAGATTGCATGAAGATGCCACAGATGCCACCAGAAGTTAGCTATCATCTGCCTGTGGAGCCGGAGGACTTGAGTTTGCGACCAGAGATGGCGCAACGTCGTGGTCTCAGCGAGAATGTCAGTCTGCATAATGTGGCACGTGCGCTGCTCAGCATGCAACATATGGCGCCACAGCAGCAGCCGCAACAACAACAGCAGCAGCTGCCACAGTCGAAAGCTGTCTCGCATCAGCTGGAACAGGATGTGGACTTTGAGGATCAGGAGAACCAAGAGAATCAACTCAATCTCAAGATCAAGAGCAGCAATGATCTGTACTATCAGTGCCAACAGTGCAACAAATGCTATGCCACCTACGCGGGTCTCGTGAAGCATCAACAGAGTCACGCCTACGAGAGCACCGAGTACAAGATCATTCGTAGTAATCCCGGCAGTGGAGCTCCAATTGTGGATCAAACTGAATTCTGTACGGATCAAGCCTCGGCTCTCATCCAAGCTGCAAATGCGGCCTCAGCGCAGTCAATGCAGAAACCGGTGGGCGTGCCACGGTATCATTGCAAGGACTGTGGCAAGTCGTATTCCACCTACTCGGGCCTCAGCAAGCATCAGCAATTCCATTGCCCCTCCGCGGAGGGTAATCAGGTGAAGAAGGTGTTCAGTTGCAAGAACTGTGACAAGACATATGTCTCGTTGGGGGCACTCAAGATGCACATACGCACCCATACGTTGCCCTGCAAGTGCCCCATTTGTGGCAAGGCCTTCTCGCGTCCCTGGCTGCTGCAAGGACACATACGCACGCATACAGGAGAGAAGCCCTTCAGTTGCCAGCACTGCAATCGCGCTTTTGCGGATCGCTCCAATCTAAGGGCACATATGCAAACCCATTCGGATGTGAAGAAGTATTCATGCCCCAGTTGCACCAAATCCTTCTCGCGAATGTCCCTGCTGGCCAAGCACTTGCAGACCGGTTGCCAATCGGAGCAGGGAGGCCACAATGCGGCAGGCTTCAATCAACAGCAGTTGCAACAGCATCTGCAAGGCTACGATGAGGCGTCACATCAGCTGTACTATGCGGGCAGCGTGGGCAGCAGCGGTGCGGAGGAAGAGGAAGCACACGAATTTCAAATGCCCGCTCAGGTTAGACAGGGTATATATTAAAAGCAGCCCCTCTCTCTCTGTCTCTCTCTATATATATATATACATATAGCATTATCTCTTAGTCAGTTTATCACATCAGGAATTCAGTGCCAAAAATTAGTCAAGGCAATTTTATTGCTCGTTAGGATCATCTATAGTTTATGAATATATTAATTCTCATATATCTAACAGATATAATTATTATTATTATTATTATTATTATTAAATAATGTACATTTATCTAAGCGATTTGTAGGGCCAAGTCAAGGGTTAGCATTAGATAAGCAGCCATTTGTTGTTATCTCTTGTTTTGTTTAAATTTTTGCTTGTATATTTCTTGTTGAAACTCATCGTGTACAAATCGAAATGGTGCGAGACTCTAGTTTAGTTAGTCATTAGTTTATGTATTTTAATTTAAATATAATTTTATATTAATTTAAACTATTTTGTAAATATTTAATTTATTTAATTAGATATCTATATATTTATTTGATATGTTTAATTTGTAATCAATGAAAAAATAATAAAGAAACAGCAGAAGAAAAGCTGAAATCATTATTTTGAGTTTATGTTGAGAAATATTAAAGCTATTTAAGTAGCTTAATTAATTCTAATCAAATACTTTAATCAGATAAATATGAAACTAAGCTGAGAATCATAGTATCTACTATTCATAAGATTTCTCTCTATCAGCTCTTTTGTATTGCTAGAGCTTAATTTGTTTTTAATTGAAAAATGAAAACAAAAACAATTCTTACTTTCATATTTCTATGTTTCAAGCCTTAACTGTCTTCCCCCCCAGCATGATTCCTTCTTGTCGGCAGACCTGTTGCCACTGCGGATGCACAGTTTGTTGGGCAAACAATGCGATGGCATCGATTGCAGCTTCATTGGCTTGTAGGTGTCTCTTTATTTATCTATCGCATAAAAAGTTGCAGCTGATTCGCAAATTTAGCGAATCACAAAGCGCCGGCAACAAAAAAAAATAAAATAAAAAAAGATTGCCGCATTTTGTTGGTGGTAACAGCGGGTGGGTGGGTGGTTTGTTGGTTGCGATGGTTGGTTGGTGAATACGAGGAGCGCGGGTTGCGAGTGAAGCAGAATATCAAATCGCTGCTTAAATCAAAATTAATTGCCAGAATAATAATTGTTTTGAACGTAAAGCGGCAAACGGGCAAAATGAAGGAGAATTGCGCGCAGCTGCAACTGCAAAATGCAACTGCAATTGCAACTGCGTCACAGGCAACAGCAGGCGGCAAGCGCCAACAACAACAACAACAACAATAACTACAACAAACTACGACAAACGTCTAGCAATTCTTTTTGGAGCATTTGGAGACCTGCGACGCGGCGGCGAAAACCACTCAAAACAACAAACAACCCGATGAATCATCGATTTCGGGTCTACCACCGCAACCACAGCAGCAGCAGCAGCAGCAACGACAATGGCAACAGCAGCAAGTTAACAGCATTAACAATAACAACAACAACAACAACAGCAACAACACGTTTTGGCCCAAGCCGGCTTAGTGCAGCCGCACGCAGCTAGATGGCGCTAGTGGGCAGTCATCGGGCTTTGGTTCAATTAAACGCGTTTTCCAGTTCATTTTCATTGTTGTTGTTGCTGCTGCTGCTGCGATTTTTTTTCAGCTTTTCCGCACTGCAGCAGCCGCACCTTACTTTGTTGCCCCAAAGTCAACGCGTTGCTGCCTCAAGCCGCATTATTATAAATGCCGTCCACGCAGTTTCTTACGCTCCACAACATCCAGTTTCGTTTTCGGCATTGCCTTTGCTTTTGTGAACCCCAAGCCAAATGTAATACCCTAACCCTTAAAATATAACTGTAAAGTATGTTAACATTTCTGCTGAATAATCTCAATTTCTTCTTAATAAGAAATTCAATTAATATAAAACTTACTTTTATAATATATACACTTATCTTAATCTTTGAGTCCTTTTATTTCTCGTAGATAGTTAATATGTTATGATATGTTTTCACGATGGTCTCTCATTTTCTAGTACAAGTGGTTCAAGCTTTAATTTCAATTATTAAATTTACTTTGAAATTCTCTTGTTAGAGTAATGAAAATTCGTTGGGTTGCCACTAAATGCGCCGTTTTCCGTTACGAATTGTAACTTGTCAGGCGGTAGCTTTGGTCTATTAGGAAACACACCACAGGCCCCAAAGCTGCGACTAGGAAAGTCATATTGCATTTGCCGAGAACCTAGGACAATGTTGCCTTCTATTACCCCTCCCCCCATACGCTTAACTGTCACCATGGAAGCTTGTTGTCTCAGTAGGCGCATTAGAGGTTGACTTGCTGCGCGTGCTGCAGTTGCTGCAGTTGCTGTTGCCACGCCCTAAATCAAATGGGCAACGCACATGTGGCACAAGCAATTTAGTGGTAGCGGCTTTTGGTCAAAGGTTAAATTAAACGACCATACCCCTCATCACAGACTCGTTGACTGGTGACAAGTGCCACGCCGCGATTGCCTACAAAATCGTTTAGAGCCTTAATTTATGGTACCAAAAAAATAAAAAAAAATAAAAAATACTGAAAAAAAGAAACCGGAAAAAAATAGAAAAACAAAAATATTTGAACGTTGTTGCTGCTCGAATTTCATTTCATTTATTGCAGCTACGTGCAATGTGCGCTTA
The DNA here is from genome assembly GCA_018901825.1 of Drosophila funebris. Taxonomy (NCBI): domain Eukaryota; kingdom Metazoa; phylum Arthropoda; class Insecta; order Diptera; family Drosophilidae; genus Drosophila; species Drosophila funebris. Next base: position 2,238,429 of record JAEIFK010000425.1, on the reverse strand, counting down.
ATTGGCATTTCGTTGGGGCCGCTAAACAACAAAACACGCCTTGATTCTTATGATCTACTTAGTTGGGAGCCAAACCCCGTCAGCGGGGTCTAGGTGCCTTAGTCTAGGCCCGAACTTCCTCGCTTTGGCAATTAAAATTAATCTCTTTATCGCCAAAATATATTTATAAATGCATTTTTTATTTTAATTTTACGAAATTAATTTTTTCGTGTTTAATTTAAATATTTTCAATTTGAAATTCATGCCACGTTTTTCCAGCTCGTTGTTATTAATATTTAATAATTTTAAATGCGCATGAGACAATTACGTATTTAAACGAAGACAATGCTCGATTAGATGCATACCCTGTGCAGTTATGTGAAGAAGGAAGACAGAAGCAATTGTAACTGAGGTAGAAATGATTAAACATTGCCTATAGATGCTCTCAACATTTAACTGACCTTTTCCAGCTAAGCTACTCTTTCCGCAGAGCTTAACTAGTTACAGGGTATACAAATTATGGAAGTATGATATATGCCAGGCGCCGTCGTTGCTGTTGTTGTCGCAGCTGTTGATTGACTCGAGACCTGATGCAGATACCAAGTGTTGTAGTCACCTTTGTTATTCTTATAGTTGTTGCTGTTGCTTTTGCTGTTCTCTGTGTTGTTGTAGGCTGTACGTGTTGTTTGTTTAACGCGCTGGGTGTAAATTAATATTTAATTATGGTTGTTTCGCAGCGCTTGTTTCGGCATTTTTCAGATCTAATCGAACTTTAATATGGACTACAAAATGTGAAGTCAGTGCAAAAGTTGGGCAAGAGATTTGGCCAGCTTATGGTTAATCTTAAGTTAAGCAATCTAATGTGAGCTTTAGTGAAGGGGAAAGTTGCTTAAAGAATTGCGTAAATTGTGTTTAGAAATAAATTGAAACTTAGAATGTTGTGAAATACTTTATTGCAATAATGTATACATAAAACTTAAGGTACGATTAATTGCCAGCAATTAGCTGATTAATCAGAGTTTCAACTTGTGTCATTGTGGCTCTCTGAAACTACTCATAATTCATGTCACAATTTCAACAGCAACACTTTTAGACGCCATAAATATATTGCCATGCACTCGTTGACGTCAAATTAATCAAAAGCCAACAACCAAATGCAACGCAGGCAAATTAGCCAAAAAAAAGGGGGAAAAAACAAGTAAAAATCGTAGAAAAAATCAACTAAGATTAGTGAGAATTCTAAGCTCAAGTGGCAAATGAGAATTTTGTTGCTTATTTTCCCACACTGGCGATCAAAGCGAACCGAAAAGAACACGAAGAGAACCTTTGTACAAATCACAGGCAACGCCCCTGAATGAAATCGATATAATTATTTGCATTATTAATAATTACCATTGTGTCTCGGCTTAGATTTGGTTTTGGATTCGAATTTGAATTCAGATTCGAGATTCAGTTATTCAGTCGGATAACTGCGTTGGCGTTTGGGGCCACACAAAGACACAATAAGACATAATGTTTTATGTTTTGTATCTTTTTAATATGCAAAAGAACAAAATGTAGTTTGTCGTTCGGTGCAGGCTAATTAATTCAAACCGCAAAAGCAAAAGCAGACTGAAAACTTCAATACGGAAATAAGCTTAACGACCGCAACAAAAACCAATTTCAAAATTTAATACGCAGTCCGAGAGTTGGACTCGGAATCAGAGTTGGACTGCAGACTCTTTGGTAACTGAGGCGCCGGCGGCACAACAATTGCACCAGGTACATGTCCGACTCGCTAACTTAACACCGTGTGTGTGTGTGTGTGTGTGTGGGCCACCCACACCAAAGACTTGGTCATGGCTAAAACCAAAGCGGCCCGTCAACAAGCGAGAGACGCAAGCTTCAAATGGGCGACAGCACATATCAAAACTGAAATGTGTCTACAACAACAACAACAACAACAATAATAAGGTACCAGGTCTGTTTTGCAAGAGGTCCAAGTCCGTTTATACATATGTATATCTTATGAGCCACCTGACTGACGGGCCACGCAAAAGCTTCAACTTGTCAGCACGCTAAGTGCTTGAAAAAAAGTAAAAGAAAATAAAAAAAAAAGATTTTCAAAAATTATATATATATATATACATATATATATATATATATATACAGATTTGTATGTGTTTATAGTATTATAATATGGCAAGCAGTGAGCATTGTTCTCTAACGCCTTTCGGCTGGGCGTTCAACCCGCACAACAGTTGAGAGCAACAAAGCACAACACAGCACAACACGAGAGACAAAAGGTGTTGGACTTGTGAGCAACCTGTTCATCAGCTTAAACGGATTTATCGTATTATTACAACACACACTACAAATAGCATAGACACAAAAGGCCGAGAGCCGAAAGATTTAATTATTCCCGTGCCGCGTATTTAGTTTCAAAGCGCAACAAATCACAGTCCATTGATTGCAATAGCGAAACTTGAACACACTTTCATTGATTAAGCTATAGAATATACACAAATAATGTGTCTTTATATCTCTCAGATTATATTTTATATATGCATAATTCTATCATAACTTGTGGACTGATTTGAATTATAATTAAATGTATTGTAAAGTATTCAATTCAATTCATAAGTCAGCATTGAAGATTATAAATATAATATCACACTTCCTTCAACTTTCAATAATGATTCATTTGGATAACATTTTCAATATATTGATCCTACTACTAATACACTTTTCAAATTGTTTCAATTCAATTTCAACGTCTCAGTATATACCAGATGATATATATAGAATAATTTGTATATTCGCCAATTTATATAGACTCTGGCACTTCTGAGGGCTCACTTCACAGTCATTAAACGGCCACAGAAGTCAACTGCATATCAAACTTTTAACTTTAAACACAATTTCAACATCAACATTAATACTTGACTTTTCGGTGAGTTAGTGTATTTAGGGAGGCGTGTCGTGTGGGGGCGCTGATGCCGCAAATTGAGGGCGTTGAAAGACAAAAGCAATCCCGTCACAAAAATTGACATTTCGCTTTCAGCAGCAGTTACAAACCACAAAAGAAGCAAGCAACGACGCAAAAAGACATGAAAAAATCATAATTTGCACGTTTTTTGTGTTGTAGAAAACAAAAGACTTAAGCAACGAACTTGCTGCTAAGGGCCTACATGCAAAGTGTCAAATTGCGCAACTTGTCAGCAGTTTAAAGGCTCAGCTCAGCCTGAATCTGAAGCTTTAGAGCCTGAGGCTCACAATGCGGTGTTCACTGTACTTTTGTGGCCTGGGCAAAAGATTTTTAATTAAACAGACGACGACGATGACGACGACGACGACAGCCACTAAACATGCCCCATTATCATGTCCCTCATGTCATATCTATGTTGGACTATCTGCATAAAGCCCATGTGCCTATCTGCTTGCTCTGCTGGTGGTGCTCTGGTGGTGCTATGGTGGTGCTATGGTGGTGCTTTGGGTGCTGCCGCTGACATAAACGCTGACATTAATTGAGTAATTTATAACGATGGCGGCGTCGGTGCTGCCAGGCAACCAGCGAGACGGACATGAACGACAGATACGACGAACGGACAGTGAGACGGACGAACGAACAACATCAAAAGCTCGCAGCGCACGTCGGCGTCGTCGTCGTCGTTGTCGTTGTCTTGAGGCACTTCAGCGCTCTGGCGCAACATGATATTGTTATTATTATTATGATTACCAGAGACATGAATTCAATTAACACTTGTCAGCGTTGTCAGCTGCGACGGCGGCGGCAACGCTTCAATCTATGCCAAAAAAAAAAAAAACCTCAGCCAAAACCCAAGACTACTCTAGTGTGCAGCAGCTCGACTAAAAGATACCATATATGGTTCAGCTTGAAGAAACTGATATTGAAATGTAACACAAATCAAGACTATCAATTCAAGTCCTTCTCTAAAGCTTTTGTAAGTTGCTAAGTTGCGCTCAACTGTGAGCAAATCAATTGAGCTACCCTTGCTGACACATATGAACATGTACAGGGTATTCAACAACAAGCGCACGATTCGCGTACTGCGATAACTTTGTAAATTTATGTTTGCGTACAAGATGTTGGCATGTTTAAATCAGTTTAAGTTTAAGTTTAAGTTTAGATCTTGCCACAGTTTCTTCTGGTTGTCTTAAGACAACGTACTTAACATTGTTGTTGGTCCCTTTACTCGCAGTGCTAACGATAATTGCAAGACGAGGCAAATTAGCCAGTGTGGAGTCTGATGGCAGCAGTCGGCACCAAATGCCGCTAATGAGCCAAACAACCAGGCAAATGGAAACCTTATGCATTTAGGCCTAATAACTGCCAATGCGACAGACATAGCCAAAGCCAAAGCCAAAGCCAAACGACGCGATGCGATGGCAGCCCAAAAAGGCGCACAAGTCAAAGCAAATTAAAACAAGAATCACGACAGGTTACCATGCGAGCCCAATGCCAGGAGAAACACACGATTTGCCGCCAGCAGCAGCCGAAAAGAAGAAGAAAAAAAACAACAACAATAACAGCAGCAACAACAGAAGAAAAAAGGTTTCCAATCCGCGCGGCCTTTCCATAAATGCGACGATGCTGGCCAAGAAATTTACAAGTGTTAAATGTCGAATTGGGGGAAATGCGTGCAGCGGCTTTGACACAAACGAACACGGAAATGGCCAACACAGAAAGTGGACAAATGAACCCAGTAACACACCCCCCCCCCACTCTAACCGCTTTTACCATTACCCGACAAATGGCGTACGTGTTAATGGCATTTGAATTTGACCAAATATGGCAGAGAGTCTTCGTCTTCGTCGTCGTCGTCGTCGTGGTCGTCGCTGTTGTCACTTTGCATGTTTCGCTTGCCCCCAAATGGAGTCGACGCTGCCTCAGCAAGTGAAGGCATGCGCTAAGCTCAGCTGGACAATGCCCCGCCGCCAACAAAGTCGTGTCGCTTCGACTCCAGCTTGAATCAGAGGCAGGCAGAAGCTCAACGGACCGACACGCATCCAGCAAACAACCCCAACAACCAATAACAACATCAACAACAACAACAACAACAACGCAGCTTTTGGGCCACACAACAAACGATCGATGGGCGCCCGCATCAGCTTTATTTTGTTGTCGGCAAGGTGAAAGGGGAGGGGTTTATTTCTGTTATTTTTGGGCACAGCTTTCTATTGGAGCGTGACTTAGTACCGGGCATATGGATGAGCATGACGATAGCCAGTTTGACACACAGTTGACACATTTCCATTGGCAGCAAATTAGTTAAATGCCAATGGCCAGCAACTAACTCAAATTAACTTGATGCTGACAGGTTTCGTTCAACTTCAGATCCAATTAAGAAAGGCTCAGTTACGCTTTGATCTTTTTGGCGACTTTGTTTTTCTTCATTTAATTGAATTGAATTGAATTTATTTAAATCGTATATATTTAATAATTCATTATTTGAATTATTTCGTTATTATTATATTATATTTATCATCATTGCTATTATAATTACCATTATTATTAATTTTTGAATATTTATTTATATATTTTTGCTGTGCTTTAATTTCATTGAAATTAATTGTTTCTTTTAGGAAGCCTGAAAATTCAACAGCAAATGAGATTTCAATCTCATTAATGAGCACTTCTAGTAATACCTTTAATTGTAAGCGCACTTTATTTGCAATCCTTTACAACACTAGCCGCTATTTATATTTGTAGAGTTACGCTTGAAGCATTCGTTAGGCGACCTGCACTGATCTTTGCTGATTATTCGCACTAAACACATTATGTGAGGGCTAATCAACTCATAGCATCTGACAGGCCCTAAAGCAATTTCCTGATTATTTATACACATATAGGTAACATCACTTGCCAACGGCTCTTAATTTTATTTTTTTTTCCTTTACCTCAACTTCAGCTCTGCCCACACTCGCTGCTTGGTTCGATCAATTGAAGTCAGTTCAATAAACCAGACCGAAGCGCAGACCTGAACCTGGACCCGTGGCGGGCATAGAGCAGTTATACAGAGATGAAGATGGAGAGATGGAGAGATGGAGACAGTGACGTGTACAGTGAACACGTCAAATGACAGGCAACAACAAACAAGTTTAATTATAGCTCATGTAAATAATTTCTCAATTGTAAGCTGTTATCAACGAAAACTTCAATCAATCATTGGCAAACGCATGAACCTGAGCCAATGAGCCAAAACAGCCAGACAATAGCAGAGCCAAGATCTTGCTTAGCTTCAGGCGTGGGCCGTACAGTTTGAACTAGCCAAATCTAAGCTAATTAATCAAAATAATAATCAAGCAATCAGTGGATCATACTGCCATAGAGTGTGTGAGAGGAAGGGGGGAGGGGCAGAGACAGTCGACGTGTCGGGCTAGACGAAGGGGGGGGAATACTTGGGTGAGCCACGACGCACGCCAAATCAAATGGAATGGAAGCAAAGTGTAACCCAAGATCTCTCAAGCACTCGAATCTACAGAAAAGTATAAAAAAAAAAGAAGAAAAATATAAAAAAAAAAAAAAAAAAAAACATGACTTCAACTGCTGTCATTGCGCACGAGATTTGTTGTTGTTTTGCTTTGTCGTCGTGTTGGATTTTGTTTTGTTTTGCTTTGTTTTGAATTTCAGGTGCTTGTATCATTCAGTCATTTGGCCAACTATTCAACTATTCAACTATTCATTCATAGAGCTCCACATGCAACTTGTTTTGTTCTCTCCATCGCCTCAACACTTGCGACTGACTACAGATCTATATATATATATAAATGTATATATATCCCCATATATGGACAAACACACTCACATCACGAGTCTCCGAGTCAGTTTCTCAAACACTGAGCGTTAAGTAACATCTACGCGCTTGGAACAATTAATCACCTGTCGTCGTCGTCGTCGTCATCGTCATCGTCATCGTCAATTGGGTTTTTTGTTTCAGATACTGAGCGACATGGACAGTTATGCGGTTTAGTGGCCTTTTCTGGTATGTGACCAAGTGACTGGAGACCCACATTGAAGTGAGTGGGGAGTGCCAATGTTAAAGGGGCTGCACTTGTATACTTCATGATATGTTATGCTTTTGTTGCTTGATTACTTTATGCTCTTGGTGATAAATCATTTGGCTGCTGATTCGTGTTGAACTTCGTGTTGTTGCCTCAGCAACAATTATGTTCAATATCTTGTACCAGAAACTTATTCGTTAAATGTTTCATAGAGATTTATGTCGTACGGACGAGTGGTGACATGAGATCACAGTACGCAGTTCGTAGGTAAAGTTCTTCATTAAGAGCTTCTCTTCACAACTATTTGTCTGCAAATCTACATTGATAGCTAAACATTTTCGTTTGTTTTTAAACCATTTATTATATTATTTCGAATTGTTGTCTATTTTTTCCCAAGAATTTTCCCACATTAGGCCGCCTTAGCCTTACCATAAGCGTTTGCCATTTGCATGCGATCTTTTTCCACTCTAAACGATTTCTCTTCTGCAAGTTTGGCTCCTCCCCAAAGGCCAGACAAGTGAAAAGCGCATAAATCGACGCCCAACACCTCGCACCCAGACATTGCCTTGACATGCAAGTGAAATTTAACAAGCCACTCCTAAGATCAGCCAACAACAATAATGCGATCAAGCCGGAAAAAAGCAAAAGAAAAAAAAAAAGAAATATATAAAAAAGAAATGATCATCACACACAATAATACTTAATATAAAAGTTGAAAGCGGTGATTTTTCAAGCTCGCACACCGTACCCAAAATACGTCACATTTGGAAGGTGGAAATATTGTGGCAGCGAAAAGTGGGCACAGCCTCAATGGACACGCCCCCTGCAGACGGCTAGGTAGGGTGGGGACGTGGTAAGGCAGCTTGCACTGCCCGCGCATATAATTAAATCAAATTAAAAGAACTAACAAAATAAATATATAAAAAGAGCGCGCGCGCATCCTGCCAACTTAAAGATGCTGCACCAAAGGTGAAAGATGGCTAACACATACAGCAACAACAACAACAACAACAACAACTGCAAACCGTAAGCAAAAAGGTGAAAAAAAGATGAAGAAAAGTAAAAAAAAAAGAGTTCCACTTGTCTCAATCGACGCCTCCTCAAAAGATCTGCGTGAAGTTGTTGGGGCCGCACCCGCTGCTTGGACTTGCCCTCAGCGCCAACGCAAATTCAACGAACGCTTTGCAGTCTACAGCCTCAACTACAGCTTCAGGCTCCCCTCTCCGGTTGCGCTGCCTCCTGTCCCCTGTCCCTTAGCCAGCACTGGGATTAGCGCGCGCAAAAACCAAGTCACTGTCTCTAATTGAATTCGTCGGTTTAAATAATTCAGCTGCAGGGCATCGAAATAAATTTCGATCGCCGACTTTGGCTTGAATCTAGTGGTATGCCACATCTAGGCGTCTAGGCGGCCACTTGCAGCGCGTTGTGAGTTCGTCGCATTGGCAGGAACTCATTGCAAGCACACTTAGCCAAATAATTGTGAAAGAAATTATGAGAAATTGTATTAACAATATAAGAAATTTGTCTGTGCTATTTTATTTCGGAATTTGAATTCTATATTCATTGCAATATTTGAAATAAGCCTCTAATTACTAATTTCTTAACTTTCTTATGTTTTGTATAAATATAACATATTTTATTCTCCAAAGATAAACAAAGTTGTGTTTAAACTTCTTTGAAAGCTTTGGGAAAAATACAAAATATATATACTTCCCTCTCTCTCTCTCTCTCTCTCTCTCTCTCTCTCTCTCCTTCTCTTTCGCGTATACTTCCTTCATTCCGAGTGCCCTTAAATGATTACTGAATGTTCACTTTCTAAGGATTCTTCTTTTCTTATTCACAAATTTACAACTTCTACTTATTTATCAGCTGTCAGCGCTTTGATTCATTCATTCATTTTTCTTTTCTCTGCCTAACTTCTAATTAATAATAAGAAATTTCTCTGAGTGTAGTTTTTGAGTTCATGTGATGGCTGATGGGCTTACACTAAATGCCTTTTTTTTGCTCACAATTGATTTCTGCGTTTCGGTTGAAGTTGGAGTCTGAGTCTGTGTGTCTGTGTGTCTGTGGCAAGTGTTTGGCTTGGGGTATCTTCGGGGTATCTGCAGGCGCAGCAAATCAATCTGCAAACATGCCGCTGCCAAGTGCCGAAGACTCTTCGGCTCTGCAGCCAACAGCCAAACAGACTCTGAATGAGATTGAGACTGCGACTGAGGGGCCAAGACTGAGTCTTTGGCTGCATTTCACAGTCCTGGCCAACAGATTTTGTATGTGGGCTGCGGTCGACGCATCAGTTGTTGTTGCTGCTGTTGTTGTTGCCTTTTGGTGCCGTAATAAATACATTTGGTGAATTTTAATGTCCTCCTCCCATTTTTCAGGCAATTTGAGCGCAACTTCGCCTGCCACATTGCCACATTGCCCCTGTCTCTGTCTGTGTCTCCATCCCCGTCTCCGTCTGTGTCTTGGGGAGTCACAGTCAACACTTGGGCTGCTGCCCTTTTTTGGGGCCACTCGCTTGCGAGTTGCAGTTGCTTGCGCTTTAGGTTTTTGGTTTGGCAATAAATATTTTGAATCAGAAAACATATAAATTTAGTGATTTGCCAAGTCAGTGGAAGTCAGTCCCTGGGCATCGGTATAAAGTTGAGGATGCACATGAGAGCCAAAGAGTGGCTGTTGTAACTTCTTCGCATTGCGGAGGATCACAACGCGAACCGCAGCAGTTCAACATAAATTGGTAAATTGTTTTTGGCGGCTGTGGCACATATTTTGTATATTGCATTTTTAGTTCATCTTCAACTGTCTGCTGTGGCATAAATGTAGGTCAAACCGTGTTGGCAGCGACTCATGCGGTAGCCAACATTCAAAGTAGGTGATGAAGCCTCCAGTGCTGCCTGATTTGTGATAAGCTTCATATTTTTAGGGTTTAATTCAATGAAAGTTGCGTGCGTGCTTCCGACGATGGTGATGGCGATGGCGATGGCGATGGCGATGGCGATGGCGATGGCTATGGCGACGACAATGCCCCAAAGATTCGTTTCTTCGTTTCTTTGGTAGGTGAAATTATGCAGTGCCTCAATTGGTTGTGCCACAGTCCGTACCCAAGACGCTGCTATGGCAGCGGCGTGAAAATTTTGCCAGGCCAGAGTTCAGCAGGCCGTGCAGAGAACTTCTTGTGCTTCCCCCTTTGTGAGCTCCTTCTACTTTGCTTATTTTTTTTTGCTCCTTTCTTGGCCAAGTCATAAAATTGATTTTAAGCGATGGGTAACAGTGAAAGCGACCACAGTCCACTGAACAGCATATGGTTGCCACGAATTGTGGCAAATATACGAATTGGCTTATAGATTAGAGCCAGGTACGTAACTGAGTTCAGATAGAGTTATTCCTATGCCTTTCTCTGCATAAGAAGACAGCGAATTAGCTTAGAACAAATTTGTATGGAAAGTTTAATTTAATTTTAGTTTGTAGCAGAAAGAAATCCTATTGGAAAATGAATGAAAATTAACTTAAATCTATTGAAAATGTATAACTTCTAATTGTATATGTATCACTTCTAATTGAGTTAAAAATGTGCTTTATACATTGCGTTCTACTTTCACACTTTACAACGCAGCCTATTGATATTGCAATCTCAACTTTCTAATTCAATTGCTTCCATTTAAATAATATAATATAATGCACAATTATTTGCCTTCAATATAAAATCAAAGTTAAATAACTCTATTTTTTTAGTAATGGGACTTCTCTAATGATTATTTCCAGCTCTTCGAGTAGGCGTAAACCTGACCAAACCGACCAGATTGGTTGCACGTTGTGGCCCACAATTACGCCATGAGCCATGAGCCAAAATCAAACAATCAACTTTGACACTCATTAGCGTCAAATTATAGCGCGTGCAAAGGACAGACACGAGTCGAGGAGGGGGAAAGACGGTTGGCAACGAGACGATCAGGTGGGGGAGGCAATGCAGTTTGGAGAAGATGGCAACAAAAAGAACCTCGTAAATCCATAAAAGCAATCGTAAATTTTTATTGTCATGCCACTTGCCAGCCAACGAGGCAAACCAACAGCAGCCACAATGAGGGAAAATGCCGGGCATGCTGAGAACTTTTCTCGAGGGAAAACTGAACACCAACAACAGACGACAGACGACAGACGCTGGACGATGGACGACGGACGACAAAGACGCCAGAGATTGCCAAGTTGCCAGTTGGTTGGTTGGCTGGTTGGTTGGTTGGCTTTGCTGCCTGGGAGCTGAACGGATGGCATATTAAACGAGCGCGCACATATTTCATAACAAAATTTATGAAGGGCCGTTAACTTTAAGAATCTTTTGCGCAATTTACTCGTAAGCGGCAATGGGAGGGACGTTGGCCAAAAAAACAAAATAAGAAAAAGAAAAAGAATAGAAGCCAAACCATGCGGCAAACGTCGCGCCAAAGTAGCGCCAATTTTTCGTCTAACAATTGGCGACGACCTAATGCCCCGTTTGGCAATCGAAGCTGAAGCTCAAGTCGCCACCAGGTTGCATTTAATTCAATGGTAGGACTCCTCCCTTACCCCCTTCGCATCGGCAACAGCAGCAGCCAGCAACAACCAGCAGCCGGCACCGCTCATGAAGTTCACATGAATGCCATGAAACAATAAATTATGTTATTAATAAATAATAAATGTAATGGGAGACTGCAATTGCTGGAGAGATGCAGCTACCTGTTTTTTCCTATTGCCAAATGGACGGACAACGGCACGAAGTGCTCCATTATTATTATGTGCCTGGTTAACTACTGTGTCAAAAGCCGCTTGGCAAATAAACTAAGCCAGCAACAAGCTGCAGTCTGGCACTCTGAATGGAAAACAACGAATAGCAAATGCTCTAAAACTACAGTTTGCAGAGTCAAAGGTTTGCGTAAGCCTAAGAAGGTAGAAGCGTTAAAGCAATTGTGAAGAAAGAGTAGAAACAATGGCAGAGAAAAGGAGTAGGATATTAAAGAAGGTTCGAAGACAAGACGACAAAGAACAATTCGTTTAATCTAAGATATTATCAAAAAGTAGAATCAACTTAGTGATTCTTTAACTAAAGAGTCAGAGAGCTAAAAGGTTAATATTAAGAATATAATTCAAATTATTTCTGATTTAAAAAACATCACAATAAACAAATCATAAAAAACATTTACCTAATTTATATTCTAAACATTTTTCCATGTGTTGCAAAACACTTGAAATAGTTATTTAACGCTTTACTCCCTTTGTCAAACCGAAAACAATTGCAATTTGGGACTAAGCAACTGCTTTTGAGGGTAGCCCCAGTGCTTTAGCCTCATCACGCGATGCACCAGGAAGAAGTGTATGAGAATTGGATGCCTGAGCTGGTTATTAATCATCCATAGAGCAGAGAGCATAGAGCAGAAAAGGCGACGATCTTTGGGCTGAGCTGTTGATTGCGCGTGATGTTCGAGTAATTGAAATTTCAGATTTTCAATACACGAAATTGGCCAAAAGACAAAAGACAACAACAACAGCAACAGCTACAAAAGAAAACGCTGCGCAATTAAAGATCCTGAGTCATAATTTGAGCACACTTGTCGCCGCCAGGGCCAAAATAGATGATGGCAGGCAATATCGAAACGAATCAAATTAGTTGCACGTACAGTTGCAACTGTTGCACTCATCTACATTTGAACTACTTTTTCATATCATAAATGTACATATATATACATATACATACATATATATGACATATACAGTAGCCAACGACAACAAATGGGAAAACTCATCGGCACCCCCAAAGGCGGCCCATAGCTAAAGCTACTGCAACTGGCGACTTGCAACTGGCAACTGGCAACAGGCAACTTGCAACTGGCAACTTGCAGCATAGGGAGCAGCTGCCCGCACGCGCATATATTTAAATAAAACGTGACTGCAGAATGGGCCCATATCTCTGTCGTTTGCTGGACACTTGTGTGTGCTACCGCTACCTGATGCGAGATGCCATTGCCATTGCCAGTGCCATTGCCATATCCATGAAGCGACCCCAGACTCCATCTCCATCTCCAGACACAGTGCGATATGACTGGCATCCTGCTGCGAGAACTTTTGGCTGGCCAGCTCAATTCATATAGACAATATAAATATTTCATCTAATGCTCGCAATCTGCACTTGCCACTTGGTCAACCATACAACAACAGCAGCAGCCTTGGGCCTGGCCAGTATAGGTTCGACTTAAACAAGGTGACGCCTACAAGTTACACTTGAAGAAATGCTTTAAATCGAAATGGAATTTAGTTGAATTTAAGGACTTGCACACAAATTAATTAATAATGTATTCTGTTGTCTAATGATCTTTAATTGATATAATATACAGTTCGTATTCTGAGAAATACACTTGAATTTATTTATAATTCATCTAAATTTGCAACCAATTCAATCAATTAAGTTAAATACCAAATTCAAAGATTCAGAAAACTCTTATTTTATTTAATAAATAATAAATTGAAATAAATAATAAAGTGAGCGAGATACACTAGAAGAAAAGCTTTGGATTAAAGGTAAATTTAGTTTAATTTAATGCATTTCTTACTATGCTATCTCTCTATGCTATGTCTCTATGCTAAAACTAAACTTAATATTCTAAATAGTGTAATCATATCATAAATCTGAATTGAAAAAACCATTTAAACTCTATTATTATTATGGAAATTCATAATTTCCTCTATTATTTTAAACAGTATTTAAAATAAGCCTATTTATTCACCTCAATCCAGTTTCAGCTGCTTTCTTTTATTTATCTTATTGATAAGAAACCACTGTCTGTACTCTAAGAATGTTTGCAGTGCAATAGGATAAACTCATATATGTATGCATGGGGCATTCTCGATAGCGATTGCCAGGCGACGATAGACTCTTCATCATCTTTGAGTGGGCTGCTAGCGGCGGGTCCACGTTGGCGTATCGCGCTTTTGATTTAATTTTGCTGCCTTATTTCTTCTCGATTTTTTGTTTTTGTATTTTGGGAGCACACCCAAAAGAAAACAGAGATGTCGATGTGAATGTGAATGTGAATGTGTTTGAGGATGTGGTCCGATGCGATCTCATGTAAATTAGCACACGTTTCGTGGCTTAAACATACAGCTAGAAGAAGTTTATTTGTGCCAAGTTCTTAAACTGCTAAATGAACTCATATGCAAATGTGGCCCAAGTGGGCTGCCCGTCGAGACAGAAGAAACTTAACTACTTTTCGGGCACCGTGGGTAGCCACACACAACAAGGCTATAAAGGAGACATTCATGTGCCCCATATACATTGGAGGCGCATTCATTTCACATTCAATTCTCTACCTAACTGAGTAATCCCTTCAACGAAACTAATGTTTCAATTTCCTATAAAATCGCGCATACGCAATGTGTGATTTGTTTATGACTCACCTCAACATCTTCGGTCCATTGTTAATCCATTCAAAGCGGAACCGCATCGAAATAAGTCTCAACACAATGTTACAAATCCCCTTCGCATAAAGATAAATATCTGGAGATGCATTAAACTTGGCTACCCAATATAATCAGCTATGGATCTTTTAATAGTCCCAAAACAAAACACAAAAAAAAGCTCAGCGACTCAATGCCACAATGGTCATCGTAAAGCATCGCTCAATCACACTGAGCACACATTTTCTATGGTTGCTGACTCTCTTTAACAGTCAGTCAGTCCGTCGGTCAGTCGGTCAGTCAATGGCGGCATTTATCTAAAAGCTGCAGTTGTAATTAAAATAAATTTAATAAATTAATAATATCACTCTCTCAGAGCCAGTTAAAGATACTCTATATTTATGAGAGATTATAGATATCTATGGGAGTTAATATCTATAATCTATATCTATAAAGCCTCATTCAATTTAAGCAGATAAAACTTCCTTTAATCAACTTAAAGTTTAGACAATTCAATGACTCATTATGCAATAGCCTTACCTACCTTTGAGTGTATCTATTAGTCAGCTATTAGCCAAGCTGATCAACAAATTTCACTTGGCTTTATTTTGACGCATCAGTTCGTGTTTTGTGTTGTTGTTTTTTTTTTTTTTAATATTTTGTTTCGTCGATCTTAATCAATAATTTAAATTTTTTTATTTGAATTTTTATGATGGCATTTTGTATTTAAATTCAGGCTGCCGTTCATCTGCCCCGATCATCTTCTGTTACAGTTTTGTTATTGCTTTTAAAGGTTTATTTAACTTGTTTTTATTATCGTATTATTTTGTTTGCCTCATGCGTTTTTGTTATTTTAATTTTATGGCCCAGCTTTGTCTCGCCCGATTAACTCCCATTGGTAGTTGTATTTTGTGGCAGACATCAAAAATAATTTTGTGGCTGTTGAAGTCTCTTATTAGCCGCCATATTTCAATAGATTCTCGATGTTACAAAAAATTGTTAAGTCAGGCAACAATTTTCAATTGAATCCTCTAAGTTTCAAATTCAAATGCATTTCCCACGCTAAGAGTACAAAATGCATTCGTTTGTTACACATTCAATATGGGGAGAAGCGGGGATCTAACACAAACATTCCACAGAAAACTTTCTCTGATGTTGTAGGTGTTGCCAAACACTTGTTGCCTTGCGCCAATCCACACACACACACACACACACACACTTGGGTAAAAGTTTAGTTGGTTCGTATAATTTGTATGCCTAGCTAAAAACAACAACAGCAGCAGCAGCAGCAGCAGCAACAACGAGACAGACAGACACAAGAAACAAGTGGCAAATGCTTATTAACATATCACAAGAGACTCCCAGACTCCAACTCCAACTCCAACTCCAACTTGAGGCACATTAACTTGTTGGACTAACGAGCCGCTCCATTTAGGTTTGTAACAATTCGTTATGCGCCTCAACTTTTTGGCCCCAGAGGCGAGAGCAAACAAAACAGTCCCGAAACTCATCAGGCGTACCATCATTGGGTAGCTACCCATCAGCATCGGCTATAGCATCAGCATCAGCATCAGCATCAACATCAACATCATCCTCATCATCATCATCATCAAAATTCGTCGTCTTCTTCGTCTTGACGTGCTCACAGTTATCGCTTATCACAATCAGTGATAATTTTAACAGTAATCAACCTGTCCAGACCGAATGCGTCGTCTTCTTCATCGTCGTCGTCGTCGTCATCGTCATCGTCATCCCGAAGAGACAGGGGACATTGGGACTGACTTGGCTGACTGACTGACAGGCTGACTTTGGTATATGTCTGCAGACCTTTGGACAGGTTGTCGGAGCTTCATTCAGTTTCATTGCTGCCGCTGCCGCTGCCGCTTCTGCTGCTGATTCCCTCTTCCTCCTCCTCCACGACAGCTTCTTTATTGTGTATAATTTTCAGTGAAATTGTTTAAATTTCGTTTTAATTTAATGATGCCGACATCGGGGGGCGAGCGCCAGTTGAGTAAAATGAAAAAATATACACAAAAAAAAAGTAAGAAAAGAAAAAAAATATCTCAACTAAAATAAACAATATGAAAAATGTTGCGTTTCGGCAAAACGCAGAAAACAGCGAGCAAAAAAATTATCAAAAGCTGCCGCTAAAATGTATGCGTTTGATCTTTGGGCCAAGTGTAGAGATGATACTTTGTTGTTGCTGTCCTGTTGTTGTTGGCAGTTCTTATTATGATTTTTTTTTTTAATATTATTTTGTTACCTGCTGCTGCTGCTGCTGTTGTAGCTGCTGAGACTTGGGGCTGCTGTTGCTCTGTTGCTGTTGGTGAACTTGTTAACAAGCAGCCAAAGCCAACGCGGTTTTCATGTTTCGCTACCCTTCGTCGTTTCTTATTTATGGTCTTAGATTTGGGTCTTCTTCAACTGGCAAATCCTCTTCACCACATTGTTGTTGTTGTTGTTGTTGTTGTTATCTACAGGCGTTTTATGTATATTAATTTTATTGTCTTTGTCGATAGCATTGACAATGTTCGCAACTATGTGGGAACTTTTTGTTTGAGAGCTTCGATTTTGGCTTCGAGTTTGTTGCCTAAGTCTTTTGATTTGTGTCTTCGTTTTTAGGTTGTTCTCTAAACTAATCGCTACCGAACTGAACACGCCCACAATTGGGTACCTGCTTTGCCCTTTTAATTACCACACGCCGCGTCAGCTAAATTATATTTCCTGTTCTCAAAAACTCAGCGCCTTTTCAACTCCGAAACGCCGAATATCATTTTTTATTTGATTTAAGCCGCATCGCAACAACAACAATAGTAACAGCAGCAGCAGCAACTATGGCAAGCAGAACATGGACAACAAATAACTGCCACGCCCGTAATGCCACAACTTTTTGAGGTAGCTGCCTTAGTTTCTCAGCAGCAGCGTAAAATGTAGCAACTTTATTGCCTCCAACGGGCGTGCATATTAAATTAATAAAAGATCAAACTTGCGGAGTAGAAATCTTAAAACCAAAAACTTTAATCCAACTATAGAATCATGGCTTTCCAAAAAAAAAGAGAGTTATTCACTTGAACACAGGAAACAAGAATATGGGGTGCTGAGTTCAGAAGCTGTAAGAGAAATTTCATTGCATTTATAGTATAATTTAGAAAAAATTAAATATATATCTTTAGTCCTCGATTATCTCTGTCAAAACATTATCCAATCATTATTTTACCACACATCTTAAACATTAATAATTTCAAAAAACAAACGGCACAAACGTTTCTGCTAGGAAACAAAAAAAAAACTAAGCAAATTAGTTAAAGCTGCTGTTGCTCTGCTCGTTTGGTGGCTCATTTCAGGTGTCTAGTTCAAATTTGCACAGAAGAATATTGTTTTGTCAGCTTTTTATTGGCCAACATGGGCCATAAAGCTACTCAAGTAGTATTTTTGCGATAAAATACAACAGAACACAGACTGAACGGAGAGGAGCTAGGAAAAGGAACTGAGAACATCGAATACTGAACAGACAACGAACAACAGACAACAGACAACAGACGATAGTAGACGCATAGGATAAAAAGAAGCCTGGGACAAGCAATGCCAGATAGCAAAGAGCAGGCGACAAAGTAACAACAACAACAACAACAACAACAACAACAACAACAAAGACAACGAATGAACAACCAGTAACAGCAAGCAAGCAACAACAACAGCAGCAAACAAACAACAACCAAGTGAAGCACTTTAGCTGATGTTGTTGACTGGACCGGCAAGGTAAAGTAACTTGTAAAGCTCGGGATCTCGGGATCTTGGGATCGGCATCGCTTGGGTTTTGCGGGGGCTGATGCTGATGCTGCTGCTGCTGCTGCCGCTGCTGCTGCTGCATCTTGTACGGATAATTGGCGGCCATGCAGCTGCCGTTGTGTCTGCCACAACGTAGCCAGTGCAATGCCATTTGACCATAAACGAGCTGAAATTTGTTAAACTGCAGCCGAAGTTGCAGTAACAGCAGCCACATCGTCAAGTGCAGGGCAGCATTTGGATAATGTACGTGGCCGCCAAGTGGCAGCCGGCGGTCAAGGGCCAAACTGTGTGAAAAGCTTTTCTAATGCAACGCTGCATGCAACAACAACAGCAACAGCAACAACATTTGCTATCATTATTTATTGGACAATCAACGTTGACCGCCCCCGAAAATGGCGGCAAGTGCCAAGGCGAAACCAGTAGAGTCCACAAGAATTGCGATAAAGTTACGATTTATTAGCGAGGCTGTGCTTAAAATCAATTATGCCGGAATGTGGAACGATCGAACACCCAAGCAGGAACCACAACAACGACAACAAAAATAAAAAAAAAAAAACTAAAATAAAAAGATCACAGAACACAGAACCTGTCGACAGGAAGGGGGGAAGAAACTGCTCGAGTCGCGTCAAGGAAGCGCGAGATTATGCAATGCGAAACACTTTGCCTGGCACAAGACTACAGAGCAACGCTACAACAGGGGGTGTGTGTGTGTGTGGGGGGGGGGTATATACACATATATATATATAAAAAATCTAAAAAAAAATGGTAGTCTAACCCAGGCATAACCTCTACTTAGCCCCCAAGTCCGAGTGGTCGTCGCTGCGGTTGCTGTTGCTGTTGTCTATGGATGATAAATTAAAAGCCTAACTTGACAATCACTTAAGCATAGTTTGTAAGGCGTCCTCATAGATTTAAGCCGTTGCTGCTGCCATGCGCTAAAGTTGCTCCCTGTCGTTGTTGTTGTTGTTGTTGTTGGTGTCGTTGTCTCACCAAGGAGCAAACCCGCAACGACGACGACGACGACGACGACGACAACAACGTCGACGACGACGATGGCGACGTGAACACGTTCCTATTAGTGGCGAAAGATCAGCGAAAAATAGAACGGCGGTTCATTAAAATGAGAATCGACTCAGGCTAAAGTCTAGAGTCTCTTGCCCCAACTTGCCTGCCACAGCAAAGGCCCAAGGAGTCGCCGCTGCTGCTGCTGCTGCTGCTGCTGCCACCGACGCCGCAAAGTTTAAGAATAATGATAGCGGTATTCTTGAGCTATTGTAAGCCAAGCTACAGCAGCAGCTCGAAACCAAGTAACATGGCCTGGCTTGGGCCTTAAACCTGCGCCCGGATCAGTGTTCACTTTCGCGCCTGCTCTTTTAAACTGTGAACATACAAATTCACTCAGCGTTGATATCAGAACCAACCTTAACAACAACTGCAAAAATTTGCAGATTTTACAACACTGCCAACAGTTGCTATTGTAATACTCTAACATTGCCCTTTCCCAAGGGAGCCCAAGGTGAATCAATAAATTATAGACTTATGTAAGATTCGTGTTAAGTTAAGTAGGCTGTTTTAAGTAATTGTCTCTATAATTTATATATTCTAATTTATATTTGATAATTCTAAAATGTTAGTATTAAATATACCCTGCAATCGAAATTCCTCTCTGCTAAGGATACTGATAACTGTTTATATAGATATATATATATATCTATGTTCATCTTAACATAACTTAAATCTTTGAGCAGACAAAGGCAATGCCAAACTCGTAATACCCATTAAGAGAGAGTAGAGCAGACGCTGCCAGAGCCTGCGCTGAGTTGGGGGCGTTGCAGCTGCTTTTGGGGCGGGTATCGAAAACAAGTTGGCCGCATATTTTGTTCGAGTTCAAAGTTCAGCCAACGATCAGCGAGAGACAGGGCAGCAGGCAGGCAGACAGGCAGACAGTCAACCAAGCAGCAAGGCAGTTGGGCATTTGAACAAGTCCAGTTGAGATCCGAGCAGCGACAGAGTTCTGTGTTTAGTGAGTTTTAATCCAGAGGCAGCTACTTGGCCACTTGTCGTTGCGAGTGGCACGTCGCAAGTTGCAAGTTCCCAGTTGGCAGTGCCTCTCTCTCTCTCTCCCTCTCTCTTACTGTCGCTGCTGGCTTGTCATTGTCACCGCCTGCGACGACGTCGTCGTCTGACATTTGCCTATAAACAACTGCATAGTGAGTCGAGTCGACTCGACGCGACTTGACTTGACTCAAGACTCGCATATAGAAAATGCATTTGCCAACTATAGTTGTATGCATGGGGTAAGGGTACTCGTAGAGTATTGTTGCCACATATTTCAAGTGTCAAACGAGCAAATTGCATACCATGTTCCTGTTTCGATACCGAAAGTCTATTTACATGTTCTTGTAGGCGTACTTAAGATTGCTGAAATGCCACAGAGACCAAAGAAACAATTGGCCAAGGAAGCAGCCTCACTTCTCTCTCGTCTGCCAATTTGCTTACCAAAACTTTTTGCCTCTTGCGCCAGGAATTTGTGAAAATTGTCGCCATGATTTAAAATTCCTTAACTTTAATGCCAGCTGCTTGCCTGCTGACTGCCGACTACCGACTGCCAACTACCGACTGCTGCCTGTTTTCCCCATTTCGATGAACCTGTTGCCGGTTACGGCCAAGCTGTTCTCTAGTGTTAACCATTAGCCATTAACCATAACGAAATCAACTAGAACACCCAGTGAAATTTTTATGGCTCCACGCATATTAAAGTGAGAGCAGAGCAAAGAAATGAAAGAAATGGTAAATAAACCAACAGATGAACTCAATTAATCATAAGATACCAAAAAAAAAAAAAAAAAAAAAGAAAAACAAAACCAAGTCCTTCAAAGCGTACCGCACCGCATCACTCTCTCTGTCTCTCTGGCCATATGACACTCGCTGGAAATGCTCTTTCATTTTTAATTTAATACTTGTTTTGCCTAATTTTATGCAGCCTCAAGGATTGCAGCCCAGTCCCGCCATATGCTGTTTGAATATTCCATGAGCTGCACAAATTAAAAACACAATGTCCGAACCCCCTGAATCAGACAGAAGCTACTACATACACATAGTACAAGCCACTTGATTAATTTAGCCCGCACAATGATTAAGTACTTTTGCGCATCTATCAAAGGTCGAGCAACGCACAGGAAGGAAGTGAGGCAGCAGGGCAGACAAACTGAACCCTCGCTGACTCAATGA
The DNA here is from genome assembly GCA_018901825.1 of Drosophila funebris. Lineage (NCBI taxonomy): Eukaryota > Metazoa > Arthropoda > Insecta > Diptera > Drosophilidae > Drosophila > Drosophila funebris. Next base: position 2,217,006 of record JAEIFK010000425.1, on the reverse strand, counting down.
GCAGGCAGTCCACATCATCTGTGGAGTGCAACGAAAATTGCAGCAGTTCAAAATATTTTCTATGTAGCAGAATAGAAAGCAATAGTTAATAGTTAAAGTTTACTTATTTATTTCTCATTTTCATTTGGAATTAAAATTACGAGCACAGTTTTATGCATTTTATGCTGGATCAGCTTTTATGGCTGTCACATTTACAGTGCGCAGACAACACACCCTGTAAATACAACCCTTTGTAGATTATGCTGGGTTCACACTTAAGACTGTAAACAGTGTAGAGCTGAATATTTGAAGTAACTCTTGTATATAAATGACTGAGAATCCATATATTATACATATTTAATATTGCAATAAAATTGTAAATAGTCATCTGGTCACACTGAAAGCATTAGATATCAATAAGCTCACAGAAATCGTTTATTTATTGAATTCATTAAATATTTTAAAAGACTTCAAAACATACTTCGATTTTTAGATATATTTATAGTGCAATCTGTTCACTGAAACTTGAGCATTTAATAAAGTGTTTCTCAACTAAAAGCGTTCAATATACTTTAACTCATATCTGGTCACACTCAAATTGTAAAGCCAGTGTGAACTTAGCGTAGTTTCCGTGCCTGTCTGTGGTTCTTCTACCTGTTGGCAACCCACTCGACACGAAAATTATAATTAATGAGCCCACGAGCTGTGCGCACGTCAGAAGGTGAAAAGTTTGCCTCGAAGTCGTTTCAATTAGGCGTAAAAAGTTGCAGCCCTAGGCCAGGCCAGGCCAGGCCAAGAGCAGTAAAACCCTCGATGAGGGTTGAGCATATGATTGGGACGCGTGCTCGACGTCGAGGTGGGCTTTTGTTAGGTTACCTGACGTCTCTGGTAAACCGATGTGCTGCGCCCATCCGGGCACATCCTTTGCCCAACATACAACACACACACAGCAGAACAATAACAATACCATTAAAAACAGGGTATAAAAACAACAGCAGGACGAGCCGAAACTGAGTCACGTGACGCATTCACGTTTGCTGCGGATTTTTGTCTAGTTGGAATTGAAATTGGATGCATTAACGTCGCACTGCACGCGTTCAGGGGCTGGTCGTCTATCCACGTCATGCACGCAACATGCAAAGAGTGTCTCTCCTCACGCCTCACTCCTCACCTCATCCGCCATCCACCATCTACCATTCCCCTGCCCACAGCTTGCAATGTCTGCCCGTCTGGCAGTCTGGCAGTCTGCTGCCATACATTAAAATTAATAATAAACGATTTCTATGTAATAACAATAATTTTACCCAAAAATTTAGTGCCTGCTCGAAGTTGGTTCAATGCTTGTTTCTCTCTCTCCCTCTAGCCGTCTACTACTCTCACTCTTTCACTCACTCTCTCTCGCTCTCTCTCTCTCTCTCTCTCTCTGTCTATGTGTGTGCAGAGATGAAGCTGCCGCTAGAGTTAGCAGCACTGGGGAATGGGCGTGGGTGCAAATGGCAAACAGTCGAACACGCAATGGGGCAAAATGGCAGGTAAAACTGCCTTAGAGTTTATGACGTGGGCGTTTCAATTAAATTGGTGACCAGAGACAGGCAGCAAGATGGGGGTGGGTGACTAAATGTGGAGAGTAAGAGATTGCAGCGGTGGCACAACAGCAAACAGCAGGAAGCTCTGACAAGCTGTCGTGGTAGGGGAGTCCCCAAATTGATGGAGAAGTTTGTTTTGAATTTTGTTGTCAGTTTGGATTTGAGTTTTCGATTAAGAGAGGAAACTGAGAAATAGCAAAAATGCGGAAATATTAAAAGAAAAGGCAGAAATTCCTACAGAGATTTACTGAACACAGTAATTATATCTTTAACCATTCACAAAAGCATCAGACTCAGACTCATTCATAGCATAGAAACCAATATAACTCAATATTAACAAGACGCCCTTTTCTTCTGGCGTTATTCATATCTATTCAAATTTTTCAATCAACTTTGATAGTAAAATTAATTTTCCACGCCATATTTGACTAAATTTCCAATCTCAACTCATCTCAGTTAGCCTCTAATCTTGTTCATTTCCTATTCGTATTATGTTTTCAACGTTTGTCTACAAACAAGAACAAGACAAGCCGACAGACCGTGTCAAGTTGAATCTCTCGATAAATATACGAAACTATTCGATAATTACCGTCGCCTGTTAGCTGTAACCAATTAAAATCATCAAATTGCGTTACACATTCCCAGCGGAGCTTCATTAAAAGACAATCAAGCAGAGGAGACGACAAATACGTGTTTGACTTGTAACTAGGAATTGTAAATTCAAAATACATATGCGAACGAGCAAGTCAAAGAGACAAAAGGCCGCTCACTCAACTTAGTCAGTCTCCTCATCAACTTTAACAAACTAACTTAAAATTAAAAAAAAAAAAAAAACTCATGACTGTCACTTTATGATACCGTAAAAATTATACAAATTTTATGATAGACCAACGACAAAACTGATTGGGAAAACAAGTTGATCGGTGGCTGAATGCATAATTTAGTCAAATTAGACGCCATTTGAAATCGTTTTGGCCATGAAACAACATGCGACAACAGTTCCCCAGACTCGACCAGACTCCATTATGAACTGGAAATAGCCAACACCTGATTCGTTGTCTGTTTGCCAAAGGGCGGGCTGTCTCCCGTGTTGGTCTTGGATCATGTCTATAAAACACACACCATGGCGACAAGTGTGCAGCTTTCGATGCTCAAGCGTCAGTAAGACAACTAATTAAAAAGCAAGTTTGCATTGGCACTGATTGACATTATTTGACTAGCAAGATACCCTATATAATGAAGGTAAATTTAGCCAAGTTACTTTTATTTATGTGCGTTTAGTCATTGCACTATATAGTTTATTATAGCTTGTGTAATCTTAAGGTAACTTTTATAAGAAACTATTAATTAATAAACTTGTGAGACTAGAAATTAGTCAATTTAATGGTGGACAACTTGTGATTGTAATAAGGTAGTAAAAATAAATGCAGATATAGTCAAAATTGAGCTTAAACTATTAATTCTTCTATAGTTTATTACTTTGTTATAACTGCTTTAATTATAATATGGGTCAATATGAAATTTGTGGAACAAATCAAATCATAAGTTTTGGCCAAAATCCTGCAATTGCTATATTAAATTAGACCTTAACTTCAATATTAATAAATATATACCGATCTTACGAAATAAAGACTGTGAGTATTGTAAACCTGTCTCATACCCAATTTCATTGGCAACACTTCAAAATGGCAACAGGGTATAATGAGTTTTCAGCGATAGTCGTTGTGGTTTGCTTGACATGTTTATAGCTACTTTTTACGAGCCTCAAAATGCGACTTGCCAACAACTTTGTTGCCAAAAAAATAAAAGAAAAAGAAGAATAAAAAAGAGTCACATTAAATGATATTGTCAAATGTTTAAATACATTTGGAGGATGCTCGACACGGAATCGGAACGAAACGAATCGAATGAAATGGAATTAAGCGTGTGTATTCATTAAATGGCAACATAACGCAAATATTGACCCCATGAAACAAAATAAATAAAAAAAAATACAAGAAAAAAAGGAAATAAACTCTTAGAATTTATGGCACATTGAGCCGATGCTAAGAGAAGTTTGGCTTTTATTTATTTTATGAGCCACACACACAATTTGCATGCTGGCATTTTGTTGAGCCGCCTTTGAGAAACACGAAATTGTCATTAGGCGCCCCACAAAAATTATTTCAATCAGCAACCAGAAATATATTTGGATATGATTATTTTCGATGTTATTTCGTATGCACAAGCAAAGCGCCATTGACATTTTAAATTCATTTCTTTTAGGTTTTTTTTTCCGGCATTTTTAAATGAGCTTCTCCGACAGGTTTGTCAACCTCAAATGCGATCGCGAACTCGTTTAGAATATTTATACAATGAGCGAGCAGCTTCTCAACTAATTTGTGTAAATTCTAAATTTACAAGGCCTGCACACAAAATGGCCGCTTGCTGTTTCGGCTTTTACGTTCGGTTTATGAGGCCGCCACATGCCAATTTTGGATCTCAAAATAAGAAAAGCAAAAGAAAACATACAGGGGGAGGTGGTGGGCCAATGGACACGCAATGCGGCGGCGAGTGGAGAGAACTCGTGGTGGGTGCAGTGGCTTTTAATGAGCTGGTAAATGTGGCTGTTGCTGCACTCTATAGCGCTATAACGCAAAGCCATGGTAACACTACACCTGACCACCTTTTAACCCATGCAACTCCATCGTCACCTGAAGCAACCATCTATCTAATTTCTTACATTTCATGCATAATAGCAAATTGTTTAAATTGTCCTCTAGCGTCACTTAATCAGAGTTGACTACTATATAGTTTATTTAACAATTTAACCGCATTCTAACATTTATATCAGCTTTAATTTTGATCATTCATAATGCATGGATTCATATGTTCGCAAAGCGAATGTGGCAACTATTTGCTGATGCCGCAAAACTGATCAACAATGGGTTAAGGTTGTGCACTTGGCAGTGTAACGAGCTCAGAACTGGAGCTCAGTTGCAGACATGCAAAGTCGTCTTCTGTCCCAGAGGCTGCACGTACTTGTGGCTCGTGTCTGGTGGCCAGTGGTCAGAGTTTTAGTGGCCCGTGTCTGTTGGCTGCCGCTTGTGTTGCGGCTCTGCGGCTGTGGCTGCTGTGGCAGCTTCTTCTCGTTTTTTGGACTGATAAAGTTATTGTCGCACCATGGAGACATTTAATAAATGGTGCAGGCATTAGACCGACGACTCGTTGCAGGCATGTTGCATGTTGGCCATGCCACATGGCGGCATGGCGGCACAGAGAGGCACAGAGAGAGAGAGGCGAGCGATATGATACGAGTGCGAGTCCATGTTGCAGGCATAATGAGTGAGTAGCAGCCGTTGCAATGAGACGCTACGGACAGTTGTCAACATAATTTAGGCGCATGCAAAATGCTGGGCAAGATTGTGGATTGGATTTGCAGTTTGTAGTTTGGGTATTGGGGATTGGGGATGGCGAGATGTGGGTAACATAAGTGCGAAGCACACTTTATTGTCACACAAATGCCATATTTTCTCATTACGATCGGACATGATGCATGTGGAATGCCTTCAGGCTACAGTGCAACACGCAACAGTGCAACAGTGCAACAGTGCAACAGTCCATACATAGAGTGCAAAATATCGAAATAATTAAATCCGTCAAGTGTTGGCAACCTGTCAGCTCAGAATTCTAGTTGTTCGCTACAAAAGAAAAATAAAGAGAACTCGAGAGTATCGCACATTGGTTTGTTCTCGTGTAACTGGGGCTGCGATCTTGTTTATGTGTCCATGTTGCACATAAAGCAGACGAGAGATGCGAATGCTGCGAGTGTTTTGCCTGCGGTTGCGGTTGCGTTTGCGGTTGCTGTTGCAAGTTAAAATGTTGTATGCAAAAAAAAAAAAAATACCGATACCGAGGACACTCAACACGTTTCAGCCTCCGCCTACCCAGGGAGAGAGAGAGGTTTATTTGGCACCTCAAGATGATAATCGGTTACAAATTAATTGCAACTATGTTGACATTGTCTGGCTAAAGCAGCAAAATGCATAGGACGAGCAGGAGTAGAGAACTGCAGCACCAACTTCCATCCAACTGGTACCTCAATTTATATAGACAGTTGCCAACTGTAAATAAATAAAATTGTCAACAACGCTCTGCACTTGAGTTGCTCTCTCAGTTTGAGAGGAGGCAAGAGATTGCTGAACGCTGATTGCGTTGCTCTTAAATTGTGCTGCCAACTTTTGAAAAATCTGCAAATTTACACAGAAATCTGTTTTTTTTTTTTTTTTTTTTTTTTGGCGACGACGACGAATGGGGATCGGGGATTGGGGGCTTAGGACCAGGGAGAGACGCCTTTCCTTACGCTGACAGCTTTGGCGGGGGGCACAACACATACAAACAAAAAAAAAAAAAAAAAAAAATTGTGGAGCAAGTGGACGCTGTGGCATGCGTAAATTGGATTAATGCATTTGATTCGCTCAGAATCAGAGACGCCACAAGTCCGCAGGTCTCCAATCGCCAGTCTCCAGTCTACAGTCTACAGCCTGGAGTCTGAAATGTGACAATAGTCTGTAGGTGCGGTCGCATTGTTCCAATTTGGCATGCATATAGAGAGGCGATTGTCTTTGTGGCTGTTGTGGCTGTTATTGCTGTTGTTGCTGTTGTTGCTGTTGCATTATGCCATGTTGTTGCAACTTGTTGTTGCACAGGTGATATATCAGACAAGTGACGACGGGCGGTACACGCCACCTCCCTTCAACCCTTTCAACCCTTTTACCCAGCACACTCTACCACACTCTCATGATGACGTGCGGCGATAATGCAAACTCTGACTGAGAGAGCGCAAGGAATGTTGACGGCTGCACCAGGCAATGTTGCCACTTCGAGTGAGGCAACAGGCTAACAGGCTAACAGGCGTGCTGTTGCTGCTTGTGGGTGTAGATTGTGGCATTGACTCTTGGTTGGCCTGCAACTTGAGGCATGGAGACTTGTAGGTGTCTTGTCAGTGCGTTTGTTATTCTCGTTGTTGTCTCTGTTGTCTTGATGCAGCGCAGAGGTCAAGGATGTCTGTGCAAGCATCTTCTTGCCTTGTTGCTGCTCAAGTGATGACCATTGAGAAAGCTGAAGATCACCTGAATTGGCATTTGTGGAATGGGTTGACTGGGCAATGCGAGGCTGTTGAGCAGAGCAATAGGCTTAGCAGATGTTCAGTTATGGCGTAATGTTGAAAATGAATTTCTATTGAGAAGTGTTGGGAGTTGGTATCTTTTAATTTTGCAAGCTCGATAAGCAGAGAAGATCTAATTGTAGTAGAAATTACACTTATAAAGTTTCTCCCAAGAAAGTAACATAGTTTGTCTGCAGTCAATACAAAAATATCTTTATTAAATTTCTCTTTACTTTTGTCAATTTAAATATTTATATTACTCTTCCGAAATGTGACTTAAATATAAAAAATTGATCACCTCATTAAGTAAATAACCAATTTAATATAAAGAAAACATTTGTTATTAAGAATCTTCATTCTTTCTGCTATCTATATGATTTATTTCCATCTTCTCGCAACTCACTTCTAGCTGCCTTTTGCACTTCACCTCTGACCCACTTATATAACACATCGCTCAAAGCTCAGTTGATACTTCCCCATCCCATTGGTCAAATTCATTAGTCACCTGCTCATTAAACACAAATTCTCATCATACTTGCCATAATTTCCACACTCCAGGCGTCTAAAGTCCCAGCAGACGACCAAGCAGACTGCATTTGTAGTTGACGGAGAAGTTGGCGAAAGATGAGGAGGCGGAGGAGCAGAAGGAGGAGAAGGAGGAGTAGGAGGAGGAGGGTCCATCATATTTTGCACAGTTATGCGCGCCTTATTAGCACATCATTTAAGCCAGTTACTCGACACTTCTGCCCGTCGAGACCATCTCGCTGTCTCGCATTTGTGGGCACTTGGCCAGGTCGGATCGGTCTTCCTGCTCATTAAATTTGAAAATATAGCCGCCGTTGTCATATAAATCTTGTTTCCATCAATATTGACCTGTCAATGTCGCCACAACGTTCGTAACGCTCCATCCAGAGCCCTTTTGGCCAACGCGTATCAAAAATTCAATATAATCACACCATACGCATCTCTCAAGCCGTCGCCCGTCGCCCGGTGTTGGCAATTATTTTTGATTTTTTGCGATTTTTGCGCCCCAAGACTTGGCGTACGAGTTGGATACGGACTTGCAGTCGCAGTTGAAGTGAAGAGCGACGCACTTGGCCATTGTACACTTGCCCAGGCACTTGGCCAGCTTCCACATTCAACTTCCATGTGCGTAATAGCTAGAGATGTGTGCGTGATGTGACTTATCGTTTAACTTGTACTTGGGCAGGGCAAACATATTTGTGACTCTATGAAAATTATTAAAAATTATTTAATTTACTATAATATTTATAGTTAAACCTAACTATAATTTTAAAATATTTTTAGATTTCTAATAAATTGATTATTGAATTTTATAAAAATATATTTCCAAGTTAAGTTTATCAATATACTTTATATAAATATTTGTGGTTAATTAATTCTACTTTGATAATATTGAATTGGGATAAATTTCCGATTTTTCTCAGAATGTTACAAGTATATAAACATATCGATTTGATGTAATTAAAAAGTAGTTGGAAGAATTAGCTATTATGCAGGATTATTAAATAAAAATTCTTATATAAATATGGTCAATAATTTAAATAGTAAATATAATTTGTAAAACAAATATGACTATCGTGCTGAATATACTTAATGCTCATCGCTAGCTCAAAGCTGTCAATAAGCAAACACAACTGCAAAACTGTCTGCGGTCCTTGGCTGGTTACGCTTGTGCCTATTAGTTCAAAGTGAGAGAGATACAAAACAGAGAGAGAGATGGAGAGAAAGAAAGAGAGAGAGGGAGCTGTACAGTGTCCACTTGGTCGAGTGTCTCCTCCATTGATGTGTCAGCGCATATGTTCTTTTATGTCATCATTTCACAGCTAAGTGGCAGCTACCGACTGCGGATGTGAATTCAGCTTCCAGCAAGTGTAAATTCAAATAGTTGTTGCTGCTGTGCGTTAACTTGGCTACTACCTACTGTGGGTTTTGGGGCTGAGACTGTAGACGGGAGACTGTTGACTGCAATCTGGGGCTGTGGCTGGAATTGGGGCTGATACAATTCAATTTCATTCGCCGAAAACAAATGCCAGCCAATTAGATTTTTCACGCTCAAATGCGGCAGCAGCAGCAGCAGCAGCAACAGTCACAGCTACAACAACAAAAACAACAACAAAATCTGCGCCTAATTGACATTTTCAGCGCAAGAATTTATTGTGCCCAGAGCGTACATAAGTTATTCCCTTTGGAAATGAATACATACGATGCTGACATGGACACGAGAGTCACCGTCGAGTTATGGAAACTGGCCTGGACTGTAGACTGGGTTGGATGGCAAGCTGGCCAGGTTGTTGCTTGGTGCGTGGCCATAAAGTACACACATACACATACACACACACACACACACTAATACACACATAAGAGTGAGAGACAGATCCAGGCACAAAGCCATACAGAGCTTCACCCCCACGCAGCGCCAGAGGAATCGGAATCGGAGTCAGAGTCGGAGTCCAAGTCCAAGACGCAAGTGTTCCATTGTGTATAGTTTTTTGTAGTAGGAGGTTGCACTCTCCAAACGACAACAACAAATGTCAACAGTAGTTTATTGTTGTTGTTAGTGTCATTTGACTTGGAGCCTGCCTTTTGGGCCAACTCGGACAGTTGCAGTTGGCAGCGCGCTAATTTGTAAGCCTCGGCTACATTTGGCCAGCCTGATAACAGTCATAGAGTAAAAGAAAGAGAGGCGGAGGCACAGAGAGAGAGAGAGAGAGAGTGGGAGAGAGGGAGGAGAAAGAAAGATCTATGCTGTCTCCATATTGGTTGGAGAAACTTTCAACTTGTTGACCATTGGGCGTTTGATGTTCGTTTGATGTTTGGCGCGGCATGCAACATGGCAACATGGCAACATGGCAACATGCCGCATCACGAAACCATCAAATGTCAGTCAACCAAATGTGGGAGAAAATTTCTTGCCACAGGGCCAACAGCAGCAGCAACAACACAAACAACAGCTAACTTATGTTGAAGTTATTCAATTGCAACGCAAGTTTCCCTTTATTTATGTCATTTCCCAATAGGAAAATCTTTATAAAACTATTATCGTATTTACGTTCAATACGAGTTACAAAATCTAATTCTGGCAGATACATTTTACCAGACTTAAGAGTAGTCGGCAATGTTATTAAATGATTCATTCATTAAGCAGATTTTTCGCAACTTAATTGCCTTATGATCATCATAAAAATGCGAAAATTAACTTAAAGTTATTGAAATTGTATATGATTAATATGGCTATACCCTGTAGTCAGAAAATGTGCTTAATGCTGGGGTGGGGAGGGGGGCAGAGAACAGCAATGAACAAAAATGTTGACACCAATTTAACAATTTCACATAATTTAATTTATATTAGATAAATTTTCAAATATATTTCAAATGATTTTTTACAGGGTAACTGCGTGTCGTTGTAAAGCATTCCAACAGCTGTTGTTACAGATTTTATGGTTTTTTTATTCGATTTGAAATACAAACCGAGTTATTTGGTTTAATGTGCCAAAACTGCACTTGTTTATTTTTAGTTAACGGGCACAAGCAAAAGAAGCCCAAACAAGAAATCTGTGTACAAAAGATGGCAATGCATAAATTAACACACACATGCAGAGCGAGAGTGTGAAAGAGATAGGGGATGTGAGAGCGAGAGAGCGAAAGACTGATGACAACGACTTAATTACGCCAAATTCAACGAGCAATTGCCATCAATAACATGGGCTATTAATATTCTTGCGCCAGGCTTGTTTATTACCACTTAAAGCCACAATTAAACAGTGGGGCCCAAAAAGCAGCACCAGACACCACACCAACGACACACGACGACAGTTGACGATGGCCAACACAGCAACAGCAACAGCAACAACAACAACAGCAAGCGTAGTAACAACAACTGTTAAAACAGGCCTTCGAAATGTGCGCGGCAAATAAAAATTTGTAGTAATAGCAAAACTATGTAAATAATCAAAAAATGCCTCCTCGCTGCGTTGTGCGTGTGTGATTCATGTTGTGCAGTTGGTAACAGCCAGGAGTGGGCCAGGCCAAAAAGCCAGCAAACAGCAAACAGCAACAGCACCAGAGGCAGACCCCCAGTTCCAGGCTAGGCACGAGCCGATGCCAAGTGGGCAACATATGCTGTACACTGAGAAAAAAAAAAAAAAATAAGAATGCAATAGTCGAGTGTGCTCGACTGTGAAATGCTCGATATGTCAATTGCCATAAATTTATTACAACTCCTCAAGCCTACAGATACAGATACTCAATTTCCCTTAAAGAATTACATTTAGATTTTATTTCACAAAATATATTTTTACTCTAACTTAAATTGCAACGTTTTCTGTTAACAAATTAGTTTTATTCCAGTGCATGTTGCTGTTGGCTTTGCTTTGGAAAATCGCACTAGTTTTTCCAGCTCTTAAGTTCGAGTTGTAATGCGAAACCAGCGCCGAGCGGAAATGCAAATGAAATTAATGTGCTGACAACTCGTGCGCGCATGCGCGTTGACACCTTTGCCATCAGACAGTATGAAAGAGACATGCTCAGAGTGTATGAAACAGATAGAGAGAGAGAGAGAGAGAGAGAGAGAGAGAGACGATAGAGAGAGAATCCCAGTTGCCCATGTCTGGCCCAGAGAAATTACAATTACACATGGCAGAGTGTGCCATATTTCCTACAACTCTGGCAACTGTGGGCTGTTGTATTACTGTTGTTATTGTTGTTGTTGTTCTTGTTGTTGCAGCCAAAGTGTTGTCACCGTTGTTGTTTCCGTCTGGTTAAACAGGTACTCTGACTACCAACTACACTTGTTAACATGGCCAATCCAATATAAAGATAGCTGCCCTACAATGTAGGATATTTATGCAAAAATTCATATTTTATTTGTACTTGGCAAAGCAAATTGCATATTAATATCATAAAACAGTTTTCCACATAGTTTTCAAATACTGCGCTGAATGAACGTGGTTTAAATATTTAGAAGATTAGCTTAAATGATTGATATAATGATTAATTTTATATTATTAAATTATGATTACATTTTATATTATTGAAAATTTTTCTTTTTATTGTTATAAATTGCTTTTGCTTTATTAAACTTTTATGACTTAAGTTAGTTTAATTAATATTTTTATTAATTGTTGAATATGCTCAAGAAAATGTATATATGAGTCTGAAACGCCAAACTCGTCTGTCTTTAGTTGGAAGAGATAAAATTTTCTCCCGAACAGTTTGGCGTTTCAGACTAATAAGTATTAGAAGTTTGCCAAAAATCCCTCATAAGTAACTTCATAGAAGCTTACCACAAATATTATATTTTACCGAGCAAATACTTTCTTACTAGAGTGAACCATCTTTATTCTTTTACTCTTTGGTTCTACAAATGGAAAAACTAACACACAAACATTTCAAATCAAACACAGAGAAGCTCAGTTCCATTTGAAATGCTTACCATCAACAATAAGCTAAAATGTATAATGTTAACTTAAACATATACAACTAAAAGCCATGATGAAGCACTTGTTATAGACAGATAGAAAACAACAAGCAACAGCTAATAACTTAATTTCAATAAACGACAAGAACAACAATAACGAAAGGGGGAACAAGAGCAATAAAGTATAGCGAATGGCGAATAGCGCCTAAACGTCTGCAAATTAAACACTTTAAACGTAATAATCATTAAGTTATTTATCTTTATTAATAAGGAGAAAATTGGCACGCACAAGAAGTCAGTCGGATGACAACAAAGTGCGAAAACGAAGACGATGACGATGACGATGACGATGACGATGACGATCGCGATGAAGTTGAGAATGGGTATGAAGTTGATGAGGATGGGCATGGGAATGGGAATGGGAATGAGAATGAGCAGAAGATGTTGTTGTTGCCATTGCCTAGAATGCCCACAATTTGAGCTACGTAAATGGACACATAAAATGTGTTCTGGCTAAGAGTGTATAACAGGTGGGGGGGAGGAGGGAGAGTCCATAGGGGAAGAATGGGGCATCTTCAACAGTTGATGAGCAAGATGTTCAACTTGTTGCTGTTGCAATATGAAAGGCACCAGCAGCAGCAGCAACAGCCACAGTTGCAACAGCAGCCAACGATGATGATAAAAATCAACTAAAGTGCACAGACGCTGTGCCACTGACTGTGCCACAGACTGTGGCAGTGTGGCACACACACACACACAGAGTCGCTGTGGCCCAAGGAGGCGACACTTGATACGCCAATAAATCAAGCAATCTGCTTAATTAATGTGCAACTTAGAACATTTAGATGCAATTTATTTTAATGCGATAATTTATTAATTTATTGACTTTTATTAAACGCAACCGAAACTCTGGCTACCAACATTGGGCGTTGTCCAACAGACAGACAACTCCAACACTTTAACGGATCTCTAGGATGAGAGAATCAGAGAGAGAGGAGATCAGTGGGGACTATGAGAGAGATTTACGAGCTGACAGGCGTAGAAACTGTTAAACTCTGTTGACAAAAGTGTCCCAGCCACTGTAAAGAGACAACAACCAGCTACAGCTACAGCTACAACTACAGCCTTAGCATCGAACTTCTCCTTCACTTCCCACTCCCTTTCTCTACCACCTGCTGATTCACCTGTCTGGCATACCTTGGCGTATCTTAATTGACGTGCACATTTCGCTATCGCGTAATGTGAAAATGCTGCTGGTTGCAAGTTGCACGTTGCAAGTTGCTGTTGCTGTTGCTGTTGCAGTTGCTAGGCTACATCTTCTTCTTTTTTGTCCAAGTTGCAAGCTGTTCTACAACTTGTTGTTTCACATGATTTACGACTCATAGTTGTTGACGTTGTTGTTGCTGTGTATTGCTGCCGCTGTTGCTGCTGCTGCTGTTGCTGCACTTAGCTAATTTCTTAACACAATTTTAATGTTATCATTAGGAGGCATTGCGTCAACAAGACAAGACTCTATAGCCAGAGTTTATGGCCAACTCGCACCATTTATGGGTGAAAGTTTCTCTCTGTTTGGTACTCCACTCATTTGGCGCACTGTTTGAAGTTTGATTTATACCTTCTGTTCAGAACAACAGCAGGATATAACATGAACAACATGAAACACACTGCTCTTGCCTAACTCCAACCATCCATTGCCTCCTCCAGCTCCTTCCACAGCTTTTGTACATATTTATATATTTACGAACTCTTTTACTTTTTGAATTATAAAACTTTCTCTCTAGATTAAATTAAAATATCTTTAACTAATGAAAATTGATTAGTTATCTCTTCTTCACAGCTTCTTATATTTACAAAATCTTCTAGGCTTTCAATAAGACTTCAAATGTAAGTCTTTTCGGTTTATCTTTTGTCATTTAAGGACACTTGATTCACTATTTTCTGAGTTCCCCACATCATGTGTTTCACATGTCACCTTTGGGGCCCCTTTATCTTTATATCCTTGAATTGAATCGATCGCAGATCCCTTTCCACTTGAGACTGTCAATCGGGACACTAAAAACGATTATTTAACAACTGTTTAAACTTAAATTTATTTTTATTAATAATATCAACAACGATTTCGAGTATCCATCTGTCCATCTGTCCGTCTCAACCATACGAAACGTTTAATCAACGCGCTGGCGAATTATTATTATTTTCTTTAGTGTTTTTTTTTTTTTTCTTTGTTGAGCTGAGCCTATGAATCAGCGAGGCACGAATCAAGATTCAAGTCGAGTGGGGTCCAAGTGGAGGGCGAGGGCGTCTCGAGCGCCAACTGTAGACACATTTCGTGTATATTTTTGAGTCTGTTTCATATGAATTTTTGCGGTGTAACAAGTTTTATTTTAGTGACAAGCAGCGGAGGAGTCAACCAGCAACAATAAGCAAACTAGTGGAACAATGCACGACTAGCTGATACTGTGTAGTAATAGTATTAATTGAAATACTAGTGAATTTGCATGCAATTACTACTATCAATTATTACTATCAAAACTTGTGATACCTAAAAGATTAATTATAGATAAAGAAAAAAATTCATTTTATTAACCAGTCGAAAAGGCTACAGTCGACCGCATTCGACAGTATAATACCCTGTACAGGCTTCTATATTAAAATGATGTTGATAATAGGTACTTTGATTAAAATAAAAGTAAGAACATAACAGGTGTTTAAAGAAAACCCCTTTGAAACTCTCATTTTGCATATGAATTCTTTGCTTGCTTATAGCAGCTAACTGTCACTTATTTATACATATTCAATCAAAAGCTGAGTGTTACGACACTTAATTTACTTATGCCTGTGTCGCAATAGTTCCCTATCTCGCTCGCACAAATATGCACACATGGTAAGCAGACGCATGTGTCACAGTCGTTCGCTGTCTCGCTCGCACACATGTGCTGCCTGCTGCTCTACGATTCCGTGGAAAAATAACTTTTATTGCTGATTATCTGTCTTATTTACAAACCGATCTTGATGAAACTTTCAGCGTTCCTTCTACATATCATTCTTAACGCACCTGTTAAGTTAGAAGTATCTACGTTGAAAAATGTGGCTATTATTCGTTTTTTTCGATTTGCGGGGGAAGGGGGGAGGTATCCAAAATTTAAAATAAACTTGATCTGCGTATGGTATACAGGAACCTTGATGCCAAATTTGGTGTCTCTAGCTCTTATAGTTGCTGAGATCGACGCGTTCATACAGACGGACAGACGGACAGACGGACAGACGGACAGACGGACGGACAGACAGACGGACATGGCTCAATCGACTCGGCTGTTGATGCTGATCAAGAATATATATACTTTATAGGGTCGGAGATGACTCCTTCTGCCTGTTACAAAAATTTTTTTCACAAAGTTAATATATCCCTGTACAGGGTATAATAAATAAAACGAGCGCGCGCGACAGTATAAAACCCTGTGCAGTTTTATAAATTAAGTATTTTGCTTATAATAGAAATAAGAACGTAGCAGGTGTTTATTAAAGAATACTCTTTTGAAACTATCATTTAGCATATGATTTCTGCTTATTTCTTGCTTATAACAGCAAGCTTTCACATATGTATACATATTCAATCAAAGCTGAGTGTTACGACACTTAATTTACTTATGCTTGTGTCGTAGTAGTTCGCTATCTCGCTCGCACACATGTGCAAATATGGTAATCAGACGCATGTATCACAGTCGTTCGCTGTCTCGCTCGCTCACATGTGCTGCCTGCTGCTCAACGATTCCGTGGAAAAAAAATAACTTTAATTTCTTTGCTGATTTTCTGTCTTATTTATAAACCGATCTTGATGAAACTTTCAGCGTTCCTTCTATATATCATTCTTAACGCACTTGTTAAGTTAGAAGTGCCTACGTTGAGAAATGTGGCCATAATACGTTTTTTTTTAATTGCGGGGGTGGGTGGAAAGATATCGAAAATCTAACATAAACTCGATCTGGAGAGGGTATACAGGAACCTTCATGCCAAATTTGGTGTCTCTAGCTCTTATAGTTGCTGAGATCGACGCGTTCATACAGACAGACGGACAGACGGACAGACGGTCAGACGGACAGACGGACAGACAGACGGACATGGCTCAATCGACTCGGCTATTGATACTGATTAAGAATATATATACTTTATAGGGTCGGAGATGCCTCCTTCTGCCTGTTACATACATTTGCACAAAATTATTATACCCTTTTTTGCCCATTTTTAATGGGCACAGGGTATAATAACAATTAAATAAATGAATTAATGAAATGTATAAATAGCTGAGATATATTAATTTTCCATTACTTTAACTGCTTTTTCCTTCGATTTGACTTTTGTTATAGATTAAACATCAACGACTGCAATTACAATTACAATTACAAACATTTGCATTCCCATTTAAATTACTTTCAGAGTACAGGGTATTCTACAATTCTCGTTTCCACTTGAGATGCTGTGCTTGGCTGAGCAAAATTCAAGGTTAGCCGCCGCGGCACGCTCGAGATTGTCTGGACAGGTCTGCCACGCACCTCAGGCCGTGCCCAGACTGAATTGCAATGGCCCTTGGAATGGCGGAGCAGCGCAGAGAACTAAAACAGGACAGAGCAGGACAGGGGCAGAAAGCGACAGACAGACATTGAACAAATGAATTTCATTATATTGAACGCATTCGTGCATTTTACCGCACACGTTGGATGGATATGGAGGTGCGGTGTTGCCCAAAAGGGACTTGTAATCAGTTGGCAAACGCGAAAACGCATAAAGTAATTGCTAACCATTTGCGTTGGCACCACTTCCTTCCTCCCCCATCCGCCCATGCCGCGCTCCGCCCGACGCCATCTCCCACTCCTGCTGGCATCCTCCTACTCCTACTGCTACAGCGCAATCTGCGCGGGCGTTCATTAACAGCAACCTGTTGAGCCGTCGTCGGGGCGACAAACGTTGCCTTTTATGGCCAAAAGCGGCAGCAGCAGCAGCAGCAGCATCAGCAACAGGCAACAACAAAAAAGATGGCTATAGAATTAATAGCCCAGACTTGGGGATGGGCTGGGCACGAGCTGAAGCTGAAGCTGAAGCTCGAGTTGAAGCTAAAGTTAAAGCTGATGTTCAAGCAGCGGGAGCGGGAGCATTAATCAAGCCCCAAACAAGTGGCAAGTGGCAAAGGCAACAGCAACAGCAACAGCAACAGTAACAGCAAAAGCTGAAACCGAGGCCGAGAACAAGAAATCGAAAGTCCAATGCACTTGTTGTCTTCAGCTCCGGTTTTCAGTTTTTGGTGCGTTCCATAATTGGCCAAATTGACGTTTATGTGCGACTTGGGACTTGCAACTTGAATCTTGAGGCTTGGATCTTCGATCTTGGATCTTGGATCTTGGATCTTGGATCTTGAGTCTGGGGTCCGGCTTATGGTCAGGATTATGCCATTGACAGTGTTCGTGTTTCGTGTAAGTTGGCAAAGTTCATGCGCAACAGGAAGCGACAAACAGCAACAGGCCAAAAGGCATAAACTTTGCTAAATTACGTGGCTAAAACTCGTATTTTGGCCTCAAAGCAACAACAAAAATATATTCTTTTAGGCACTTTTAATTAAAATACCATAAATTCGTGAAAACGAAATTATCATTAAAATTCCAAGCAACAGCAACAAAAAATAAACCATTTAATTTCTTCCTTATGTACAACTGAGCTCAGTTTCAGGTTATAGTTCTCTCTCGCAGAATGCAGATAAACCCAAGGTTGGCAATGCCATTTGGGATCCCACTACTTTATGTATGCCTTGCAGTTTCAATAAAGTCAAGCATTCACCTCAAGTCGAGAGGATTATCATAAAAAGACTCTATCTTTTTATATAAATAGATATCTGAATTAATGTTGACCTAGACTCGTTGTAAGTTTTAAATATTCTTAAATATTTGAAATATCATCAATTCGTTGAGTGTATATAATTAATTAACTATTAAGTGGTTCTTCACTCTTTTATCTGTAATTTAAGAAACTGTTGATTAATTCTAATATAATTATAATTATAATTATCGTTATAATATTGTTAATTGAAATGTCTGTCTTAAATAATAGGTTCACAAATAGTTTCGTAACTTGAAAAGTTCTTTAGTTTCTTAGCAGCATCTTCATTTGTGCTCACTCTCGCTCTCTCTCTCTCTCTCTCTTCCCTCTCTTCGTTTCTCTCTCTCTCTCTCTCTCTATCTCTTTCCATGCACATTATTAAGATTTTTTTGCAGTGGCTTGCTTGAAGGCATTCTCACAATGCTGTAGCTTTCTCTGGATAAACCTAGCCCAACAGGTTGCATACAGCTGGACTTCTACTCGATCACCTCTGCGATGAACCCATAAAGATTGCATTGCATTATGAAATACTCGTACTCGTACTCGTACTCGTACTCGTACTCGATACTATGAGCTGTGGATGGTCAACGTGGGCACCACGTATTGCCGCAGGTAGCTGTATGCGGGCGCAACACGAATTACATACATCAAGCACTAACTACCGAACCGGAGCCAAAGACGATGATGAAGACGATGACGATGACGATGACGACGAGTGCGGTGCAAGACAGATGCCAAGAGCTTCTACGTAATCTGCGGCTAAAAGCCTAAAACACGTACGCATATCGACACAAGCAGTTGACCGATAGTATAAAGAGAAGGGAGGGGTGAATGATGTGGAGTGGGGGGTGAGGGGAACAATGTACGAGGTTCAATAATGTTGCCACTTTTGTTTTGTAACCTGTCCAAGGTGTTGAAGATGATCATGTCTTACCCTTTCTGTAT
This sequence comes from Drosophila funebris, assembly GCA_018901825.1. Classification (NCBI taxonomy): domain Eukaryota; kingdom Metazoa; phylum Arthropoda; class Insecta; order Diptera; family Drosophilidae; genus Drosophila; species Drosophila funebris. The sequence goes on along the minus strand of JAEIFK010000425.1, from coordinate 2,198,045 downwards.
CCCACTTTGTCTCTCTCGCTCTCGCTCTTTGTTGCCTCCCTCACACCATGCAACAATGAATTGCATAAATGTACGGGCGGACAACAACAACAACAACAATTGAGCCGCCATACGATCACTGGCCAAATACAATTGCCACCATAAAGCCTCATCCCAACAGCCCATCGATCCATCGATCGCACTCGCTTCACTTCCCTCTTCAGGCTTCTCCCTTTGGCTTGGGTTCGTCGGGCTTTTTCCTCAGTTCTATCTATTGAACAGATAGTTGTCCCGGGTTTCCCCTCACCACACTCTGCTTACTTCCACTTCATTTTAACCCCCTCACCACACTCTGCTTACTTCCACTTCATTTCAACCGATTGCCGCGATCAATGATCGCGCCTCAGACTCGCGCTCTTGGCCTCAGACTTGGTCTCCGTCTCCGTCTCCATCTCCATCTGCGTCTCTGTCAATGTCTCTGGCCATGCCACTTATACACTTGTTGCTGCGGGTTTGCGGTCGCCACTCGCTCGCAATTCGGTTCATTTTTCCTTATTTTTCATTATATTTATTTTTTGTTCTCTTAGACTCTGGGGGCACCCACTTCAGCAGCAGCAGCAGCAGCAGCCGCAGTCTACGCATTCATTTGCGAGGTCTCATTGTGAGCAACCGGGTTCTCTGTTCTCGGTTCTCTGTTCTTGGCTGTCGGTTCTCTTGCTCTGATCGTCGACATCACCCTCACGCTTATGGCTTTGGCTTTGACTCTGGCTTTTGTTCTTCGGCCTCAAGTTTTTTATTTATTATTTTTATTTATTTTCAACTTATTTTCCGTTCTGAGGAGAGCTCTCCTACGCTCAGCCATTGCGAGTTTTCGATTTTGTTCAACTCGTTAAAACGCGCCCGGGTCGAGGCATTCTTTTATAATTCCATTTCGCGAGAATTGCCCATGCGCCCTTGGAGCCACTGCACAGTGGTACAGAATATGTCATTTCACAGAGAATCGATTAGTCACGATAACCAGAATATTGCATGAAAAAGGATGCAAAACTAATTCATTATATTGTTTACTTTCAAAAGTTGTACGTATAACTTTTACGAAGTTAATTGTAATTTATTGCACTACAAACATAAACAAAATAAGTGCAGCTTAATATTTCAATGTAGTAAACAATAATAAATAATATTTTACACATTTTAAATACAACATTTTAATATATTTTCATGCAATTCCTATTCTTTTCTTTCTATTTAGAGCTCTGATCCTGTGCGAGACTTTCTATCAGCTCAGCAGCAGCAGCACAACAGCTTAATTGATGTGTCCCACTGTGCACAGGCCCAGAGTCAAAGTCGAGCTCGAGCACGACGTTGTTTAGTTGTTGTTCCATAGAAACCGCAGCCGCATTGTGGCTGTGCGTGGATTATTGGTTCGTTCTCGCATCCATGGCCTAGAGGCGACTGCAAGTACCTGTTGTCGTTGCTTTTGTTGTGGTCGACAGTGTTGTGGTTGTTGCTGAAGCCTGTTGCTCTTGCTGCTGCTGCTGCTGCTGATGCTGCTGCAGGTTCACATTGAGGTCTCCGATCCTCAGCGAACGTGCTGCTGGCTCTGATCTTTTCTTGTTGATTTCATCGATCGCTATTGCCCTTCTTCGTCTTCGTCTTCGTCTACGTCTTCGTCTGCGTCTACTTCAACTTTTGTTTAGACCCCGTTGAGACACGCTCGCCTTAATGTTGGTAATAATATTATTATTATAAGCATATGCAGCAGCAGCAGGTACATTACTTTATGCTGGTACAGGTGAACATCAGCCAGCACACCCCATAACATTTATTTCGAAGCGACAAATGGAAATTTCTACAACTCAAGTGCTTAAGAATATAACAAAATGTTATAGTTTATAATAGAAAATGGAATAATGGAGTTATTGTTAATTTAATTCACTGCATTGGAGTGAGAGAATTGTAGCTGTGCCATATATTTTTTTTTTTTATGTATATTTATGTATTTCTCTTGGCTAGAAATTGAAAGAACGCTTAGTAAACAAATTGGAACCCTTTCAAGCGTCACTTGACATTTTGACGTTCCAATTACGAAATGCAAACACTTCAAATAATATAAACAAAATATGTGTATGTACTTAGCAAATACGGCCCACACATGAAATGAACAAACGCTGCTGCTTCTTCTTCGATTCTGTCTTAGGCAATTAAATGAGCTCCAAAAACAAAACAAAATCACAGTGCTGACATATTGTATGCGACAATAATGCCAAGCAAATAAATAAAAGCCTAGAGAGTCTCAAAATGGCATTAGAATAAGTTCAATCGAGTGGAGACCCAAGCATATGAAATACCTCAAGATGTGGAAAATAAACAAATGTCAGTCGAAATTCAAGAATGAGTACAAACAATGCAAGCAAGTGACCATGACATGATTCCAAAGTGTCCATAAATTCCAATTTAATTCGTTTTAAGGAAAGTCTTCAATGCTAGGTGGTCTGTTCTTATCAAAACAACAGCTGATAAGCTGATGGAATTGAAGTGTTTTGATGGCCTGTGAAATACACAGCAACATACATAAAAATTCAGTAATTGAGGGTAAAACTATAAAGCCAACAGGTTATTGCTTGAAATAAGTTCAAAGTTCACATTTTCAGAGGTTGTAAAAATAGAAATTAACTTCAAAAAATAATGTATGTATGAAGCTAATCTAGATATATAATTTACTTCATATGCGCAAATGAAAAATGTACATTGATATGAGAAATTTGTTAACCCTCGATAGAGTATCAATAAGCAGAAGGCTTGTCAATCATTCAGCATCCGAAACTGCATATTAAACTGGACCATAAACGCAACCATTTTACAGCTAGAGGCTGCTATGCTGAGTACTCATTACCATTAGCAATGCGAACGTATGAATAGTCGAATCTATTGCCGGTTGCCTTGCAGCAGTCACTCAACTACAATTGCAATTTCAAATTGCAACTTTCCTTTGGGAGCGAAACTCCATATCAGGTTGTAGAGAGCGAGAGAGAGAGAGAGAGCGATAGAGAGGGAAGTTGCCACTGGCAAATGTGCAACAGTGTGACAGGCCCATGACTATTATTAGTCATGCAGCGCTACCTCATCAACATTTGCCACATTTGCCACATTTGCCACTCGCCTCGAAGCACAGAGGCGTCTAAGCTAATGAAGCCATTTCACACCTGCCTGCTAAATTATGCGCCAAGTGAGTCTGCGGCCCATTAACTTGTTACAGATTGCTTATAATTAAATTATAATCAACATCAAGGCGCATCACGCAGACACACATACAGACAGAGATGCAGACACAGAGAGCCCAAAAACAGGCTGATATGTCTGACGACTACCGTCGTGCCTCTGACATGCATCTAACAAGCCTTCAACTATCTAATCAACGTACAAGTCAAAACATCAACACCTCAAGTAATCAAAATCACTTTAGAATTTCAAATCAGTTTGTTTGATGGCCTGCAGCGTCGTCTCATGTGTGAGGCACGCAAGCCACACAACCTGGACCGTGTCCAGCTGCATGCGACAGTTGCAACAGTTGCAAAAAAGCTAAAAACAGCAACAACAACAACAACAACAACAAAATGAAAAGAGAGGAAAAGAAAAAACTAAGATTATTCAAATTTAATGGGCGCAACGCGCGTGGAGACTCCACAAGTGAGGCAACAACGATTGCAGTCGTTGTGTTAGGAAAGCTTTGCTACCTGTAGATGAAACTGGACATGGTCCATGGATCATGGAACGTGGTACATGGAGCAGGACGTTGGTCTGATCTGGGCTGTCATCATGATTGATACGTTTGATGGATTGATTCGAGTCTGGCTGCTGTGTGGCGTTCAAGTTTCAGGCTAGTTGATTGATCTCCGCGCGTTGATTACAATCGACGGCGCTGACGCAGGCGCAGAGCCAACGCACGCTGCTGGGAATTCAATCAAAAGTGTCAGCGCCAGCGCAACATCTCTAACTGCCATAGCACTAACTAGCTAACCACAGTATACACTGGCTAAGTGCAAAACTACTAGATATTGGACTGTTGGGTAAGCAATAATATTCTAGAAGAGCTTAAGCTTTAAAGCTGTTGTTAAAAAGTGCGATTTGTCGTTTAGTTTCACTAGGCAATGTTCACTGTACTTACATCAGCACTCAGTTTGCGTTCCCCATGCGAAACAGGTACTTTAGTCAGCTTCAACAGCGGCAAGTGTCTGTGTGTCTTTAGTGCCATGTTATATGCCACCTTAATGATCTTGTCTTGCCAAGCGCAGTCCGCAGTTAGCAGCAGCATCAGCAGCAGCAGCAGCAGCGGCTACGACAGAGGCAGCGACAGCGACAGAGACAGCGGCAGTGCCAACGCCAAATGAAACGTCCAAGTCTCTTGTCGAGTTGGCGCACAGTCCGCAGTTGGCAACATTTTGAGTTGACCACCAACGGCGCCTTTATTGACTTCACAGTCGAGTCCAAGCCAAGTCGGACTGGGTGGCCAATACAACAGCAACAGCAACAGCAACACCAGCAACACCAACAACAACAGCAACTACAACAACAAGAGGCACTGTTAGAGCCAGGGCCTATTAAGTCATAGCGTTCGCTCATTTCTGATCATTTCACGGCTGTGCCTTCTCCTGCTTATGAATAATGGGCGAGCCAGCTCCATTTGCCTCATTTAGATTATGTTGTAAATGGTAGCAACAGCAACAACAACAACAAATGATCGACCAGCTACCACATTTACATGAAAAATTGCCAATCGCAGTACAACAAATGAAAATAAATCGAATTTTATGTTAATTCATCAACCTTTTATTTTTTTCATCTATGTTTCCTCTGTTTTGTTGTAACATTTAAACAATTTTTAATTAGTTTGGAACAGCAGTGGGCCCATTGTCAATAATTTGTCAATATCTTTAACAACTATTTCAATTCCCATTTCAATTTCTCTGAACAACTCTGACAGAGTTCAACAACTTTACAACAACGCGCCACAACAAGTGTTCGTACTTGTTTCACAATCGTTTGAAGTGCCCGCCCTGTGTGAGGCAAACATATATTGAAATTAGTTCAAAATGCGATCGGCGACTTTCTTGTAATGCCGCCACCAGACTCTTCCTCTTTGTCTGCTTCTTCTACTACTTCGTCTTCATATTCATGTGCCTTTAATTTGGGCATAGATTAATGATGTTTTAATGGAGCGTGAGAAAAAGTTATTAATTTTCTTCGTCTTTAGCAAAACCGAAAACAATTCTGCAAAACACCTTGCGTTGTTTTCCGGCTCCCATGGCGTATGATTAATAAAGTGCTCTTACACATCTTACAGAAAATAAACAAATATTGTTTGAATATCTAAAAAAAAAAAAATAGTGGAGCAAAACTTCAAATTGAGTTGTACAAAATTATATTTAAAAATGATTGAATATTTGACTAGGCACATGTTGATCAACCCTTTGACTGTGCATATTGAGCAGATTGAAAAGTTGTGCAACATTTTGTACATGCAGCAAGTTCTGCAGGTCTAAGCAACAGTTGTCCTTACAATAGACCTTTGCCATTGCCACCCAATGTAGGGACAAGTCGGGAGACAAATCAACATAACAAATTCTTTAATTTCGAGTTACAACCTGTTGCAAGCAGCAAAGAACATAACAGAAAAAAAAGAACGGCACTGCGACAAGAGTTGCAGACAAGGCGCAAAGCGAAAGACTTAAGACACGAACTTGTCGTACATACAAAACCAAACAGCAAACTACCAGAGTGCAAAAGAGCGCAAGAGAGGCAGAGTGAAAGACAGCGAGACAGAGAGAGAGAGAGAGAGAGAGAGAGAGAGGGAAAACCTTTACGTAATTAAGCAAAGAACGTTGCGCTAATGTCGCACATAAGTCACACGGACCACGGGACAGGACAGAATTGCAAACAAGTAACGAAAACAAAAACCAAACAACAAACACAAAACACAAAACACAAAACACAAAATACAAACACAAAACAAAACAAAACAAAAGGAAACGAACAAAACGGTTAATGTTTTTCCGAAATTTGCCTGCCAAGTACGAGGTAAAAATACCAGCAGCAGTCGTTGCTTGGCTCATTCGCGCGAATTTGTTTGGCAATTGAACTTGGCTCTTGGAACTTAACGTTATTCGCATCGATTTTTGTTGTTGTTTTCTGTTTTTGTTTTGTTTTTTTTTTTTTTTTTTTGGCCAGTCGGAAGCGTCGTCGTCTCAACGCGTTTTTGATTAGCTTTCCGCATTTTAGCGGCATTTGTTTAACCCAATGTTGCAGAGACTTTCGGACCACAGCGGCCAACAACAAATGATGCTTATCAGGAATCACGAATATTTGTTGTACTGCTGCTGCTGCTGCTTTAGCCAACAACAACAAACTCAAGTAGTTGCTGTACAAATGCTTTTCTTCCTATTCTCCTCCTGCACAAATGTACACCGAGTGAAAGAGGGCAATGAATGTGCTGAGCGGGTGCGGGGTGGGGAGAATGTGCAACAGTAACCAGAAATCCTAAACTTGACTCACGACGCATTTTCTATATAAACTTGGTATATATTTAATTTCAATGAACCGCGTCAAGTGTATCGAATAGCAGCCACAGCAACAGCAAGTCTGAGAGCAAAGTAATAACAAGGCGAGACTTAAATACTCTATAAAATATTTAAAATCGAAATTTGAATAAAATATGATTTGCTCACACTTATTTTACATTTATTAAAATATACATTTGTTGAGCATAGTAGAGGCAACAATAATTAAAAGGAGAGCAGTTCAATTTAGCCAAACATTTCAGTAAGTTATGATACCCTAGAAATAAAAGAGTGGCGTAGAAAGAGTACACAAACAGTTGCATAAACAGATTATAGATTTGGTCTTTTGGTCTTTTGGTCTTTTGGCGCCTGTTGCGGCAACCCACGCGATACGACGGCTGCCACTCAGCGGCGCTCTGAGCAGCGTTGCCACATCGCCGCAATCGCGTTGCGTGGGCGACAGTTGCAGTTACAAATGATTTCGCCAAAATATTCAACGTATGCATATTTTTTATAATTTTCACAAATTGATAAACCAAATTGCAAGTGATTTTTCATAGTTGTTGCACATTGCGCCTTTCCCCCTTCCCTATGCACTACTGTGTGAGTCATGCAGCACCCCACAGTGCCACACTGTGGATAATTATGATGCCAGATAATGCGATATTAAATAATTTAGCCTGGCCCAAAGTCGCATTTTATTTTTATTTGCCACACGACCGACGGTGGCAATCTCTGACAGCTGCATGGACACTTGGCCCATACAAGTACAAAAGTACAGCAACAACAACAACAACAACAACAATGACTACGACGACATTTTGGGTCCAACCACTTGGCGCCCCCTTTTCACAGTTGTTGGTCTTTCAGCTTTTGTCGCGCTGATTTGCAATTGCAATCGCTCTAACCCACACTCTATACGTTTCCCCTCTCTTCACCCCACATCTCGGACAGTTGTCCACCATCTGCCCCAGTGCAGCATGTGCTCATGTGGTTACTCTACTCCAATCTCAATCCGTAAGTGCATAATGCGGTGCATTGTCTGGCCAGAGTTTACGTTTTATGAGCGGCTTTGTTTGCGCTTTGAAAATTATTATGTCATAAATTAATAGGTGCAATTTTTACTAACCCCCCTCCAACACTACCCCCCTCCCCCCTCCACCATGGATCTACTAACTTACCACCGTTTCTTACCTCTTTTTTGTCGTCCAACACATTCGGTTAAAAGGGACACTTGGGGTTGTGAAAAATGCGATGCTGGCACTGCATTAGGCAAATGATTGCTGATTGTACATGAGAATGTGTGTTAGATGATCCAGATAGTAAGTGAATTGAGTTTATGTTGGTATATGTACATTTTTGAATTGATTCAGCAATTGGATATGCTTTTGATAAAATTTAATATATATTTCTATCCGATCTATGGCTCTATCTATTTTGGATTTCATCTCTCTTTCTATCTCTTTAGATCTATTTATCCACATCCATCATCCACCATTTATCTAAATGATTATTCTGCCTATCTATCAGTGTATCTATCCTATTCTTTTTACTACTCCCGTTCTCTGTGCTTTTAATGCAATTTATCTACATATTACTCGTTTCCTCTTAATCAATCTATTTCTTTTGTTCTCCCCATCTAAAACTAACTCTCATTATCTCCATCTAACTGCTTATCTCTTTCTCTATGTATAAATAAATATATTAATATATTTCTCTGTTTATTTACATGCATGTATATACAACTCTCTTGCTCTCTATCTACATATGTCACTTTGTTGCCTGATATATATCTGTATATCTTTTATCATGGATTTCTCTCTGACTCAATCGCTCTCTCTCGCTCTTCTCGTCTCTCTCTCTCCAACTCGCTCTCTCTGTAAACAAATTAGATATACATAATTTCATAACTAATAGAATTATAAATTCGTCGCCCTTTTCACAATCCTCTATAAAGCACTCGATATCCACAAAACTTTAGTTGACTATAAAACCATTCCATAAGAAATCGCTATGTGCTACATTTGGTTGCTAATATTACTATTGTTTACTTTAATGCTCTCCAAGCGACCTTGCGAGGCAAACAAGACAAACCAATGCTGTTTCCCCGCCGAAATAATATTCTCTTTAAGTGATAGAAAAGATACCTGCATGAAATACTATGGAGCGAAAAAGCAACATTTCTGGATCAGGAACGTATGCAAAGCAGAGCTTTGTGGGGGACTAAGAAAACCAACGCCCTGTTGTGGGATAAAGAAATGCGATAAATCCTGTTGCCATTGCAAGGGCGGATGTCACGCATCACTTAGTAAGATAATAAATGATTTCAGGAGAAAGCATAGGAAAACAACACATGACATTGAATATGACATAGAGATATGTAAGTCTCAGTTATATATTCCATTTTCTGTTCTTCGTTTTAATTTTTATTTTTCTAGAAAAAACCTATAACTTAATGTCCTCAAAACATATCAAAACGCTACTAATTGTTCGCATATACAATTGGACTACTGGAAGCTATAATTTTAATTTAATAATATTTTTTTTTTTTTTTTTTTTTTTTTTTTTTTATTTGCTTAGCAAACATTTAATAAAATTCGTATAAAGTACTTTAAAATGTCCAAAATATGGCTAATATTATTGCAATTGCAATAATAATTGCAATATGCTAAGCCTATTTTAATGAAGGGCGAATTTCAGAGCTTTACAAAGACTTTTATTATTAATATTATTACAAATTTTTTATAATCTTTTTTTGAGTTTTGTAGAAAACATTTCGACGGTTGTAAGTAAATCTCTAATGACGTCTCCAAATCAAATCAAATAAATAAATTCTGGAAAATTATATTAAATTATGACAATTTATAACAATAGAAAATTTGGACTAGGCGATTTTTTTTTCGGCAATTTGTAATGCACTTTGAAGAGCAGTGGAATTGATGTTCAGTCTGTTAGTCTGTTCAATTATAGTTAATACTGTACCTTGTTGTTGAGTGTGGTGATAAAAATATAAGATTGCAAATATACCATGAAAAAATAATATTATGCATTTAAATGTGTAATATGTTGGTATAGTAAAACGCAAAAAGCCATTATTTATATAATTCGTATGTGGTGGGAATGTTACCGTAAAATTGAAACCGATTTAATTTAATAAGATTATAAGTTCAATATACTGTAATGCAGTGTTCCTAAACGTATAGTTTGAGTTAGTAGCTGATGGGAGTATGTTCTCTAAATGGATAGTTTTGCATTTACTGCAACTTTTATTCCTATCGTTTCAACTGGAGCAAGTAAAAGGCGAATGCTGTCGTAGGAATACTGTGGGTTTCCGTATAATTGAGGGCACATGTAAAGATTATGGCGCAAAACAAAATGGATATGATAATTATTGCTCTAAATATAGTTGTAACGACTTAACAGAGGCCACCCCATGTTGCGGATTACAATCTTGCGATATATTTTGCTGCAATTGCACATGTCGTCGTTTGAACGATAAAAAGAGAAAATGGCTAAAGACCAAATTAAAAATGTTTAATGTTAAAGATCAAAAACGGAGAATGCGGTAAGTATTATATAATTACAATTGAATATATTTATTTCAATGATTTTACTTTGTAGCAAACATAAGCATGCGTGCAAGTAAATCTTACGGCAATTACATTTAAAATAACCAAATAAATAAAAAAATTATATATATGTTATTTTTTCTTCTATTTGCAAAGAATCCTTTAATTCTATAGTGCATGCTAAAACGTAGTAGTCTTCTATGGCAATCTAAGGTAACAATCTAGGTAACAAGTAGCAATCAACATCATCTTGTTTAGTTAGTTGCAGAAATAGAATGACGATAGTTTCAATCGACACGGCTGCTTATACTGATCTGGAATATATATATATATATATATATATATATATATATAACTCACTATTTGGATATGCATAGAGTATACAATGTTCTAGTGCATTAACAACATTACTACATGTGACCAATCCGATATTATAATATGTTTGACACACTAAAATGTACTTAAGATAGCAAATGGAATTTTAGTCGACTTCAGTCGAATGTGAAACGCTTTTGAATTAGTTATCACGAGTATGTTCTACGGGTGGCAAATATTGTTGCTATTGCAACTGCTAATCAAAGTGCAAACATGGAAAACGAAGGGTACATGCTGTCGAGCAACTTTTGTGAGAGCTGAGGTACCACATGGGGGAAATTGCACGGATTTTTTTAAAGGAAAATTTGATGGATATGAGATAGTGCGTTTTTGTGATGACCTTTCATTTCCCTCGCCCTGCTGTGGGATCACCCAATGCGACAGCCAATGCTGCAACTGTGAGTGTCGAAAGTACAAATACTTAACGAAACGTTCGCTCGCACGGCACTTTACTGGTTCTACGAACGGCCCTTTTTGCTTGGATTCCCTTGAATACAATGTTCGCAAACAAAAGCAAAGGTAATTATTGTTTATTTCTTAATACTAAATATTAGATATAAATAATAATCATTTAATAAGTATATGAATATATGAATTTAATTTTCCATGCTTTATTTCATAGAAAACATAAGAAGGCCCACCGCTGCAAGGGTAAGAACTAGATGAATATCGAACATCATATGTACAATATGTAAATAAGTTTGACATTCCAATAAATTGCCAATAATCGACTATATTTTCGATTTGCGAAATTTATGTTAAATGGCCTTGAGATTGCCATTGTTTTGTTATTACTTACATTCTAAGAAAATAGGCTGCACAATATGCATTTCAGTTTAATACTAATTAGCGTATACTATGAATAATTGCAAAACATTTGCTTTCGCTTGATCACCCACAAAGAGTTGATTCGATGCAGTTACAAAAATATTTCCTATTTAGCTCTAATTGCAATGATTAATAGTTTACACAGTTAAAAGAAAAACAATTCCTAAAACAATTGTAAGTACAACTAATGCAACTATCAAATCAAAATGTTTTTTACTTTATCATTAAAATCTTTATATATATATATTTTTTTTTTCTATGTCATTTGAGCTTCTCTGCAAAGGCGCTTTGCATGTTGTCTAAATGGTATGAAAATTTGGCTTAAAGCGTGCAGTGCATGTTTGTTAAAAAAAAAAAGTGTTGCAAATTTTATATACGAGTATATATGCATATACAATATGATATTTTTGCATAGATGCATTGAAAAACACGCCCCGTAGCACTAGACAGATCACTTTGCTTTTCCATCTTCCCCTCGCTGCACTCGCTTCATGCAGTTAACTGGGGCGCATAGTCTGCGCAGCTGTCTGGGCCCCAAAAGCCAAGTTTTGCCAAGTTATTGGGTGACTCATTGGGGTCTCTGCAGTTTGTCTGCCACTATTTGTTGCATACATATGATTTTATTAGTTTTGCCTAGCGTGTGTATTTGTGTTGCAAGCTTGTGTTGTTACGTCTACAACTACAGAAAAACGCCGCTGGTCAGTTGTTGGTCAGTCCGTCGCCGCCGTCATAGTGTGTTTTGTCAATTAAGCAGCAAATTGCCGAACAAATTCAAAAATCGCGTTTTACAAATTTCTGTATTTGGCCAAATGAAATCAAAATGCATTTGGCATTGCTCATGATCTCTGGAAGCCAAGCTGAAGTCAAGGCGTTCTGTCATATCACAGCCACGCCATCGTTAACGTGGTTAAAATACAAAAATACAAAAATAAAGAGGAAACTATCAACTAAAAATGATCATTATTAGCGGTAAATAAACTCACCTGGTGGCAGTAGTTAGTAGTAGTTACCAACAACCAAACTCACAGACAAAACAAATGCTGCAAATATACGTAATAAAAGATCATGTTAACACACTGTTGACAATAACAACAACAATAGTATTAATAATAAAAATAAAAATAATAAAAGAAGCTTAACTACAAAGAATTCACCAGCATTGTCATAACGAAGTTAAAATACGCTACGAGTAATGACTTAAATTATAAATAATTTTATTACATTACATTCTCAGCTAATATATCAATTGATTTTCATATTATTCACCTAATTTATTTCTATAGCTAATGTTTTATATGATATATTTGTACATATGCCTTAGCTGAATAACAGCTAGATTAAGTGAGGGTATTAAAGACCAATGGCAATGCCAAAGCGACCATGGAACTTACATCTGATAAATGATATAGTAGCTCGCTTCGCGGCAAAGCAAACGCAGCACAAAATATTGTCAGAGCGAAAGAGAAAAGGAAGGAAAAAACGAGAGAGAGAGAGAGAGACGGAAGGGAAGAGAGTTAAACCTGCCTAAGAGTGCCAGGTTTAGGATCGTTCTATTGTTCTGCCGTTAGAGGCAATGCGAAAGGACCAGGACCAGGCCAAAGACCTGGCTTATCGCTGGGACTTTCAGCCCACCAGCAGCCAATTAGGCGACATTTCTGGCACCATCTGCTTTGGCAATTATGAAAATGGCAATTTTTATTGCAAGACAAAGCGCGCCAAGAATCTGGAACTTGTCGGTTTATTTATTTATTTATTTTTTTCTTTCTTTTTTTTTTTTGCATATATGTATTGGGGGGAAATTGCAAAATGCAGAGAGTTGGTTGTCGGAGGGGCGGTTCACATGGAATCTTTAATATTTACGCTAATTGGCAGCCAGGTGCATAGTTGAGAGATGCAACTGAGTGTAGACTAAAGGAAATTAATTTCGCATGCCGCTGCACGTTCCAGACCCGGGCAAAAATCTACTAATGGTCATGTAGGAAAGCGTGATTCACTTTGACCTCCAATCTGCGGCAACTGAAGCAGCAGCAGCAGCAGCGCTGGCAGCAGCAGCGTGTCCCGTGCCTGGGCCGTGTGTGTCATGCTCTAAATTTACATAAATCTGTAACCGAATTTCGCCAGCCAAACGAATATGGATGCGATCCATGTCCAGGTGAGGAGTAAGCCAACTTTCTGGTCCACCTTTGTTCAAATATTTGTGCCTTTGGCCAATGCGGAAGAATCCATGGTCTGCATTTCGAATGGGCTATGACTTTAACTTTTGGCCATAGCTTAAGCTTGGTGGAGTTGGTTTTTTTTTTTGTTTTAGTCTATTGCTTTTCGGATTTATTAAAATGAATTAATTTGAAAATTTTCAAGTACTTTCCTGGCCTGACCAATGTGAGGCATTTTAATGATGTCGCCAAGTCGCCAGAATATGGGCATAAATTGCATTTGCATTTGGCTTAACCTCTTGGCTCAACCAAGCGAAATCGTTGCAAGGAATCTCAAACAAAAATGCAATTCATTCCTCATATGTAGCAAAGATTTGAGCTGAAACATTTGAAAACTTTGAGAAGTATATCGAAAATGCAAATTAAATTACAATTATAGATTTTAATAATAATAGTTAATGACCTCCGAAAGGCTAAACACTTAGTGAAAGCAATTCCGTAAATTCCTATTGATTGCTCTCCTTTAATTAGCATCACGAGCATTGCATCATTTAATACACTAACAACCACTTGACTTACCATCTAATCTCATTCACAATATGTTAACGTGGCCAATCATTGGACCACACCCACCAGCTAATCAGCACACACACAAATCATAATCCACCCCACCTCTCCTTTTTTTGTGTTAAATTTTTTATCTGGAACACCTGACGTAATTTGCCAATTGCAATGAAATTCGAAAAACACCCGAAAAAACACATTCGACAATCGATAGTCGACAGACCAACAATCACAATTGCTTAGCAATTTCACACTTTCAATCGATACAAGAAAAAAACAAAACTGCAACCGGCGGGCACGAAAATACACCACAATCCAGTGTGGTGCTACCCACTGTGCAATTAACACCTCAGCGTCCATGGTAGACGTGGCAACTAAAATTATATACAAGGCTCTTAAACAAGCTATTGGAACGTTGCAGGTTTATATATTTTTTTTCTTTCTAATTAATAAATACAAACAAAATTTTACTCCAAATGCAAAAAGCCAAAATAAAATTTTATTGGCCATACACGGCAATGCACTTCGAATTTGTTGGCCCAGTCATAAATACTTATCTACCCGGGCATACATATATATATATATATATAGAGACAAGTACTAATAGATACACATAAGTACTCATACTCATACTCATACTCACACTCATACCCATTTGTCTATTTCACCTGCGGCTCGAAAACTTTATTTGTCTACTTTTAATACCCTGGAAATAATAAAAGCCAAGATATGCTGCTAACAAGCACTAAAATTTGAACAATTTAATAAATTTCCAACTGGTATTTTATGTGAAGTTTATGTTTCATGGGAATCTAAAGCGAATAATTGAAATGCCAAGCATTGTTAGATGACATCTGTGTTAGTTATTGTACTCGAAACAATAACTTAACTTAAGCGTTACTATGCAATAGTGTTGGCAGCAAAACAATCAATGTATCAAGTTGCAGGGCATCGGCTAGTCAACACACATCCTGTGCAACGTATTTAGAGTTGTTGTGGTTTCCCGCTTGGCGCATTATTAATAATCACATTTGGCCATAAATGTCGCCTTGGATTGGTTGCCAATTGCCAACCATTTGCCAATTGGCAGTTGACAATAATTCAATGGCTCAATGCATGCGTTTAATGGCATTTCATTGAGCCACAGCCAACAGTTGTTTGCCGACTTGGACCGCAAAACTGGTGGCTAATTGATTTTCAATTAATTTATGCTTGCCTGGCATTCGTGACACCTTTGTGTTGGCTCTGCATAATTAAAACTGCAGCTCGCATTGCTTGGCCAATTTTTAAATGATTTATATCAGCTGACAATAAATCAACTCAAAATGCAGCGATAACAAGCAGGAAATCTTTCGTGCATGGCGATAGCCGAAGATTGAATGCACTATTAAATTAAAATCGAATTAATGAAAGAGATGCTCTATGCAAAAGTACACAATATTAATGAAGCAGTGCAACGAACATGGATTGCATTTAGATTTAGATTTAGCACTAAAAGTTGTACCTTTTAATTATGGAGCAACTCTGCATATATTGTAAAATATATTTAATTAAAACTAATTTAATTTAAATTATTTTATAGATTTGTATAGATTTGGTTTTAAGCGCCTCGTAATACCTGTAATGTCCCACTTATCGGGATTAGACTTTATAGCTAGAGCTGCACAGGCTTCAGGCTTTCATGTTGCCACAACAGCAACAACAACAACAACAACAACAACCACATTCGTCGCTTGTGGCATTAGGTAATCATGCATAGTTTGTAACCATTGTGTGTGTATCCTTTAGCCTGTTTCAGTATAGTACAAGTATTTTCAGTTGTTTTTTCCTTCAATGTTTTCGCTTGCCCCGTGGCGCTGTCTTCAGAATCATGAAGCCATTGTCAGAGGCTGTTGCTCCACTCACTTTGGCATATTAGTTTCAATTCATTTTAGTGTCCGCATGTCCGATTTTGTGGCTTTGTTTGCGCTCGTTTTATTTTTTATTTATTTATATAGTTTTCTTTTTTTTTTTTTGTTGTTTTGCCTCGAAGTGTTGCGCTCAATTGACAGTCCGACTGACAGAGCCGCCTGCAGGCCGCCAGTCCAGGACTTTTATGGTCGTCTGTCTGAGTCCCAGTCTTATAAATTATAACTGCCTTTAACTCCAGCCACAAGACTATTGCAACTGCAACATCGACTCGGCGCTTAAGTTTGTGTTTGTGTCTGTGCTTGTGTCTGTGTGCAGCACAGCACTTGCCGTTGCCATTTGAAAATGAAAAGTGAGTTGCACTTGGACTGCATAGCATATAAATGGGTTTCTATATGGCCAGCTTATTACCTAATTTCATTGGCCGACTTAAAGCTCTGGTATTTTAAGTGCCTACGCTTTTGACATTTGAAAGCATTCAGATTATTGCATCTCTCACATCTTTCCATGAAAGTTGAAGAGTATAGGGCAGAGTTATACTATCAGAAATTACCAGAATTTATGTTTTAAGAGGCAGAGAAGAGATTGCATTGATATCATATATAAATAATGAAGTATTTAATTAATTAAATAATTAAACTCTTAACAAATTAAAATGTTTTCATTGATAAAATTCGAATTCCACTGCAAAAGTAACTAATTATGCCTAAATTTCTCAACGAAGACACTTTTTACTTAACAGGTGCTTGAAGAATACCATATAGTATAAATGCTAAAAGTTTCATCTAGATGGCTCTCAAAATAGGAAAGATAAGATAAATATGCTGCTTGTTTCTAGTAATTATTATATTCTAAAAAAATGTATTTGCATTTTAACAAACACATATCGTAGGAATCTATAACAGAAACTGTTTTAATTTAAACTTTAAACAATCATATTTTGAGTTGAAAGCTTCCTGTTCGTAGTCCATTTATATTTGTTAGATCAATGTTGTTGGCATGCTGTTGTTGTGTTCGATTGGCGAGAGAAAGTTATCTAGAAATAATAACATGCACATAAGATCCATCGATCACACAATCAGCGAAAAGGGACAATGGGACAAAGGACAGAGCACAGAAAGTGTTTCTGTCGAGGTCCAAAATGCAATGCAATAAATTTACTTTAATTTCTCATAAATTTAAGCTTTGCATATTTTTTCCGTATGCCAGACCGAAAAGACAATAGGTTTCCTGCATTGGATTTGGCATTTTCTTTGCGCCTGGGTCTGGGCCAACACCCGCGCACATTTCCATGCAAATGAGATGGAGCCTGTGATGGAGGCCTGGTCGGGCTTGGTCCAGAGTGGGACCAGAGTGGGTGCCGCTAAGCACCATTTGACGCCAGTCGGGGTCTACCCAGCTAGAGATCTTTGCACATGCCGCTGACTCTGGCGGACTCTGACGGACTGACTGTGTACATATATATGACACTTTTTATACCCTGTGCCCATTAAAAATGGGCAAAAAAGGGTATAATAATTTTGTGCAAATGTATGTAACAGGCAGAAGGAGGCATCTCCGACCCTATAAAGTATATATATTCTTAATCAGTATCAATAGCCGAGTCGATTGAGCCATGTCCGTCTGTCTGTCCGTCTGTCCGTCCGTCCGTCTGTCTGTCTGTCCGTCTGTCTGTATGAACGCGTCGATCTCAGCAACTATAAGAGTTAGAGACACCAAATTTGGCATGAAGGTTCCTGTATACCCTCTCCAGATCGAGTTTATGTTAGATTTTCAATATCTTTCCCACCACCCCCGCAATTCAAAAAAAACTAATTATGGCCACATTTCTCAACGTAGACACTTCTAACTTAACACGTGCGTTAAGAATGATATATAGAAGGAACGCTGAAAGTTTCATCAAGATCGGTTTGTAAATAAGACAGATAATCAGCAATAAAAGTTATTTTTCCACGGAATCGTTGAGCAGCAGGCAGCACATGTGTGCGAGCGAGACAGCGAACGACTGTGATACATGCGTCTGCTTACCATGTGTGCATATTTGAGCGAGCGAGATAGGGAACTACTACGACACAAGCATAAGTAAATTAAGTGTCGTAACACTCAGCTTTTGATTGAATATGTATATTTATGTGAATGCTTGCTCCTATAAGCATATAAATAATTCATAGGCTTCTTTAATAAACACCTGCTATGTTCTTACTTCTATTATAATCAAAACACTTAATTTAGAAAACTGCACAGGGTTTTATACTGTCGCGCGCGCTCGTTTTATTTTTGGTCTGGTCAACTTGGTCGCAAGTCGCGACTAGCGACAAGATGTCCATCAACGCCTGCGTGTCTAACGAAGTACCAAGATCAGCCGACGATGACGATGACGACGCAGACGCAGACGCTGACGCCGTCGCCGACGCCGACGCCAACTTCAAAGCCTTTGGCGCCAGCAGGATGTGGATGCAGCAGGAGACATGGCAACTTTATGGCTGACACCAATCAACTTTGCGTCGCTTCAGCTGACATCTAATGCCTTTGTTTATGCGCCTGCCTGGCGCTCGCCTGTATCCATGTCTAGGTACATAATTTAGCCTGGACACTGAAAAGCGACGCGCATTAGTTGACACCTTCAACTGTTGGCTTCTCTTTCGTTCGCATGTGTTGCCAACCTCGATTCTGCATTTAATTTATTTTAATGATTTGCTGGCTGCAAAATGTATCAAGTGCTCTGCCGTTGACACCCACAACAATTTGCACTAATGCGGCTCATCAACTCCCATTGACAGTGGCAACAATATACCCGCTTTGCACTCCACTCCACACACCAGCAAGCCAGCTAACTCCCTTTTCTGGCAGCAAATGCCAACATTAAGTGGCCCTCAGTCCTGTGTACCATTTTCTCAAATCTCTGACAAATCTGCACGCTGCAGTTTTATTAGTTGCCAGTTGCCAGTTGCCAGTTGCCCTGTCATCCGGACACGTGTCTTTAAGACGCAACGGAAATGAGCGGCATTTGTTGTTGTCATCGAAATCGAAATGGGGAGGCGTAAAAGGATTTCGTAAATATTTGCCAAAAATTGCTACACTTCGAGAAATTATATATTCATTGTTATTTTCCAGTAACATATATTATATACTATTATTTTACTAACACGAAAATCTTTACTGTTTTTATTTTTTAAATTTTAAATTTTCGAGTAACTCACATTTGATTGTTAATTGTTTATAAACCTTATAATGAAAATATATTTAATTTAATTTTAATTTATTAAAGTGGCCATATAGTCTGCCTATTAGTCTTAGATCTTATTGAATCCCTGAGACTTTTTTAACATATCCTGTGTTGTAATTGTATTTCATTTTACTTGATTCATCAGCTCTGACATAATTTGTGCTCTTTATTCACATTCAAAGCTGTCTTTTATTATCACTTTCTGTACGCAACATTCTCACCCTTTGCTTCAGACTCTTGCCCAAGCCACAGCTAAAGTTCGCAGTGTACCCTCTTGTCAATCCTCCCCAAGGAGGCATCAGAAAGCAAACCGAAATCTGGACATCAGTCTGGGCAATCGTATCAACGAAATCCCAATCTCATAAACAGACAAAAACCTCAAATAAAACACACACACCCAAGGCAACGCAACTGAAGGAGGCACTGAGGCTCGGAGCTCGTATGGGAGATGGAGGTGACACTCGCCAACTAAAAATATTAATTTATATTATTTGCAATGCTGCAGCATGCCGCCAAGTGTGATTGTGACAGGTACAGAGCTGAGACAAAATAATGCAAAAGGGACGATTGTCGAAAATCTGTGGAACGGCACGTGACCGTCCAACTGCAAATATGCATAAAAATTGAAGATGCCGTTGGCCATTCAAATTGATAGTGCACACGGCGTGGCCATTAAAGGCAAAGTGCGGGAAGGCGGGCGGGCGGGCAGGCGGGCAGGCGGTGGACCGTTGGCATGGAAAAGCATATGCTCAGCTTCACAAGGAAATGTTTCCCACACCCGCCGCAGGCCTATTGACGAACCACCAAAATTCGATTGTAAAACTCAAGTGGTTCTCGGCACGCCACACCATGCAGATGGATAATAAGTGCCAAGGACCAAGAACCAGCACCAAGGATAATGCGTAGATATGCATTGAGAAATTAAAGCGCAGCACGCCACTCCCTCTCCTCCCATACCACCCCCAACCCTGCTTCTGCCCCCCATCCCAATATGCTCTCCCTCATCGCGCATTACCAACCAAATTGATGGCCAACAGACGCTCACTGTCTGCCACAGGCTACAAATGTATCTTTTCTCGGCATCGTCAAACCGCCGACAGGCACTTCAGGTCTCTCCCCGCAGTTCCCACGACCCAAAAGTGTTGCTTATATCCCGGCGCTGACTGTTACAACATTGCAAAGAGTATTTGAGCGCGCAGGGGGGGGGGAGGGAGGAAGTTGCGCACATTGCGCCCCGTTTTAATTGCCGCCCCTGTTTGCAGCACCAGCTTAACAGCCAGATCATCCCTTGTTGTCATCCTCATCCATACATTCCCCTTCAGCTACCTCTCCACGCTGTCAGCTTCATTATTTGCTATTTTAGCAATTCGATGGTAAACTTTGACCATGGCTGAATGCCTAACAGTGCAAACGTACTGCCGTTGATAGGTTCAATGTTTACCGACTCATGGCTGCTACTGGTCTATGACCTGCCCTTAACAATATCCCATACAATTGCATTAGACACATTATTTCTTTGTAGGAAAATTCTGTGGCTAACGGGAGAAAGGGGGTGGCAAGCCGAGGCTATTATTAATTTGTTATGGACCAGGACTATCTATCATAAGTGATCAGCTCGACCACCCATTTCATCAGGGAATGACAGCTGATGCACGCATAGCTTAGAAGAATATATTTCTCATCGAAAGTCTATAAATTATTTATGTACTAAACTAAATTGTGGTTTAATAACTTATTACATAATACTAATTATTAATCAATTTATTTATTTAAGTGCAAATAGACTAGGGAAATTAAATAAAAATAATTCAAATTTAATAATAATTATATTCTATAAAAAAAAATTATCCAAAAATCATTTAAAAATAAGAAACAAAATGTAAATTAGCCGAAAAAGAAACTAAAATTTTAAATCATTTTTAAATATACACATAAGTAAATACTATCTATTTTTGCTATATGAAATCAATAATACAGATTGTAAGGCACCAGCTTCTTCCTCTTTCAACACTTTCTGTAGTACATTGTAATCTCTACTTTCTGGCTCTTGCAGACGATCCTGAAGCCAATTCTGTTGTTATTTCCCTGAAGCAAAGAGCTATTTCGATTAGTTACACATTATATGTTGTACTCGCTGTAGAATCTGAAAACTATTTTCCACACACCCACACGCCAAACACCAGACAAACACACACACTTGTTAAAACAAAAAAAAAAAAAACAGCAACAAAATGCTCATCGTCACAGCTTCCGAATGGCTAGAGAAAATGTTGGCATTGTTGTGTTGGATTGTGCTGTGCTTTGTTGTTATGACTCTCGGTTAACGTATGTAACAAGCGTTGTAAAGCAAACATTTGTTAACAAAACATTGATCATTGTTCAACATGTAAATTCACTAATTTGGCAACGAAAAAACCGCCAGCTATAAATGGTAACAGCCACGAGACTATGAGACGCAAAGACTGCGAGTCTAGAGACTCCTTCCCTCACGACGACGAGCCATAACAATTTTTTAGTTTTGTTTTTGTTTTTGTTTTCTTTTTCTTTTTTTTTTTTTTGCATACAACAACGAAATGAATACGTCGTTGTTGCTGCCGCTGCTGCTGCTGTTGCTGCTGCTGCTGCTGCTTGGGCATTTTCCTTAACAAATAAAATAAAAATTTGCATAAAAATCAAGTAAATAAAATACGCATGCGTGGTTAAAGTCAAGGCGTAGAGCTCGTAGAATCAGAACACAGAACTCGACAAAAATCTGCGAGCTGCGAACTTATTAAAGTTGTTGGCGGCTGCTGAAGCTGCTGTAGGCTGCACTTGACAAGGATCAAGGTTGTGTGCCCCAGTCAGTCCCTGTACCTGCATCGGCAATTGCAACATGCGGACTTGCAACTTGCTTTTGGGAAGGGCAACTTCTTGTTTATGGTTTTTTTTTTTCGTCTCCACCTTTTTTATGCCCTCACAGCGGGTATTCTCATTTTGTCACAATGTGTGAGATCAGTTGTTTAACTTGTAATCGATTTAACATAGTCAACTGTTCTTTCTGTCGGTTGCTTTTAAATATATGGAGTACTAGCAAATTGCTAGAAATTATTTGTATTTGCAGATATCTAAAATTGTATTTCAATTTTAAAGTTTTTACATTACAGAAATATTTTTAAAATATAAATATGATAATTATATCTGTTAAGCAACTTATTTGATATATGAACAGCTCTGTTATTTATGCCGCTATCTTGATGAAGTTTAAAAGTAATTATTTTATAAGAAATACATTTACTTTTGCAGTTGTCTTGAATTAAGTAAAAAGATTCATTGTATAACGAAACCTAAATAAATGAATAATAATTTATATGTATAATAAAAGTTCGCTCAAAATTAAAAAGTAATCGGAATAAATATTTATTAATCTTCAAGGGTATCATATATTTAGCCAATTCAAAGGACTTTAACTAGCTGCTTTTATTTGCTGCTGTGGGATGTGGGGTGTAGTATGGAACGTCATTCGCAGTGCTTGTGGTGCTCCAGCAATGGAAATTGCTTTATGGCTTGTATATGCAGATTGGGAGCTGGGCGACTTGGCGACTTGGCGACTGAGAACTGGGAACTGGGAACTTGTGGCTGCTGCTTGAAGTTTGCAACCTGCAACCTGTCGCAGTTGCAAATGCTCTTTGTGAAATTTATGCGCAAGCGCGCTGATTCTTATTTTTTCGCCTTTAACAAGGCGTACAGCAGCAA
Source organism: Drosophila funebris (assembly GCA_018901825.1). NCBI lineage: Eukaryota > Metazoa > Arthropoda > Insecta > Diptera > Drosophilidae > Drosophila > Drosophila funebris. Next base: position 2,175,154 of record JAEIFK010000425.1, on the reverse strand, counting down.
CAACAACAACAGCAACAGCAACAACAACTGCGATTCGCTGACTGTTACACTTCCCCCGCTGCCGCGTTGCCCGTTTTTGGTTTTCTGCTGAAAATTCAATTTGCTACAAAATGTGCGCCGCTTTTGCATATCTTGCAGCAAAAATTCGTGATTTACAATTTTCGTTTCGTTTCGTTTCGTTTTTTTTTTTTTTTTGCCGTGCCTCATCCTGGCCCAGGCTCAGACTCAGACTCCGACTCAGACTCGGACGCCGACTACGACTACGACTGCGAGTCAGACTCTTGGCTCATTTGGAATACGCTGCAACATTTTGTGGTCTCTGATTTAATTTTGTTGCTGTTGCTGTTGCTGTTGCTGTTGTTGTTTGGCTACCTTCGTCTTCTTGGGTACGAGGTTCACCTGTTTATGCCAGATTCCTGGCATGCGATTAAAATCACCTGCGCAGGCATGCGCCCACGCAGCCTCTTCTCAGTTTGCCACAGTTGCCACAGTTCTCGTCTCAGTCATCGTTGTTGCTGCTTTTGTTGTTGTTGTCTCCAAAGCCTGCAGCTTTCAGCTCGTTTCGTTTCATTTCGCATCGCTTCGGTTTTGCTTTGCTTTACTTTGATTTGGGGCTCGTTTCTTCTTATTATTTTGTGGCTGCTGTTGCATTGCCATTTAAAGGCTGCGCCCGCGTCCTCGTTCATTTATTATGTACGAGTATTTTTCTTTTTTTTTTCTTTTTGTATTATTTTGTTCTTGTTCATTCTTTTATTTTTTGTTATTTTTTTGTTGTTTTTTTTTTTGGTTACCTCTCGCTGTTTATTCAAACTAATTTAATTTGTGCGCGGCTTTCGTGGTTCGCCCGCAGGTAAGTTGGCTCCACTGACTCCACTGGCAGGTTGCTGTGTTATTTTGGCGTTTCACGCACTTGGCGCATGTTGCAGTCACGCCTTTTGTTGCCCGCTGTCCATTGGCATTTTTGTTGTTGTTTTTTTTTGGAGTAGGAACCAAAGCCACACGCAAAAAGTTGTTAAAATGCAAATTAAATTAGAGACAAACTGGGCAGGCAGACAACACACAACACACAACACACACACACTGTCACTGTTCCTTTAGAGGGGTGTGCGCTGTTGTTGTTGTGCTCTGTGTTATTGTGTGGGCTGCATGTGGGGTGGAGTTTCTGCCTTTCTGTTGTTTGTTGTCCATTGGATTAGCTGCTTTGCAAATGACATGAACAGGCTGGACAATGATTGCTGATATGCAAATATCTCACCAGGTGCAATGATGTGAGAGGTTAGAATTTGACAGCAATAACGCCTGCATGATAGGTTATATAATCCTTTTAATAGTCTAACGACAATGCACACTGTTCCGATTACACAGCTTTGCTCTAACTCTCTCTATTCATCAGTTATTCTATGTGCTTTATTCGAAATCATTTGAAATATAAACCATTAAAACAAAAAAATTCTTAAGCAATCCTGCCACTTCTGATTCGAAAGTCAACAGCTTGCAATCTGAGTGTTATCAAGCCAAAAGATAGATTATGTAACCACGGCTTTGTAACTGTATTCATCTGTGGTATGGCCAAAACGAAACGTAACCAAATAAATACGAGTAAACAAACAAACGCGTTATAAAACAAAGCAAAAATCGTCTTGCACAATGCAATGTGACAAACAAACAAACAGACTAAAAAAAAAACAGTAAAAGAAAAAAAGAAGCTACCCAAAAATGGCCATAAAACAAATGCGGTAAATCGAGAAAGAAAGAAGTACAAAAACAGAAAAAACAAAAACAAAAACAACAACAACAACAACGTTTGCTTAACTTTGTTTGTGTTTCTCACTTAGAGGAGCGGCGCAGCAATCAGTGCACCCACTGCCATCGCTAGCACCACCATCTCCAGCACCACCAATTGTATCTGCAGCGGTGGCTGCCACAACTTTAACACTTGTTTGCCCAGCTAATCGCGGCAGCATCGTCGCTTCGCTCGGATTTCAGACCCCAATATGAAAGGCATTTAAAAGCGCACAAAAAGGCCAGACAGAGTTTAAGTAGAATTAAGCATCCAAATTCATGAGTCAAGTTACCGCACGAAGGCTTCTTTATATATAAATATATATATATATATTTATTTTTTTTTTCCTTCGTTTGTTTTTGTTGCTGCTGGGATGCCTTTGGTTTTTGATTTGTGTGGCTTAATAAAATACCGAGAAGTCGCCGTCGTCGTAGTCGTCGCCATCGTCGTCGCCATTTGGGACCCATTGGGAAACAATGAAATCTTCCGTCGCGCTGTCAATGATTCTACCCCCAAATAACCGATATGTGAATGTGTTTGTGTGTGTGTGTGTTTTGGTGATTTATGTGCCTCGTTTTTGGCCAATTTTCGTTTTTAGTTCAGTGCTGCGGTTAAATAATGCGCTTCCAAGAATATAAACACACAGCAACTACAAAAAATCCAACAAAATACCAAACAAAACTTCAAACAATCCATATAACAAAAAATTAAGAGAGATAAAATACTGTTGCACATGTCCATTGTGGGTTAGGGTTTTTGGGGGAGGCCTTGAATATGCATAATTATACCCATATCTTTACTATAATTCGTTTCGATTGTGTTTATTATTCGACTCTCTCTCTCTCTCTCTCTCTATCTCTATCTCTCTTTCTCTCTCTCTCTCTGTTACTTTAGACGTTCAAATAAACATGTTGATTTTCTAAGCAATTAATTTGATTAACTGCCAACTTGGGACTGCGGTTTTGGGGGCTCCTTTGATCTGGCCACAGTAGAGTTCGATGTCAGTACAGACATCTATCATGAGCATTAAGCATCAAACATTGAGTATTAAGCATTATTAATTAAAAGTTCTTTACAGCTAATTGTAGAGTATGATTTAAGCCAAGGTAGCAGCCGACGATGAGCTGTTGAATTTCTATTGAATTCCTCAACGGAAATGCCTGAGATCCTTAATAGCACTCAAAACTATCAAGCGATATGTGACCCAGAAGTAAGATTACCTAATTTTGTTCTATTTATACTTCAAAATAGTTATATATTTGTAAAAATACTTTCAAATGTCAAATCTGCAGCAAGTTCGTTGCCTAAGTCTTTTGATTGCAATGGAATCGAAAAGGTTGTTCGTGGATTGCAAGTCAATTTTTTGACAATAAACACATTGCAACGATGTTATCAACAACAGCAACAACAACAACCACAACAACAGCACACAGTTTGACCACCTGCCAGACACACCTCTTGTTTGGGGCGTATATGCGCCTGATTAGCTGTTACCAATATTTTTGTTAACGTTTTTCGCTTGCTGCACTAAAAATTAGTCGCAATTCACGAATATTTGCTTGCCGCTTTTGTAATTGTTGCTGTTGTTGTTTCATTTGCCATAACATTTGAATTTCAGACCACAACAAAATTCAAAAACTCTTTCAGTTGCAACTGCCACTGCCACTGCCACAAAATGACTGAACTGAGCTGCAACTGCCAGCCAAAGCGCAGCGGCAAACGTTAATTAATTACGATTTATTGACTAAATTTGTTGATTAGACAATTGACGTTTGCCGTTGTTACGGTTGTTACAATTGTTGTTGCTCGCTGATTTTGATGTTGCCACACAATTTGGCCACTTGCCACACAACAATTGTCGTCAATTAATTTAGCGTTGATTTCGTTGATTCGATATGCCGCCCTGCAGGTGGCATTTGTAGCTCCAATTTTTATTTCGCCTTCAACCAATCAGCTCACAAATTGCATGCAAATCAAGAATTGCTTAAGAGAAAACCCCGAATATATTTATTTTAAATAAAGGATAAATGAATATGTGAATTATACAGAAGGAAGAGGGGAGTCGTAGTAAATAAACAGAAGATTAATATAAGGTAAAATTCATCAAACGATTGAGATGATTCAGTCTTTATAAACCTACTAACCAGCAAAGAGATATATATTTAATAAATTCAATGTATAACATTTACATTCTGAATCAAAATGTTGAATAAATCAAACGGAATATCACTTGCAGTGTGCCAACAAAATGAAAGACTTAGGCAACGAACTTAGGTATGGAATTGCTTGAAAATTGACTGAATGACTGACAAGTGGCTCACACAAAAATTTCCATAGCCAGTTGGTGTATTATTGTTGCTGCTGCTGATGCTGGTGGTGGTGTGAAATTCCTAACTGGCACTTTCTTGTGGAACGAACGCTGCATCAATCAGCGGCGGCAGCTTAAATGCTGCATCATGACAAAACCATTACACTTGACCACAGATAGAACGCGCTCCGGGTACGTTGATGGCGTCGGCAGATGCTCAGATGACTAGGCGACTCAGTTCGGAGCTCGGCGTGATTGATTGATTGGCAGCGTGAGCAGCGGGCAGGCGACTGTGGACTGATGCTTTGTCTAAAAGCCGTTTAGAATAACACCAAGCGAGCCACATACAGCATTCAACATACAGCATACAACATACAACATAACGAGCCCAGCAGCGAGAAATTATGCATTGTGTTGGAAAAATGTTTAATCTGTGCAATGCCAATGCCAAAGCCATTTGGTACGTATATAAGGCACCCTCACCTGGCCATACATACAACCAGACATCCAAGCTTACATTCAGTCAGCAAGTTGGCCAACTCAAGCAGTCAGCAGTTGGAGCCATCCAACGGCCGGCGGCCGTCAGTTGATTGCGCTTCATTATTAATGCCAAACTGTGCGCCGGCATTCGTTGAATTTGGCTTTTGCAATTTGCTCTCAATGCCGCCGTCGCAGCAGTTGCTCCAGACCCGCCTTGGCCTTCCATCTACGATCGAGGGTGTGGTGCGGGGGCTAAAGAGGTAGGCATTAAAAATGAGCTCGGCGTAACAGGTGGATGCCGATGCTGATGCCGATGCCCATGCCTATGCCTATGCCGCGACGATGGCGATGGCGATGGCGATGGCGACGGCAACGTGATTTTCGCCAAATCGTTTAGATTATTTTAAGATTGCTTGCGCCAGTCGCCAACAACAGACGGTGGTACAAAGCGACAGACAGACAGCCAGCTGAGCTGTCCAGCCCGTCCAATCAGTCTGGCACTCCTTCTCTTGGTCAGCTCCGCACCTTGCATTTGAACTTGAAACATTTCATTTTGTTGCTGCCGGCATCCAAGAGAGAGAGAGAGAGAGAGAGAGAGAGAAAGAGCAGTGTAGAGCTCAGCAAAGCCTCTGCTCAGTTCCAAGCTTGGACCGATCGATTAGTGGCATTCTATTGCGTTCAATTTTCATGTGCAACATTGAAGCGATCGCCGTTGGCACAATAAACACGCGATTTATTTCATGCCGAGCATTCAAGTGCCGCAGTCGGTCAGCCAAGGAGGAGCAGCCACCGCAGCCACCACAGCCACCGCAGCCAACGCAGCCTCAGCCGCATCACCACCATCACCACTAGGCAGCCTTGCCTTACCTTACCTTGCCATCTCTTGTCTTGGCTTCACTTGGCCTGTGGTATGTGATAATGGGATGATGGTATGATGATGCATGTGCGGCATACACAACATCCCAACAACATCAGCAACAACAAACACAATCTGCGCACGCATTGCAACGAATTTCAAATGCTCTACGAAGAGCATGGAATTCAATTCCATTATATTCAGCAAATATTTAAGATGCTCATAAGTATTTTCATATTTGAAAAAATTCAGCTTAGATTTCGATTTAAAGTAGAGACAAGTAGATACTTGTCTGTAGTTCGAACAGTTTATTTAATTTTAGTAGTAATATTTACTATATATAATATTAATAATATTTCTTTAAATAATATTGTACCCAGTTTTCCATTTTCTTCTTAATTTATGATAAATCAATTAACAAGATATTCTTTACTTCTTCAAGGGTTTAGCATTTCAAATGAACCCTGAATTGAAGGCTTTAAGAATTTTGCGATGCATTCCTTAGCACAAATCATCGATATGCCTGGACCAATCAAAGTGTATGAACAGCAACAATAATAACAACAGCCCACTCTTTTATATACATATATATTTATTTTTATTTTTTTTTTTTTTTTTTTTTTGTTTTACTTGTTTGTTTGTGTTGTTGTTGTATTTTTCTCTTTTCCTCAGTGGCGGCCAAGGTTAGCCGTGTTTTAGTCGTTGTTGTCGAAGCTCACTCTGCCGCATTTTAGCCGGTAATTGCTTGTGATGTATGATTTTGAGTTCTAGTTTTCTTGCCTGGCCTGGGAATATCTCACAGATGGACGGATGGCGGACAGACAGACGTTTGTTGTAGTCGCTTTACTAGCTGATTGCTGAGGATGCCTATATATGCGGGTGATGTATGTTATATAGCTACAGGTATAGGTAAAGGCCATAGATATTGATTTGACAGTGGGTATCGTAATGATGAGAGAGCTTTTCGACCACTGTCACACTTTCTAAGCACTTTCACCCAATTAGGGCGATCAGTCATATACATATAGGCATATATACGTTAATATATGTATATAAATATGTATACCACACTATATAATATAGTTTATTGTGTTTCTTTCTACTATCAAGGAGCTGGTGATCTTATGCAAAATGTATGGCAACAACAACAATGTCTCTGGTCTCTCAATGATGATGACAATCTTTTGTTTTCACTTCTGCAGAAACAAAAGCCATAAAGGATAAATTGTGGATATACGGCATTGGATTGGGGATACGGCTTGTGGCTTGCTTTGGTTAGGTAGCCGCATTTAAAACAGTCGGAGGCAATCATTGAACTTTTGGCTTCGACAAGTGCACAGCGGGGGGCGTCTTGGCCAGGAAACAAAAAGGAGGCGGCGCTGTTGGCAATTTTGTTTTCATTTTGGCTAAATGGACTCGACTGAAGTCGAACTGGAGTCGACTGAAGTGAAATGAAGTGAAGTGAAGTCGATTGGAGGCTGCTGCGATTATATCAAAGACAATCGTTTGGGTCCATTGTTTGGCCAAGGCCCAATTGGGCCAAGTTTTCAAGCTTCTATCGCATGATTGATTGACTGAACACACACCGACACTCAGACACAAAGACAGACAGGCACAACAGAACAAATATTCTTCTTACAAACAATTTCTCTCATACTCTGCTGACTCTCAACTGACATGTGTTGTTGTGCTTTTCATGCCATTTCGATACGGGCCTCATTTTTCTCGCCACAATTAAGAAGAAAGTTGGCGGCGGAGCAATTAGAAAACTCGCATCGATCAATTGCCCAGAGACTGAAACGTCATGTGGACATCATAAGACATATATATGTACATATATTAACACAGAACTTGTCTCCAGTTCCCAATTAGACGTATCTAAATTTTAACCAAAAATCCAAAACAATGTCCGAACATACTGTTGAAGAACAGTTGCCACGGGATGCCCATGTGGTGCATGCCATGCGCCGTGAGCTCAATCGCAACACACGTCGAATTAGTCAAGCGTTTTGGCAGGAGTTCGAGCTGATACGCAATCAGCAACGGGGCCAATTGGAGCAGGAGCGTAGAAGCCGCGAGAGAATTACCACACTGATGCGCGACTCAAATCTGGAGGCACAGCAACAGCTGGAGGCTCTCAGTCGCAGCATCAGCTCCCATGGCATCAATCCCGCAGCACCTTCTCCACGCATGCGCCGTGATGTGCCTGCCATTATGCCCGCCTCGGAGGAACAAACAACGCAGGAGAGGAAGGCCTCGCCGCTACAGCTCATTAGGAAGCGCCAAGGAGTTTCAGCTAGGCGTAGGCCAATACAGTTTCCGGCCTCTACGCCGCAGTTGCCACGCGCACCGCCCTCATCCCGGGCCACCATTGTGCCCACTCCCCTGAGGACACCCACCAGGTCAAGTCCGCTCAATTCTAAACTGAAACTGGCCGACAAGCCAAAAGTTTGATCAATTTGGATGCTTAATTTAAAGCAGACATAGTTATTAATCTATCTATATTGGCCAGGTTAACTAAACTTGTGTGTTTATGCGTATCAGCTAAATTGTCCATATTAGATAAAGAAAATTATTCTTATAATATCAATATACGCATAAACATATTTTAAACGTGTATATTTTACAAACCTAATCAAATAACGCAGCTTCGTAAAGATCTTCATCCTAGGTGTTTTATTAGAATAAAATACTTTAAAAATAAATTAAAGAAAAGTTTAAAAATAAATTAGATTCAATAAAATTTGTATTTTTATGCGATAAAAAAAAAATTATTTAAATTAATTATTCTTAGAATTAATGCCAAGTGAAGAAGACATCTCGCTACTACTTCTAAGGAATAAGTAATGCTGACTTATTTAGCAAAATAATTGATGCTTTTGCATTTCGACACCCACATAAACCAAACAGAAATGTGAACTCTTCGCATGCCCCAAGGCGCACACTCTGCACTAGTCAACAAATTCAAACTAAACCGAACGATAAAAAAAAAACAACAACTTGCAAATTAATTAACGGTACATGGCCCCCATACACAAACAAATATAGCAGTAGGCAGAGAGAGAGGGAAACACGCACTCAGACACCTGAGTAATCAACTTAATGTGGGCATGGCAAAGGCAAAGGCAAAGTCGTAATGTAGCTGAATGATTCTGATGCCAGATTCCGCTGGTACTTTATAAATACGATAAATCACGATAAACAGCAACAACGACAACAGCAACAACACCAATAACAAATCAACAAAATGTAACGTTATTCATCACAGGTGGTAAATTTAACTGACAACAAACGCGCGCCGATCCCCGAACAGATCCGCACTTGGATTGTCAGATTCCGTTCCGTTTGCCTCAAGAGACCTCAACTCAATTCCGATACATACATATGTATATAATACTTAACACACAAATCGAACAAAATTTTCTGGGTCAAAATAATTAATAAAAGTGAGCGACTTTTGTGCGCATGACTTGGCCAAAAAGCGAAGTTGTTTCAACCGTCGACGACAACGCCTGCTTTGGTGGCCAAAATTCGATTTTGACAGGCCCAAAAACTTGAGGAAGCATTGCGGCATTAAGAAGAACGCGAAGCCGCAAAGGGAGGGGGAGTTGCAGTGGCGGAGCTGGTGGCAAAGGCGGTCGCAGTTTTGTCGTCGCTTTGGCACATGCGCACCAAAAAAAAAAAAAAAAAAAATAAAAATAATCAATCAAAATGTCTTAAGCAAATCACTCGCATTTCAACTACCAAAAACGTAAGAAAAATTACAGAGCCAGCCACTAACTGAGTGCTCTTAGTAACTGAAAGATCCCAAAGGTGTTTACACGGTGTGTTGTCATCAGGATAATACACTTATACTGATTGATCAGTAATGTAGCTGATTATAAATTATGATTTATAAATTCGGATGTTAAAGGTAAAGTAATATTTTTTTAATAATAAATAAATAAAACAGAAAGAAATAATTTATTTAAATAAATTAAAGCAACAGAAAATTAAAATAATGTTAAGGAAAAAATGGATTATATTAAATATAAGGAAAGGAATAGTTAAACAATTAACACAAAAAAAAAAGGAAAAGAGTTTAATCGAAGGCTAAAAGGAAAAGAATACAGATAGACGACAGAACGTAGACTTAAGGAAAAAACTAACAGAAATTGTAAAAAGCATATAAAGTTAAAGATAAAGCAAATAGAATTTAAGGTTAGATAACTTGATACTGATCGAAGTCAAACAGAGATCAATCGTAGTAAAAGGAAACCTGATTAAAGTTGAGAAGAGCAGGAGTTATTTAATAATTTGACAATTATTAAATCATTAATTGATTTGCTTTGATTGCAATAACGCGCACTGTGTAAACGTGGCATGAGACTAACTGAGCTGACTCTCGACTGACTTGACTGACTGGCAAGTTTGTTTGGCAACTTGTGATGGACGTCGGTTGGCCAACAGTCACGATTTGCATGTGCGACAACTGTTGCCAGCAACAGTAACAACAACAACAACAACAACAACAAGAGCAACAACAGCAACAAATCGCGAGCACATTGAACTGTCATTGACACGGCAGCAACTTGGCTGTGCGATGCAAACTCAGACGACCAGGAGAGAGACACCTGTAACAGAAGTTGAAAGGCAAAAGGCGAACGATGAATGCTTGGGTGGTGCAGCAGCAACAGCAACAGCAACAGCAACAGCAACTGTTGCTGTTGGGTGCGGTAGCAGCAGCAGCAGCAGCAGTAGCAACAACTGCAACTGCAACAGCAACAGTCGTCAGTTCCCAGTTTTGCCGGCCAATTACTGCAAACAAATTCGAATGCGAATGCGCATTGAAAATTGTGGCAAGGTTGGTAATTTAAGACTCACGCGGCGAGAGGCCAACAACAAAAACAAAAGGCGAACAAAAAGGTAAAAAAAAAAAAAAAAAAAGAAACTGAAACACCAAACTGAGAATCGAGAACCGTTTCTTTTGTCGCCAGCGAATTGGTTGTTGTTGTTGTTGTTATTATTGTTGTATGCTGGTGATTGAATTGCTGATTTAACGGTTGCTGTTGTCAAATTAATGACATTCATTCAATTCATACCATTGGCAAAAGCAAACGTGGCTAAAACGTGGCCCAAACGGTAGTTTTTATTGCTTGGCAAATTGCAATCACAGAAAACAGCGCGTGTTATTATGATTGTTGTTACTGGTGTTGCAATTGTTGTTGCTGTTACTGTTGCTGTTGTCATTGTCATTGCTGCTGTTATTAATGTAGTTATTAAATATTTACAACTGCCGCCGCATAAAGCGTGCCAATTGTGGGTGCAGTGGTGCAGTGCTGCAGTGGTGCACCTGGTGGGGCCAAGCCGGGATGTCAAAGTGCAAAAGTTTAGCACAAACTTCTTGTCATTATTATGCAGTTGTTTTGTTTCCATCGTTTAATCGTTTCGCTTCTAACCATTAAACCAAACCAAACCAAACCAAACGAAACGAAACCAAAGTGAAAGGCAACTCTACAAACATAAATCTATCGACTCTACCTTAGAATCCAACATGGTATCGTTCTGTGCTTTTGGCGCTTAATTAATGTCTGCTTTATATAATTTAATTAGTTGTTAATGATTTGCTGATTGGCCAGCGCAGCCAGTACAGCCATGGTAGGTCCATGAATCAAATGCTAAGTGAGTGTCGCCTAAGATATTGTAGTTTTTGGGTGGGCTTGGCAGATGTCAGGGTTGCCGCCTGTGCTTCGATATCCAATCGTTAACATGGCGCTAACTAATGGATTAATTCGTGACTTTGGCGATACCAACTAATGGCAGACTCCATTTTAAATTTGGCCTAAAAGCCAGACCCTAACTAGCAATTAAACTGAACTACATAGATTGAAGTACAATATTGTTATGATTAATTAACAAATACTAAATAATCATAAATTATCAGCCTAATCTAAACAATTATTCATTAAATCAATCAAACATAATTACAACATCTTAATAAATTAACAACAAAATAATAATTAAAGATTCTGCTTGCCATCGTCATACAACTAATTAAAATATTATTTGTGTCTTTGTCATTCTCATAGAGTTTCAGTTCTCTTGTTTCTCAGAAGACCCCAAATCTCAGTCTGCAATTTAAGGCCAAATTGAACATGGCATGTCTAGACAAAATGCTTGTTGTTCTTTCAATTGCAAATCGCCAAAAAAAAAAAAAAAAAAAAAAAAAAAACTACTAAACAAGCGACTCAACAACGCATACACGTTGCAAGTTTGCAATATTGTGGCATGATTTGCACATTCAGAATGCGTAAAGTGGTCGATTAATAATATTTAGAGAACAGTTAAATTTGTACAAAACTCGGTTGAGATTGCATGACCAAAATGCGAATCAGTTTCCATTTTGTTGTACATATAATTGAATTTTTTTCTCTTTTCGGCGCCATAAATTAAAGTTGAGAGGCATTTTATCGACCATCGATTTCCTTGCCAATTAGTCAAAGCTTATGGGGGCGTAAGCGGGCTTAACAAACGCGGCAATTGGAATTTCCACGCCAGATGTGCCAATGATAGCGACCCATGCCCCATGTGGTGCAGTGATAAGGTGAATCCACATTGTCGCCAGCCGGTGGCTTAACAGACAAGTAAACGACCTGCCAATGTTTGATTGATATTATGAAGTAAAAATCTATTAGTCGAACTGAAAAACAAAATTGTTAACAATTGCCATGTTTGCTGTTTCTACTTTCTGCATATTTATCATACATTTTCTTCATTTAACGAATTCGTAAATATAACAATAGATCTCTCTATACTTCTGTATTCTATTCAATATTCATTATCTGCATTCTATATTCTATAAATCTTACCCCAGCTGTGTCAAGAGAATAACATGATAAGGAAAGTCAATGGCACACGCAAATGCAGAGACAGAGTCAAGGAAGTGAAGAAGTTGGGAGTACGTCTGATGTGATATTGCCGGTAACTCAATATTTAAGCACTTACACGTTAATTTAGGCACAAATTGAATTAATAAACCATGTTGAACATTGTGTGCGGTCTCCTGTTTCCCTTAGTTTGCCCCCCGAAACCCCGCCAAACCCTTCGCTAACAAGCTCCTTTTCATATTTCATTAATTTATGCACGGAACGCGGCTCAATGAACCACGAAAACAAGCAAAACTGACCAAGGCACCGCCAATAAAAAAAAAAAACCAACGATACGATTGGCCCAAAAAAAAAAAAAAAATTTGAATTTACAAGCACGTAATGCGCCCTGAACTCCAGTCCCCTGCCTCCCGCTGACGTGATTGGTTTACATTTGGCGCTGCTTTTGGGGTTCCTTTCGGTTTTTTTTTTTTTTCAATATTCATCGCTCTCTCGCTTGTAAATTAGAACATGCCAAATGTGGTACCAAAAAATTACAACCAACAAAAAATGCAGCAGAACCCGTGACGAGATTGCAAAAAAAAAAAAGAAAAATAATTGTTGTTGTAGTTGTTGTTGTAGTTGTTGTTGTAGTTGTTGTTGTTCTTGATGTTGTTCCTGCCCATGTTGTTCTTTGTGATAACCTGCGGCAAGTGTCCACCGCCAGTGAGTGAGTGAGTGAGTTGAGTTGAGTGAAAGAGTTTGTTGGTTAGCCAAGGTGCGTAAATATGATTTTCATTTACACCTTGGCTGGCCCAGCCTCTTGGTGGAAGCGCTGCAAGGGCTGCGTTTGAAGTAGCCGAAATGATTCCGCATGGAATGCAAATATTTAAGCTAAAAAATTCCAAAAGAAAATTTAAATAATATTGAACCGTTTGCGAATGTCAGCTAACGAAAAATATGGTAGAAAGTGAATCGACAAAAGCAAATAAATATAAAAAAGAAGAAAATATGATTATAAATCTAAATGATATATTTTCAAAGATCAAGAAAACCTTAATTAAAATATCAAATAAAGTTAAAATTTCACCATTCAACATAAGAATAGAGCTAAAGCAAAAGAATTGATACATTCAAGTATTTGAATAAATGTCTGATAAAAAGATCAAATCAAAATTGTTTCTGCCTCATTATTTTAAAATGAATTCTTTATGAGAATGTAATAGTAAGAGCTCCGATTCACTGATCAATTAATTTTCAACAGTTTACGAGTGATCCCCTTAATACTATAAGCAAATGTGAATTCATGAGAAAATAGAACTCCTTATTTAATAGTGTATTTATTTATGTAAATGTTGAACCATTTTGTAAAGTAAACATTTGCAAACTTGACTTTTAATGCTGCCATTTCTCCCGCAGGTCTGGTGCACACTTTACTTTCAACAGCCACTTGCCCATGTTGGCCATCTCTGTCTTTGGTTTGGGCCCAGTTCGATATCCTTTAAGCCATAACAATGCACCGACTCGTGCCATGGCAGCGACTTACATAAGGGACCAAAATTCAAAATGTGCACATGATTTATTGTCATTTTGAGTTCGAGAATTTGCAAAAAGGCAAAGGTAATAAATTGTATGATTGTTGTGGATTTTCGGTTTACCCAACTCCCCCAACTCCCCCTCCCCCCTACCATACTTTTTCAACTGTATTTCCACTATGTTCCCTTTTTTCTTTCTTTTAAAGAAATCAGGTACAACAAACGATTCAGGCAACGGGTGGAATGTATTGACGGCAGACAGGGGGGAGTGTGGGGAGGCGATAGGGTAGAGTTGGCATCAAGTTAACTTCATTCGCTCGTGGTCAGGTCAAGGGTTAAAATGTGGGAGTCACGATTCGGTGAGGCCAGCGATTTGGCTCAATACGCGCTCTGTGGACTCGACTCTCGCATGAAATGAAGTTACCAAAAAATCAAAATACTCGCTAAGTACCGTTTGATATACACACACACACAGAGAAACACACACAAGCACACACATTAGTCGACCTCTGCCTACAACTTTAACTGCAACTTCGAGGCTTTATCAATAAATTATTGAGCCATTATTGTTATTACAATTTCTTTATAATGTTGGCAGCGTGCGCTGCAAGTTTTTCCATTATTGCTGCTGTTGTTGTTGTTGTAGTAGTTGTTGACCATTAGCGTGTAGTTGCTGGCCGCCAACGGGGCCGAGGTTTCCACCTCAACCTCAGCCTCAGTTTCAGTCCCAACCTCAGCCTCAGCCTCATCATGTGCACAATGGAGAGCAGGTCGCGGTCATTGCGAAGACTTTTCGGACTTGGCTTAGAGTCGCCGCCGTTACAGCCTGGCAGGTTCATGACAAATGCATTACAGTTTCAAACAATTTAACCCCCCCTCAATACCGTTCTATTGCGGCTCTTTATCTTCTCCTCTCGTTTCTCGTTTCTCTTTTTTTTTTTGATTTTATTGTTATTTTATGAATATTGTAAATGATTTAATGAGTTTTAATTGAGCTGAGGTAAAAGAAAAAAGTGTATTATACATTTAATGAGTTTAATTGATAGGAATAGACGCAGCTGAAGAATGAAGAAGAAAAAAGAGAGGTGAAAGCCAAACACTTTGTATATGACTTAATGACTTGGCCTCAAATCGGAATTCCTTTTAAAGGGGGGGCCCTTTGTCTGGGTCTGAACTGTCAGTAACCGTTGCAAAACCG
Organism: Drosophila funebris; assembly: GCA_018901825.1. Lineage (NCBI taxonomy): Eukaryota > Metazoa > Arthropoda > Insecta > Diptera > Drosophilidae > Drosophila > Drosophila funebris. The sequence continues at coordinate 2,160,149 of JAEIFK010000425.1, read as the reverse complement.
TTGCACTGGCCACTGATAACAGGCACGCGCCCCGCAAATCAAAGAATTGGCACAACGCAGGTCGTAACTCAGACCAATGAATCATGCAACAGGTTAAGGAGAGAAGGAAATGGTTTGGAGAGGGGAAACAACGCAATCACAACACTGCCACAAGTTGACCATTGATCTTTTGGTCAACAACAAAAACAACAAAAACAACAAATCCAATGCAGGGAATAAAACTGAACTGAACTGAACTGAAACTGACTAACTGACTTTCTGTCTCTCTCGTTTGTCTGTCTGTCTGTCTCACAGAAGGAACAACGTGTGGGCCATAATCAAAAACGTGTTGTTGGCTTTTGACATTTTTTGTTGTTTTTTTTTTTTTTTTGTTTTGTCTGCGCGAATGTTTTGCATGTTAACATTTTATTAGTCATAACAACGGCAACAAGAACAACAGCCAAAGACAAACACCAATAACGCAGAGCGACAAACGCAGTCTGAGGCACAGCTGAACTGAGCGATCTGCCGCAGGCCTCACTCAATAGGTTAAAGCTCAGTTAAGGCATTCAATATGCACACTTGGCCAGGATCATAATAACCAAATCGTGGGCCACAAAAAAATGCATTACTTTGCTAATGAATATAATAAACGTAACGCAAGCTCATTTCCTTATTCACAAAATGCCACATTGCTATAACCCTGAGAATGTTTAATAAAATAATAACAAAATTAAATAAATAAATGATTTAATGTGATAAATATATGTATAATATATATAAATATTCTAAAAATAGGGGACAATGATTTTTTGTATTATTTTAATATCTATATCTATCCTAGATGTAGATAGTATAATTTTTTAAATTATAATTTTTAAGCATATATTTTATAATTGAAATTTACAACTTAAATTTAAATAATAATTCGCCGAAGTCGCCATCTGTAATTGTAATAGATTTTCCTAGAAAACACAAACAATTCTAGCTCGCTTTGCAGTTAAGCGTGTTATCCCTGAGCAAGTCAATCAAGATTCCGCAAAAGCTTTTTTTAATGGACTTGTCAATGGCCAATGCCAGCCATTAATTATATTTAAGCTGATTTTCAGTCAAGTAAAAAGAGTGAAAAAAATAAATAAAATAAAACAAAAAACGGTACCGTTGACAAATACCCCAAACAACAGGAACAACAACAGCCAATAACAATAACAAAATAAAACAACAACGAAACACGTCACTCATTTTAACCTGTTGCACATGCGGCAGTAAGAAAACACACCTTATAAACAAATGATCCAATTGTCTTCTGCATGACTTAATAATATCAAGTCTTTTTTATTTTTTCTCTTTGATTTTTTCGTTTGAAACAAATTTTTCAAATGAAACCCTTGGATATCAAAATGAAAAAAAAAAAAAAAACAAAACACAAAAAAATATTATGCGTGACGAAATCTTTTTGATGTGGGAAATGTCGCTTTGAGCGCAACCGACAAGTGTGTGTCCAGCAGCTACAACAACAACAACAACAACAACAAATGTTGGAGAACATGAGACGCAAACGTTGCGCATGTCGCTGGGATTAGCCTGAAAGCATTTTCTCAATTTTGATTTTAATCCTTTTTTTATTTTATTTTTATTTTTGGTTATTTTTTTTCTCTCGGATTTCTTGTTCATCTGGCAGCGAATTTCTCGTTTGGTAAATATTTTTTTAAATGTTGTTTTGGGTTTTTGTTAATTGGCGGCGACATGTGTTGTAGATAGGATAGTATTTTTTTTTGACTTGTTGTATGTGCATCTATTTGTTGTTGTTATTGTTATTGTTGTTGTTATTGTTGTTGTTGTTGCACTGGTCACTCAAGTGTGTGTGTATTTGAGGAAGTTTCTAGCTTTGGGGATTTATTTATTGCGGTACAAGATCAAAAACACAAGAGCTTCGTAGACTTTGCTCTTTGAAAAATGGGAGTATGTCGGCTTTGGCCGGGAATCGCTTTGAATTACGACAACAGCAGATTTTGGGCTCTGTTGATGGCAAGCCGACAAGTGATGGGAAACTGTCTACGGATTTTTGGTCATTTGGGGATTATAATAGATGCATAATTGTGTCACTGTCCAAACATCAGTTGGACAATCCCTTTCAGCTTTCTCATTGACTGGCCAAAGTTCAAAGTGACAATAGAAATTGAACCTGTTGCCCATTTGCCAAGCCAATGCAATAATAGTCGAATACTAATCGAATAGTCGTTAAGTCAAGTAAAAAAAAAAAAAAACAAATTTACTGCAACGTGCAACAAATTAAAACATCATAAAAAATCAAAGGCAGATCCAACAAGAAATGGCAAAATGCCGCCGCATCAGACCCAAACAGAAGTTGAGAGACTCCAGCCACAAATTAGACACCGCCTCCCAAAAAAAGTGCACAACCAAACAACTAACTAACTAACCCAACACAATACAACAAGACACAGCTTAATGATGACCTTTTCACTGCGGCACGACAACTTAAGGTCATAAACAATCAAAAGCGGCTCCAAGTGCTGCCAAGTCCAGCTTTTGAAGTCCCCAAATGGTGGCAATTGCTGCATCGGCATCAGCTTGCAGCGAACAGCTTGCCGCTTCATTTGTTGCAGCTACCAGCCAACGCTAATAGTTAATAATAATTATTATTTCATTTCTGGCAAGCGAAACTCCCACCAGCTGACACCAACTGAAAGCATGGCCAAAAACAATAAGCTTCCAAGTCCAAACTAACAGTCCATAATGCTCACAATGGTCACACAGCCCAAGGGAATGTGCTTAAAATTGTGAATTAGTTTCAAATATTAGAGGGAATTATAGAGAGGCTTCTAAGGATAATGGAATCAAAATATCAAAATAACAAAGTGAGCAATAAATAATAATATTCATATAATTGAGATTATAACAATATTGATTTCACTACAAGTTAACATATATAAATATATATTATATGATATAATAGAGAAGGTTTTAAGGATAATAGAAACATTTATTATTATTTTATTTCAAATTGTCTGAAATATAATAAATACATTTATCATCTAATTAGTATTAACAACTTTGCAATATTTGACAGCTTTTTGTTTGAATTGATAATATTTGTTTTGAAAAATTTGCAATAAATCTAGAAAAAAGGATTGAAAAATTCCCTATTTATTTTAAAGGAAAACTTTCCAAAAATAAAAGTATAATTTAAATTATTGTAGAGTTCAAAAATTTGCAAGTCAAGCAAATCTGTCATAACTTAAAAAAAGTTTACCAAATAAAAATATTTCTATTTATTTCCATTTCCATTTATCATGTTTATCAATATTTTAGCACATTTGTTCAACAGTTTTTAAAATATCTATCAATAACAATTGATTAAGTTAAGCTTTATGAAGCCAGAATGTAATTCGCACATTAACTCACACTAATTTTTAGCGGATTTGAAAGGACTTTGATTCCACAGTGCTCTCGAATCGGATGCCAGACAACGGTAACATGGCGTGTTTGTTTATTGCGCATGCGCGCCAGTCAGCAATCGCACCATTTGAGATCTGGCGGAGCGGCAGCTGGAGTTGGAGATGGAGATGGAGATGAAGCTAGAGGAGCTGCCAGAGAGGAGCGTCGGCGTTGCCTCATTACTTTAGCCCACTTAGCTGTGGTGGAGCATCGGCAAGTCAGGATCAGCAGCGGTTGCCCTGCAAGAAGGCAGGTCCCCTTTCACACACCTCAAACCGAGTCGCCTCCGCTCTCACGCGATAGTTATCCTAATGGGTCCGACTTTCGTTTGAGTCTTTCTTCTTTTTTGTTGTTGTTGTTGTATTTTTTGGCGGGCACATCTATCAGGCCTGGGCTACGTTCAGCTCGTTTTTGGAGTTGAGTTTAAGTTTTAAGTGAGATGTTGGTAATAAAGCCGCAATTTGTTAACTTTCAGGCAGCGGCGCTCATTTAGCTACCTCATTGGCGGCTCTGTTCGCTCGTTTGCCACAAGATTCGTGATTGTTGTTAGTGTTTTCATTTTCATGTTGTTGTAAACTCGCTACATGAGCAGCTAGTTTTGTTTTAGTTGTTTGTTGTTGTATGTTGTTGCCAGGGCTCAACTCATGTCCTGCACACATCGCAGCCAGAAATCGCATACACACAAAACACCACAACGAAGGGAGTCAAGATTACATGCAAACTATCCATTGTTCTATTCAGAGATGAGAAAACGAGAAGAAGAAGAAGGAGTCATTGGAGAGGCAGCCGCAGCAAGTGCACAGTAGCCAAACTCCATAAACAAATGGCCATAAACATGGCAAACGCGAAATGTGGGAAAAACGATGCTCGTTGACCACATGGAGGATGTGGACATTAACACCCAACAGAGCGCGGCAAGGATTCTCAACGATTATGACATAAGCTGCACGTTCTGCATTCCTACACAGATGTGTGTGTGTGTGTGTGTGTGTGTTTGTGTGTGTGTGTGTTTGTGTATTGCACATCTGAGAAATTGACACTTTACAACGTACAACCCATAAACGTGACCCAACGCCGCATTATTTGCATAAGCAGCCAGCAAGAATGGCCAAAAGGAATCTGTTTTAGCCAAACAACGAAGAGCATATGCTCTGTAAGGCAAACTCTAAGTGATGTCAAATATTTTCGGCTATGTAGTTAACTCTTTAAGTTATTAACTATAATCTAACAAAGTAAATCTTTTATATTTATTGATAAACAATTAAAAGTTAACAATTATATAGGCGTTACAAGCTGGCTGCTGTATTCAATAGACCCCCCTTAGCATGTCTCTGTCTATAAAAAGATGCGTTATGCCAGCCACCAAACAAGAGTTTAAGGACACAGGCACGATCCGAGGCAAAAGTAAAAAACAAACATTCTTTACAATGCGCAATGCGAAACAACAATAAAAATATGAAGCTACCAATGCGATCGCTCTAAAGTCGTGTAAAGTCAATGTTAATGTCGATGCCACTGCCGCTGTCTCTGCCGCTGTCTCTGCCACTGACGCTGCCAATGTGCCTATTGTTCCACGCCAAGGAGTCTGGGAGTCGAAGTTGAAATCGAGTTGGAGTTACAAGGGGGGGAAGGAGGGGGGGACGCAAAGACATAGAGCCAAGGCACTGAAATTATTGGCTCTGCGTGCGGAGAAAGTGCACGTTTTGCTTGTTAAAAAGCACGAATTGTAATGAAAACAACCTGTTAATCTAAATATCTCACTCGATTGTTGTTGTTGTTGTTGTTGTTGTTGCTGTTGTTTGTGTTGTTGCATCTGGCAAACAACTATTATTATATATAGTCTAGTCGTGTATGGTAACTAACTGTGCCTGCATATTTGCGCAGTTAAACTGCCAATAACCAAACAAATGGCAACGTCTTTACGGCGCTGCCAGATCTTATTAAAATATCATAACAGCGCACGAATCAAGCCTGACGCTATGACCTGTAAAGCAGTGGGCGGGGAGGGGGGTCGCTTTGCATTGTCGGACGGAGGAGGGAGGAGGGAGGAGGGAGGAGGGAAGGGGTGGCTACAATGTAGTAAATGGCCTCTTGGGCGCTGCACACAAAAGTTATTTGTACCTGTCAACTTGACCCCAGCGAATAGTTTCACCTTGTTTGAATAAGTGCACAGCAATAAATGTTTATTTTACCTTGTGAAATTGGTCGGACATAAACTGCAGTCACTGACATTTATTGCATGCGATTTTTCACTGGCACTGCTATCATTTTTCACACACTCACATACTAAACTACTTAACACTACTATTAATGTTTATAAACTATATAAAATAACACTTGAAAAACACCAAAATTATGGAAGCAGAGGGTATCTAGAATGTAGATATTATTATATTGGTATAGTTATAGTTTGATTAATGGATAAAACACTCAACGATTTTGTGAACTGTTAATCCAATAATTGAAACTGTTTCTTAAATAATTCTGGTTTGTTTGTTTTAAATATTTGTTAACTTATAAACTTAACTAAACTATAAACTATTTGCTGCACTTAATAAAACAGTAAGTTTAACATTAGGCGCAATTTCAAATTATATATAAAATCGTTTTATTTTATAACATTGATAAAATGATCTTCTGTTTTAGTAATTATATGTTTTCAGCTGATGCATTTACAACAATACTTTTATTTTTGTCAATCAAGAGCCACTGAATAAGAAGAAATTGTTGGACTTTAATGTGTAAATGAGACGACAAAAGCGTCAGCTAATTGAAACAACTGGATCAGGCTGTGAAGCTGGCTCACCACATGTTCTCTCTCGCACCAAGAAAGCTTCTTCAATTCTCTCTCTCTCTCTCTCTCTCTTTGCCTCTTGGTGATTAAAACGCTACCGAAAAGCGGACTCCTGGTTTTCCCCCACCTCGCACATAGCCCCCTGGCCAGCGCAATTATTATTGCCATGTCATAGTTGGAAAGTGAAGTGCCAGACAGCCTGCTACACTGACTACCAATTATATGCACACATGAATATATATCGCTATGTATATTACACTATTTTTCTTCTATTTTTTTCTTTCTTCTTTTTACATATACAGTGGCATTCAAACAATATCGAAATCTCTCTAATGAAGTTGAAGATCGGTCGGCTACTGTCAGCGTTTGTAATTGTGCTGGAGAAATCAAAGCAATTGCAGGGCAGGCCAGACTGTAAGCCATGGCCAACAACAACACCACACTTGAGCCCGTGCGCCTCAAGCAATCAACTGGGAGTCGGACTAGAGGTTGGAGACGTTGTTGTTGGTGTTGGAGCTTGGAGTTTGGAGCTTGGAGTTTGGAGTGCACTTAACGGTGCGAGAATTTCTCGATGCGCAGCAGGTTGACGTTGTCTTTGAAATTTAAATATCAGCAAACAGAATTTAGAGCAGGAGGGCACAGCTGACTGTACGACTGTAAGACTGTAAGACTGTAAGGCAATTAATCATAGAAATTTCTGGGGCACAAATTGCCAAATAATTGCAGAATATTTTTATTATAATTTTTACTTTCAAAAATATGTCGAAAAACTGGCCGAAAACGTAAATCGCTCATTGCCAACTGAGATTTATGGCTTGATTATTTGCTTACGATGGCCCGGCCCCATTCAAGCCAATTGGTCAGCGTTTAGGCCAAAAAAAAAAAACTATAGCGATCATATTATTGTTATATACTCTTTACCAACAAAGAGACCACAACGAATGTGCAATGTTCTTGCTGCACCCGCATCCTCTTTAGATTCTCACATTAAATATTGATGTATAGTATATTTAATATTCGTTTTGTTGTTTAATGTTTGGCTTCTTTCATGTTTTTTTTTTTTTTTCACGTGGCAGTCGAGCAATGGCAACTTTAATTGGACTTATCATGAAGTCTGGACTCCAACTCCAACTCTAACTCCAACTCTAACTATGTCTCTAACTCTGACTGTGGATCAGCATCGAGGCACTTTAGCAGCTTTCTTTCTTATGGCCGCTTGGTATAATGACTATGTGTGGTGCTGGGTAAGAGTTGCATGGATCGCTTCGCTTTGAATTTATCACCCACTCAAAAGCATTTTTCCATACTATGGCATGCCAAGTTGAGATCCACAGACTGAAGTGGAGCCATGTACCTGCCACGGTCAAAGCAATAATTCAATAAATCTATTGCACAAATCCATGCGTTATTGGCAATATGATGATGAGGCTGGCTGACTGCCTCGGATCGACGATCGACGATCAACGACGACGACGAACGACGAGCATCGAACATCGTTGACTTGCATTATGCAGAAACTGTCGGGGAAAGAACTTGAACTCCAACTTGACTTTGACTAAAGTCCATCAAGTGGAAGTGGAGTTGGCCTGTGGCCAACAGCAAAACTCAAACTATGCCCGGTTTGTTTTTATTATATTTAGCAGAGAGCATAATAATTCTTTGCAGCCTCAAGTTGATAACGTTTTGAGTTTGCATGGCCAATGATACACGGCTACAACGGCTACAGTGTAGAACTTCATGTTGAAGGTGCAAGTGGAGGTGGAAGTGGAGTTGGAGGTGGATGTTGAGCTGCAGATGGAAGTGCAGATGGAGGTTGTTTGCCTGGAGTGGAGTGGAAGTTCAAGTCGCAGTCAAATGCAAATTTGTTGCAACATATTGGCGTCGCTGAGTTGCTTCAGAAGTGCGCATCAAATAGAAGCAGCCCACTCAACTACCCTTTTCATACCCTATAATCATCAAGCGCATGAAAAGTATAAGCAACTGTAGTTTTTTTTTTTTTTTTTTGTATATGAAACAGAAATGGAAACAAAGTCCAGTCCACCCAAAAAATAGAAGAATAGATAATACGGATTCCAGATAATGTAATATATATAGAGCTCTTTCTTAAACATATGAAAAACGATTATGTTATAAAAGACAGCTTTGATTCGATGAACACTAGAAGCCTATCAACTTTTTATATTTGATATGCTTACAAAGCGTCGCCTTCAATTGCCTACAGAGTATCTTACAGCCCATCACTTTAGCTTGTTTTGGGCTCAGGCGTAGGCTAGACAGAATTTCCAAATGCTCAACGAAATGAAATATTATTCATGGCTTTGGCAACTTGTTGCAGCAGCTAGATTTTACTGTAGCAAAATCTGCATATGAAAAATTATTATTGTAATCCATTTGGCTTTTATTTTTATTTATTTTTTATTTTATCTTTTTTTTCTTTTTTTTTCATCTTTCTTTCTTTTTGAATTTCTCAGCTGAGCTCGCAACGCGTCTTTGGGGTCCGGAAATTATGCAGCATTTTGTTTTTTTTTGCGCCAAACTAAAGCAGAAACTTAACTGCAGCGAGAATCGAACCCGAACCGCCCCCGAAAGAAAGGCGTCAGGAGATTTATGCTTTGCTTTAGAGTTTTGAAGATTTGCGCGCTTTTTTTTTCGATTCTTACTTGTTTTTTTTTTTTTTGTTTTAGTTCTGATTCTGCGACGTCCGTTGGCGTTTAGCTGACTGTCTATCTGGTCGGCTGTCTAGGCTGATGTTATTGTTGCTTGTGGGGGCTTTGAAAATTTGTACAACATGCGCACGGTGTTTCCCATAACTCAGCATCGTTGTTGTTGTTGTTGTTCTTAGCTGGCTCTTGGCGGCCTTTTGGTGTTGAAATCATTTGTAGTGCAAATTTTGCCCCATTGCCCGCTTGATATATGAGGCAAGTGTGAAAATATATTTGATCAAATAGCAAACTCTTTTACCAAATTGGCCCAGGAGAGAGGTGAGATTTATGGGATTAACGCTTAGAAAGGAACTTGACGTCTCTCCCGGCAGGTTTCTGTCATGCATTTGCCTTGGCGAAAGTCTTTGAAAGGGATTCGCTTGGGATAATCAAGGTTGAGCTAGTTCCATGGTAGTCTATATAGCTTTATTATTAAATCGGCTTTAGGTTGGTATAAGAGCTAAGAAAGTCTTTATTTAATTATGCTTTGAGGTTGTTCCGCTCAATAAATGAACTCAAGTTGTCTCAATGTTTTATTACAGCCTTGATTTGTGAAACAACATTCATAAAATAAGCTATTTAATTTATTAAGAACGTTCATTAACTAAACTTTGTAGTACTACCCTCTATCAATCTATAGAGTCTGTATATACATTGAATATTTTATATTTCTATCTTAATCTTTCTCTTTCTTTCTTTATATTATAGTATCATCTCAGAACCCCATAAACTCTTTAAGAAATTTTTAAAAATAAAACTGAATTTTTGACTTAGATGAAAGCCGGAAAAGACTTACGAACAACATTTTTAACTTCTCTCTCTCTCTCTCTTTCTCTCTCACAAAACACTTTGGAGATTTCAACAGATTCGCCAAGTGCTTTGGATATTTCTCCTCTCATATTTTGGGCACTTCCATCTGCAAAATAAACACTTTGGCCACATCTTAACCCACTGTCATAACTCAATAAATCATCAACGATCAACAGCTAACACCTACCCAACCCAAATAGAGTTATATAATAATCCCGAAAGAAACAAAAAAAAAAAAAAAAAAAAAAAAAACAAGAGACTTCAGGTGAAATTTTTGTGCACAGAAATAAATAAATAAACAACAACATTGGATGCCCGCATCCTCAAGCTAATCCGGCGCCAAAAACCGCAAAAAACGGCAACGAAGTGAAATGAAACAACCAACCATGCTCTCTCCCCAAAGGGGAAGAAGCAGATGCCACAGCATTTGAGAGTCTTCCAACAGTTGAACAGTTGAGTTGAAACCCGGCTATATGGCTTTGTGGCTAATGATGCGACACATTTGCTAATTTCTATTGAAACCCACTTGCCGCTTGGCTGGAGTTGGAGTTGAAGTTGAAGCTGTTGCTGTTGCTGAGACTGAGACTGGGAGTTGGTGTGTGTTAATGATGCCCAGGTCAATGAGTGGGGAGAGACCGCAAAACAGGTCTCAATCTCAAGTGTAGAGAGTTGGAAGATGGAACTGCAAAGATGGATCTGGGCAATACCACCCGAAGATTTCTTTTGTGCGTGAATGAAATTAAACCATGTTAAAATTAATTACGGCTCCAGCAAACAAACAGCACAAATAAATTTTCGACTCTTTGTGTTAATTATTTCGGGATAACTGGAAAGTGTGCAAAATTTTCGAATGATTCACAGAGAGCCAGGAGGGGTAGCTGGCGTCTCAATCCGTCAATGAGTCAATCAGTCAGTCAGTCAGTCAGTCAAACGCGCCGTCATTCCAATCACTTTGCGCTTTTGCTCGCTTCACGTCTACATTTCCATCTCCATCTTCATTTCTATGTCTCAATGCCTGATTTATGATTTGCATAAAAAATCATTGGCAATTCTTTTACGGTTTTATTTGTTTGTTGTTGTTATTGTTGTTTGTTTTCTTTTGTATTTTTGTGGTTTTTTTTTGTATAACTTTTACCTTTTGTTTGAAAGTCTTGCCTGACATTTGAACTTTTCACCCACAATTCCATTTGCCATGGCGTTGAACAAATCTTTTAAGGAAATATCGCCGAACCGTTTGCCAAAATGGACATTTCTCGACATTTCCTTAAATGAACACCAAGTGAAATTTTACCAACCCATAACAACAACAACATCAGCAGCAGCAGCTAAAAACAACAACAAAGGCTGCACCTTTGCACGCGCCTCACGTGCAAAATTTCATTATACTCTTTAAAGGCATACGCAAAGCGGGTATACTATGATCAGTGCGTGAACGAGAAATTTTGCAATGAAAAGCTTTATATATATTTATATGTTTCAATATATTTATCTCTCTTCTGCTTTTCATTTAACTTATAATAAACAAGGGCATTGAGAAAGCATTTAAAGAAAGGAACAAAGGCAAGCAAATGAGTTTCTTTTGGTTTCAATTGAAGAACTTTTAAGAGTTATGGAAACTTACGAAATTAATTAATGCTTGATTTTCTTACATAATATTAAGTTTAGTTCCCTTTAATTAAAAGTTAAATTTTATCAAAATTATAATATTAAATTTCGTTAATAATATTCAAATTGATTACAGGAAAAAGCTGCATTAGCCTTGAGCTGAGTTAATAAGTTAATAAATTTATATTTAAAGCAAGACTCCCTTAGCCAAGCACTTTCTGATGTTATGTCAAAATTTTCTTAACGTTAAACAAATCAAGAAAGCACTGGAAACAGTTGAAAGGAAAATATAAAATGATTTTCGATACGTTCCTAAATCGTTTTGAGCTGCGTACAGGATGTTTTGTGATCGCGATTCTTTATATGTGCTTCATAATATTCAGTTTGCATGTGCCCTTGGTATTCAACTTTGGGTCAGATTATGTGTTTGCGCTTTTAACAACAATCGAGAAGTTGATCGAAACGCTAGTGACGTTGGTTCTAATCTATGCTATATTCCAGGTAAATTATAAACATTTATCTATATATATACATATATATTCCTTTAATATATTTTTTTATTATTATATTTTTCTTTTCATAGAGAAATCGTAAGCTGATGTTGGCTTGGCAAGTGATCGCACCGCTTATATTTCTCTTCAATATCGGCCATATTATCTATCTAAGTTTTCTGCTAAACAATCTCAGGATGTTGTTCGCTCTGGTTGTCTCCATGTGTAAGTTTGTTTCAATCTTTTATTTGCCAAAGATAACTTTAAGTATTGTTAAACTTTACAAATTTAGATAAAACTCTGTTTCTCAATTAAATTTGTTGACATTTCATAGATCTGATAACCTATATGCTGATGTTGGTCAACTCGTACTACGATGAGTTGCTCTACTTGGAAGATTTTATGTGTGAGGTGACCTATATAAGGCCGGAACACTTTCAAATCCATACGCACAGTGTATCAATTAATACTGAAGACGAAAGCATTGTGAAAATTCCGAGGCGCACTAGAATATAATGTCAACTGACAACGGTAGCTAGCTGCAGGTAATCAAATATGACAACTCCCCTTTCCCCCTTTTGATCGCGCACTCTCGCACTCTATAACTCTTTCTTTGTAGCCATGTTCAAGGCAATGCCAGAGGGCTGTGCTGCAGGTAATCGGATATGCCACAAAAGGCGAAAGTCTCGGCGCATACCATTTTTACCACCATTAGTTTATTATTGTTATAATTTCTTTATTGTCATTATTATATATACATGGCGAGCATTATTTTTTCTTCAAAGCTGCTTCATTTGAGCCAACACATTCGTAATTACCATCTACAGACACAGAGAGAGAGAAGAGAGTTGATGTTGAGATTGGGACCGAGACTGAGACTGAGACTGAGACTGAAACACGGAACGTGTTGATTTCCAGGCAACCGCAAATCCACTTGGAGATCGGCCCAACGAGGGGCATTCGAGAGGCACTTGAAATTATGCGGCTGTTAGCTACCAGATAACGCTTTTGATTATGACAACGGGGCCATAACGATGCTCAGTTGCAGTCGCAGTCGCAGTCGCAGTCGCTTTGGAAAGCGGCAGTCGGCAGCTGGCCTTAACTTGTCTTAGCTTGGTCATCTTGACGGGGGTGCCTAATGCGTTGCCCAGCTGCATCTGCAAAGACAATTCAAATCATATTTATTTTTTTTCGGCCTGTCTGACACTGATTCACATTCACGTCAAATCGCCAACGGGTGCACAGTAAATGAAATCGGTCTTTGATGTGCCACCTAACTCTACCCCCCTCTCAATGGCTCCCTCTCTCTCTCTCTCTCTCTCTCTCTCTCTCTCTCTCTCTCTCTTTGCCCACTTGTGTTTGGCTCGCGCTCACTTGGAGCCCAACAGTTTGTTATGGTCTCTATTATTGTTTATGATGATGGAGTGCTGCTTTTGGTCCAGAATTCTATTCACCTTCGTTTCAAATGCGCCCGCCTATTTGTCGTCCACTCTTCTGGCATTTCTTTTTGACCAAAGTGCGACTACAAAATGCATAAACAATCGACAAACCAATTTCACGTCTCCTCCTCGAACAAAATAAATAGAAGAAATAAAATCTAAAATAAATGTCGAATGCTTTGCCCCCGGTTTTTTTTTTTTTTTTTTGCTTCTCATTTGGTTAACTCTTTCTTTATTGTTCTGGATTGAAATGAAGCCAAAGTCAGTGTAAATATTGAAGCCATTCGCACAGCGCACAGTGTCACAAAAGCATGTTGGCAAGTTAATTGAATAATGAATAAACCATTTTAAAAAACATACAGAGAGAAACTTGACTATTTAATTATTTGAATGAATGAATTATTTGAATTATGAATTAATTAATTTTAAATAAAAACAAATAAATAAATTTAGCCATATAATCAAATAAAAACTCAATTTTTGTAGAGAAGTTAGAGTAAATAGCATTAATATAAAAGAGAATGCATGCATAACACTTAAACTTTACAGTTTCGATATTTTGAGAATAAGTTCCCTCAATTTAATTAGAGAAACAAATGAAAGTAGAAATGATCTCTAGTTTCTTTCAAAACAAATAACTTTTGTAGCACTGTATGCAGCAATAACAAATAGCAAACATATTTTGATAGCATTTGAATATCTCTGGCCAAATGACCGCAACCCCGCCCCCCAGCTTTGCTAAATGAGTATAAAAGTGAAGCAAATAAAAAAAAAAAAGGGGGAAAAATAAGTTGAAAAAAAAAGAGAGACAATTAAGCTTAAGGAGCATTTCATTTGATCGAAGAAGAAAGTTTAGAAGCAGCACAAAGAGAAACCCATAAGTAGAGAGTAGCATAGTGTATAGTAGCCCATGGGCTGAGCTGGCGTTATTTATGGTCCGCACTTGGATAATGGACCTTGAATACCAACCATCAACAAGTGCCCCCCGCCTGTGCCATGAATCATACGTATGTAGCTGTGGGTGGAAACGTTGGAGGGAGGAGGGAGCAATGGGAGCGGTTGGGGGAGTATTGACATTTGAATTGCAAAAGACAAACTTCGGTTACAATTTTGACATTTACGGATCATAACAATTTGAATTTACCGTTCGCAAATGAGACCATTTTTGGATATGGTCACTCAGATCGAAGTTAAAGCAATGCCCCAGGGCATCAATTTGGACATGTGCCCCCATGTGGCTGTGTGGCCAAAACGTTTGTTATTTGGCTAGCAAATATTTTAAGTGGCCTCCCCAGCTGAATGAGTGTCAAGATCTCCCTCTCTCTCTCTCTCTCTCTGTGTTTATCTTATGTCTAGGTGATCCATGGATTCTCACACAGCTGTCCAAGGTGCGTTGCATTAATCAAAACTGCTGTTATGTCTGACAAAAATTAACATAAATATGAGACAGCAAATGACATTAGTTATAAATAAACACGCTCTCAGCATATCCTGTCTCCCCCCGGCTCCACCACAAAACGGTTTCACTTCCGATTCATAAGGAAATTTTCTCATGACCCCGCAAAAGTTGTCGAACGTTGATTTGCTCTTGTCATCATCTTGTTCCCTCCTGTCGCCTCAGCCTCTTGGCGGGGATATGCGCTCACATGTTTGAGGTTAGGTTAGGTAGCTATCTAGATTCCAATTTCAGCTTGATTTTATGCATGCACACGTATGAGAGAGAGAGAGGGAGAGAGAGAGGGAGAGGCAGAGCGGGTGTGTTAGGTCGAAATCCATGTCGGTGAACAGGTTCTTTTCCTGCTTTAGTTATTTTGCCTTTATTTTATTTGGTTTTTTCCTTTTTTTTTGGTAATTTGAGCTGCTAAGGAAATGGAGCAGCGGCATCTTTCTCATATATAAATGCCATTTCGAATGTGTTGTTGTTGTTGTTGTTGTGTTCTTTTTTTTTTCAGTTCCTTCTTTCTTAATTTTTTATTATTATGAGTTCACTGCACCTAGTTTCGGGCCTGAGAAGCGGGCGTGTTTCGTCAGCCTGAGATTCTTGCTGAGTTTTGGGGTCATTTTCATTGACGTGGGAGCGCAGTCCAGGTGGGGAAGTGTTAGATTAGGGTGGCATAGGGATACACAATTGACAAGAACATGATTGTGGCTGCCTGAACTTGGTTTGCAACCGTAAGCAACTTCAATTATTGTCATAAACAAATCTTATTGTTCATAGATAAGACAAAATGTGCAACGCACGAAATACAATGGCAACAATAATAACTGCACGACAACAACACTTTTTCTGTATTTCCTGCATTTGGTTTTGACAATTTTCGCTAATTTGTGTGAGTGAAGCAGCAACAACAGCAGCAGCGAACGGCAACGGTAACGGCAACGGCAACAGCAACAACAACTCAAGCCGCAACTTCAATACTCTCTTCCGTTACTCTTGGCCATGCAAAAGCTTTCACACAAGCAACACTAACGTCACGAGCAGGGCGACAAATTTGTTAAGCTTTTAGCCAGAGTAGAAAAGCAACAACAGCAACAACAGCAACAACAACAACAACAGCAGCGCAAGTGTTTTAGTGGGGGACGCGCGCGTCGCTTTGGTTGGCTAAATTAAAAGCTACAAAGCGTAGAGAGAGAGCAAGAACGAGCGAGAGCGAGAAAGAGAGAGAGGGCTGTGAGAGAGTGTAAGTGTAATGGTTAGTGCGTGAGCTGAACGACAACACGATAGCATCTTCACAAACATACACATACAGAGGCAACCTGCTTGACTTTAGCTATAGCTTTAACTTTAGCTATGGCTTGTTGGCGGCTTTTCACCCAATGCGGCTAAACCATTGTTGTTGCTGCTGCTGCTGCTGCTGCTGTTGTTTCGCCAATTAGTTAGCCGCTGTGGCTGCGTAGCGTGCAATATTGGCATTGGCTGAGCCAAAAGGGGAAGCGGGCAGAGTTGGCAGACCGCTGGAAAGACGGACACAAACAAAACAAAACTTGAGCAGGCTAACAGCAGTTAACGCGTTTTATTGTCTTGCAAGTGACCACGAGTGTGTGCGTGTGTCTTTTGCTGACTTTGTGGCAACAACAACAACAACAATAACATGGCGTAGATCATTAGGCAGAGATGGAGATGGTGTTATTATTTGCACGTTTTGTGTGAAATGCACTTGGCCCAGAGTTCGAGTGGTTCTCTCTCTTTTCGCCTATCTCTCTCTCTCTCTCTCTCTCTAGATAAGCAGTAGTTTTTATTATTTTCCATTTGGAAATGCAAGCAACCAAAGGAGTTTGGTAATACAATAAGTTAATATCACTTTCTGCTGATGTTTTGCAACTGCAGCTGTTGGCCAATGCATCCCCCCAACCTCCCCCCCGCCCCCTGCGCTGACCGTGTCACTGATAAACCTGACGACAACCGATTTTGGGGCCATAATAAAGCAGAAAAGTCAAACGACAACGCAAAATGGTAAACAGATCGCGCTTTATGAATATGCAAAGATTAAACAACAACAATTGACTACCCTAAATTCCCCTCCACCCAGCCAGCTTACTGCACTCTCCAGCGTTGCGCAGTTTGTCATTTTGTTTAAGCGCACAAAACTTTATTTTTTTTTTTCTGAATATCAAATTTTTTAACGAGCCAAAAACTGAAAACTTTCCAAACAAAAGGCTGCCCCTACAAACCATCCCCCCACCCGCCAGCTGCCCGTTCCAGCCGCCACCCCCAGCAATCGAACCAGAGCAGATCCAGCCCAAATGAGGGAGCCCCAATGAAGCAGACTACTTGCCAAAGAGCGACAAAAACCAACGAACAACAATAACAACAAACAAAACAGACAGAAAACGGAAAACAAAAAGAAAACAGACAAAAACGAATGAAATTTAGCGTAAAAATTGAGATCTTTTGTCTGCGATAAACGTGAGCATTTTGTTTGTCACGACGAAGTGTGCTTTTTTGCGCGATCGCTGGCTGGGGCGCTACGAGCATAGAGCTGGAGTTGCACCTAGAGCTGGAGCTAATACGGGAGTTAGCTGGAGCTGAAATTTTCCTATAGCCAAAGTCTGGAGGAAAACAATTACAGCAAATGGAGCACTGGAGGATCTATGGAAGCTTAACGATCCTGCAATTGGAACTTATGCTTTGAGGTTCGCTCAGAACTGTTAATGATCATATCATGCACAAGTAACACTTAATGATCTTCAGTAAGGATCACTTAATGATCTTTAAGCTATATGTATTATATTTATATGACTTTGAGAACCTTTCTTAACAACACTTGCCATAATTTGTTATCTTTCGTATAAGACTAAAGATCGTAGGCTGATCCTCAAACTGTAAGTTGTTGAGATGTGATCTTAAGTAAATAGCAAAGTTACATAAATCTCTGATCTATAAACCTAAACGCCTTGAAAACTAAGCAGCCCTTAATGATCTTCAATCAACATATATATTTAAATGGAGATCATTTAAAATATATTCATGGGATTATAAAGAAGTCTAGCTCTCTACAAAGTGTACTCTACCCCACAATAGATTGTATACAATAGTATCCGAAAGAACTTATAGAACTAACGATCACGTGCTGATCTTCAATTTCAATTATCTAAAATGCTGAACTTCTTACACCATCATCTTCCATTTAAACTCCTTTAATTTCACATTGAGGATCAGTAAATAACTGCTTACAACACTTCGACTGCTCCCACTGCTATTCCTTAACCATTCAGCGATCATCGTGGACAGCCAAAAGTCATCATTGGCCAACTCCAAGTAAAAATTTGCCGATCAAGCGCGAAATTTGGCACACAACAAAACACAAAAAAAAAAAAAAACTACGAACTGCGCTAACAAGAAGGGTATAAAGGGGGAGGGCAGGCCACCTTTTGATACCCTCTATTTTTTTTTTTTTTTGTGGCTGGCCGTGTTTTTGAATATTATTTGCTGCTGTTGTTGTTGTTGGTTGTTGTTGTTGTTGGCTCTTTGTTATCGCTAGTTGCCAGACCACAAAAGGCCCTAAATGCGCGTCTATTTTGTTACAATTTAAGACGCTTATTAGAAATCGTTTGCAAATTGTTTGTGCAAGAAAGCAGGAGCACGATCAGCTCGAAGTTGGTAACCTGAGTGTTACACCGACTGGATGGGGAACTAATAGAGGGGAAGTTGGCGCGGTGGAAGGGTGCCCTCCCTCCTGTCGGAGGCGAGCCACGAAATGCGTGCATATTAATTTCATATATTTACGTCTTGAGTTTGCCACAACGAACTGCACACGTGAGCAGAGCTCCAAGACGAAGACTTGACTTTCGAGACTGGTTGTTGCTCCTGCTGATGATCTAATTTGGCAACAATTGTCGTAGTTCCACAGTCGTTGCTGTTGCTGTTGTTGTTGTAGCAGTTTGTTTACCTTATGGGTTTTGTGGGGGAACATCAGATGAAGGCGCAGACACACATATGTAGCTTAGCCTGGCCTGGCTTGGCCTAACCTGGTCTCCGCCTGGGCGATCAATTGATCTCGATAATGAGTTTGCTTCGCAGTAGAGTACGCACCCATATTTTATACCCTTTCCGCAATGAGTATATGCACCTAAGCATACAGTTTAAGGCATCAACTAAACTGCTTATAGATCTACTATCAACTTACTGAAGCTACGCTATTTAGCGATGTCGATTAAGACCTATTAAGAGATTAGTGTTAACTGATTAGCTTTAAGAGTGCGTTTCACAGGAAGCTAAACTTAAGAGAAGCATGAGCATCATTAAGATGTAGTATTCTACTTTTAAACACTAATAGAGTTGAGAATATATTTAACAAGTTTAACAAGTCATAATATTAAAATCAACCAGCGCATAGTGTATCAAATGCTTCGACTTGTAAATGTAACTATTACTTAACCGATATAGTGTCGCCCGTGGAGCAACAGTTTGGCTTTTGATTTCTCTTTCCGCATCAATGACTCTGAATCGGGATGGGGATCGCTGGAGATCTGTATGCTTTTCCACCTATGAAAAGTAATATATCTGCGTATTTTGTGTTGATCTTTTTCATTAAAATAGGTTTATGTTTAATAAGACGTTGATGGAGCTCTCTTAGCGAAACCTGGCGGATCTATTGTTGTTGCTACGTTTCGATTTGATTTAGTGACTGCCATTTTGTGACTACCTGCCTACCCCTGCCCCGGCCCCACTGTGCGTCGCCACACACCACTCAACCACACAGCTCCCCATCCAATCACACTCACATTGTACGCTTGAGTACGTGCACTGAAATTTAAATATAATTTATGAGCCGCGCTGCATATAAAAATATATAAAAAAAAAAAAAAAAAACAAAAAAACAAACAAACTAAGCGTTGAATGTTTGAATCTCTGGCAAAAAGGCAATAAAATGTCGCGATTGGTTGATTGACTCAATGTGAGCTTCATACTGTGATTCAAGCGATCGAACGATTTACCGATCGATCGTTGCTTTTGTTTATATTTATTTTAAAACCGTACGAAACTTACGAAAGAGGAGCATGACCTAAAAAGTAGCTTGACAGTTCATTGTGAAGACATCCATTGCCCTTCCAATTGAAAGGAAGGGAATCCAATTTGATTACGAGCACCATTAAGAAACCCTTCAGCTGTTCTTATAAGAACAACGTTAAAAGGATCCTTTTAAAAATGCTACTAAATTATCGGTAGCTTCTTATTTTCAACTGTTAAATTAATTCTGCAAAATAATCAATTCAATATTAATATCATTAAAGCAAAATTCATTACATTCTAAGGAATTTTCAATTAATTTCAATTTTCATTAATATAATAGACGAATCCAAATATCTATAGCTCTTTCTTATTTTAGTTTCTTTATGGAACTTTTGTTTATTATTAAGTCGCTTATTACGAGCTTAAATTATACAAAAGTTCTAATAAAAACATTTTTCGCAACACAGAAAAATTCTCTCAAATTAACCCATAATTTAATAATTATCTTCATCTAGTTCTAGAAACAATCTGTAGAAAGAAGTAAACTACATAAGACACAATTAAGTATTGAAAGTATTTGTTAAATAATATTCTCCACCCTGTAATTATAATATAATGAAATAACCTCTACTATTATGAGGAGACTCCCAACTATTTCAATTAATATGTTTAACAACTTTCAACATTGCTAATTAAGCACTCATATTTTGTCTAAATTGCAAATTGATTTTTCCTCATGTTTCAAATATTCCCAGCTTCGTTGTTTTTGTCTGTATGTAAATAAAGAATTTGTTGTGCGTTTTTTTTTTTCAGTGTTTTTGTATTTGTTTGCGGCTTTGTTCATTCTTTATGCCGTTTAATAAATTACTTAAAATTATAAAACATTTTCATATCAAAATTTATATGTATAGAGAACATTTTCAATGTATGCAAAAAGTTTCATGGGGTATATCAAAAATATATATATATATATATAGCATTACGTACTAAAATACTATGATAAAAGGAGATACAAATATATATATATATAAATCGATTTCTCTGTTGTTTGTAGCTTTACAGATGTAGTAGTTATAGAGGTTGCTCTTTAGAGTCTCTAGAGTTAGACGCCGGGGCGTAATACATTATGTACAGGATAGTTGCAAATACTTTACAATAGTTCGGCTTAGGATCGTGACACACACACACTGGATATATCTATATATATATATAAGGTTACAGTTATAATAGAAAAATCATAATAATAATTATGGAAAAATATAAAATTCGTTCATTTGTTTATCTTTCTTTTTTACTTTTCCCTTGCAAAGAAAATGCTGACTAGAAAATAAAAAAAATTAAAATATAAAATTCTTAAAAGATTCCTTCACTGGGTGTGTTTTTGCTGTGTGTGTTTGTGCGTGTGTGTGTGTGTGTATGTCTGTGGGTGTTTTTTGTTTGCTTTCTTTTTTTTTGTGTTGGAGCTGCCGGTTAACGCTTACTCTCGAGCTAGGAACTAATTTTTGGTGGAACATGGCTTGTGTACAACTTGTTTCTTGTCTCTGGATGAGCCTATGGCTCGGGATAGCCGCCGTAGGATAGCTCAGAGTTAGAGCCTGTAGCGCTGGAGCTGGAACTGGAACTGGAGCCACTGCCACCTGGACAGCCGCCCTCGTTGTGCTTAGTCAGTAGAGACATGCGCGAGAATGTCTTGGAGCAATTGCCACACGAATATTTCTTAATGTCCGAGTGCGTCTGCAGATGAGCACGAAGATTGGAACGATCCGCAAAGGCGCGATGACAATGCTGACAACTGAAGGGTTTCTCGCCCGTATGGGTGCGTATGTGGCCCTGCAGCAGCCAGGGGCGTGAGAAGGCCTTGCCACACATGTTGCACTTGCAGGGCAGTGTGTGTGTGCGTATGTGCATCTTGAGTGCCCCCAATGAGACATATGTCTTGTCGCAGTCCTTGCAGCTGAAGGACTTCTTCACCTGATTGCCCTCTGCAGCTGGACAATGGAACTGTTGATGCTTGGTGAGGCCCGAGAATGTGGAGTAGGACTTCTGGCAGTCGGGACATTGATAGCGTGGTGGCGATGATTTGTCCTTCTTGCTGGGGGAACTCGATGAGGAGGACGCGGAGGAAGCGGAGGCATTGGTAGGTGGCAGCGAGCCGGAACTGGAGGCATCACTGTGGGTGGCAGGCTTCTGTTGCAGGGTCACCGCTTGCTTGTGCTTCAGCGAGAGATCCTCAGGCACGGAACAGCAACTGGCAGCAGACTCAGGTGTTAAACTGCGCATCGAGTAGTAGGAGCTCTCGGAGTAGGCAGGCGAGATAGGTGCATGATGCTGCGGATGCAGTGCCTGATGATGTGGATAGCCCAAAGCAGTATACGCTGCAGGATATGTTGGATAAGGTAGAAAACTTTGCTGCTGACGCACGCCAATCTGTGGCCGATGTATCATCTCTGAGCGCATGGGCGGCGACACTGAACTGGCGCGTCCATGCAAATAATGATGAGGCGGCGGCGACAATGATCCCAATGAATCCGAGGGTGAGCTGGGCGATAGGAGTTCGGTACGCAGAGGCGCCGATGCCGCAACGGCTGCTGAGAGATGTGGCTGATTGATGGTGCGATAGAATTCGGCGGTGTACGGTGACATGTGAAAATTCCATGGCTGTAGGCCATACTTGGGATAGGTGGGTGTAGGTACTACCACAGAGGCTGCCACAGCAGCAGCTGAGGCGGCTGCCACAGCAGCAGCAGCAGCCAGAGCAGCGGCTTGTGTCTGTTTGGGATCGGCTTCAACATTAACACAATCGACATCATCCTCATCATCATCCTGTTCGATGTCCATGTGCTCGGCCTCATCATCTGTGTGATCAACATCGACACCTTCATCCTCGCAGCAATCGCTCACATTGATGAGCTCCTCCTCCGATGAACTGGAGGAGGCATCAGCTTTTGTTGTTGTCGTGATTGTGGCTGCAACTGTTGTCGCCTCATTGTTGATCTTCTTCAGGCACAAATCCTCGGGCTCGGCTTCAAATTGATAGTTAACCGGCCGCTTCTTCAAAGGACACTTGCTGTAGTTCTTTTCCACAAGCATATGCTCCACGGTATGCATTTTGTAACTGTTTTTTGTTTATTCTTTATTTGCTTTTTATTGCTGTTTATATATCTATATATATATATATATAGATTTTGTTATTGTCACTCAATTTATCGATATGCTCAATTAATAATTGCGATTGTTTTCACATAAACATCGCGTTGCGCACAAAACTTAACGAACTGAACGGAATTCAACTTGCTGGCTTTTTGTTGTGCTGCTGTTGCAATGAACGAAAGAGAAGAACTGAAACAAGACATCGCTGGAAGCGGCCTTTTATAGGCAAACACAGCACACAGACGCTCAGCGCAGCGCGCATCCAGAGAGCAAGAGAGCGCGCAGGCAGCGAGAGAGAGAGAGAGAGCGTGTTTACCTGTAGACTGATTGCAGCTAATGCTCCCTTGTCTGTGCGTGGCTTTACCTAAGCTGTCTGTGTGTGTGTGTACGCTTGTTTTTGTTGCTCAAAGCGTGCGCTGGGCGGCCAATCGCAGTGGTCCGCGTTAAAACCGGTTCTCACTCGTTTATATATGCTTTATGTACTGTGGAGCGCGTACACTTGCACCAATCGCTAAAGCCGCCGTCGCAACAACAGTAACAATGCTGCAGCTAAGTGCCGTTATGTTTGCTACAGTATGTAAGCTCCAATCTGTATTTGAGCGCAGACGAGCCTAAAAGAGAGAGAGAGTGCACCTTCAAGATCAGTCACAAAGCTCTCTTGCAGTCGCCTGGTGAGCAGAACAGAGTTTTGAATTTTAATTGATAAAAAGCAGCAACAAGTGATTCTTTATGTTTCTCTTACTTGTGGTTGCGCTTTAACTGTGCACATAGACTTAATATGCAAAAGACTAATAAAAACACAAGATTTAATGGAGTTAATGCACGAGCACGTGTAGTTTTAAGAAACTGATTTATCGATTACAAAATGGCAATCGATTTGCACTTAATAAACAACACTGAGATTGCCAAAAAATACAAAATAACCCAAGTAATAAAATAGGGTTGCCCAAGTAATCGCGTCATAAAATTGGTTGTTTTTCTTAATATCAGGTGCATGGTTTAGACAGGTAAAAACACGTGCAAATTGACTTGACAACTGACGTTTCAGGTAGCGGGAGTGCAAATTCATAATGAGCCAACAATTTGTCAAAGGACTGAAAGATGGCAATGAAGACTGCTTCAGCCAGCCACAGTAAGAGCAAAAGAGTTGAGCTGTTCGCACTCTTAAGCAGACATTCTCTTTATCGCTTAGCTGTGTTTCAATTCCAGTTTGTTTCTGTTGGCGCTTGTTAATCCAACATCCAACTCTTACACCACTCTTAAGTGTTGCCGCCCGTCGATTGATTTTCGACAAGGGTTATAAACCACAAATCTAATTTTAGTTGCCACACGCATGCGCCATGTGAGCAATTAAAAAAAGAAGGAATAGAACATGTCGGGGATCTCGAGTGGCACCCTGTTAAAGGCAACACTTTTCAGTGTTGTGTTGTCAGATAAAAAGGTGTTGCTCGCCATAAATCATGAACATAACCTTACAAAAATATAATAAAATAAAATTAACGTGCATAAACTATGCCAATTGCGCAGACTTCTTAGAAAATGCATGCATAGCCCACACAGGCGCACATTTAACTTAATTAGCGGATTTATCAAATGTTTGTCCCTGTTGCTGCAGGGACTGCTGTGCAGATTTTAGATTCCCAGGAAGCAGCAGGCAGAAGCCAAGTCCAGGACCAGGTCCAGTTCCAGGGCAAACGCTATCTTGCCGGCCCAAATCCACAAAACCACCAGCATAAATTAATAGATAAACATGTGCAATGAGTGGACGACGAGGCGACTGACCACGTACTGTTTCCCTGTTTGCTAGGTATGCTCTTCTTGGCTGCACTCTTATCTTATCGCCCCGTCGTGGCAGCCAGCTCTCTGTCTGTCTGTCCGTCCGTCTGCCGCTCCTAACAACTAACTCTCCAGCTCTAATGCACCAGACGACGTTCGAATCGACGGTTAACAAAGATTTAATGATCTTGTTAACTAATTTTGGTTTTTTTTTTTGTGTGTGTGTTACATTCTATGCCTGGGTTCGACCACCCACAGGTGTGGCATGCCTCTAACCGCTGTGCAAGTTAATTAGTTTGCTTTTGTGGCAACTTTAAATTAAGCAGACACAAGCTGCTCCTACAGCTGTCGACAAGTGCTCTCTGCCCATAGACCTAATGCACAGAATCTTAACAAGTTTGCATCTCTCTCGTTTCTCTCAGGTGGCATTTAAGCGTTTACAACAAATTTATTTGCCTCAATTTTGAGTGCCATGTTCAAGAGTCTGGACATAATATCCTGGCAGCATCAATAAAAAAGATGTAAGAATACAAAAAATGACCAAAAAACTTTCATTTGCAACTAAACGCCGCGGGTGCACATGATGCTCTCAGTCCCAATCCCAATCCCAGTCCCAGTCTCAGTCCGAGCAGTTGCAGTTGCATTCTCCAGATCTCCATAATCCACACGCACTTTCATCGAGTGCATGATCCACAGACCCAGTGCCATGTCAGGCAACTCTTTTTGTTTTGGTTTGTGTGTGTGTTTTTTTTTTATTTTTGGGGCCGACTCAATAAAAATGCTTGATTGTAATTTTCACTGTGCAATTATTGTCTCAGCTTTCAAATGCGGTAGGGCCTTGGGATGCCGTGTACAGTGCACACACACACACACACACACAGTGTGTGTGGACCAAAACTGGGAATCGTTACAAAAGTAATTTTCAATTTTTACAGCGATGCATAAAATATAAAGCAGCAGACATACAGCACAGCGTTGCTTTCAGGCCGCCACACACTTGTTAATGCCACACGTTGGCCAACAACAACAAGTGACTTGGGTTGCTGGTTGCTGGCTGCTTTTGCATTTTCTTTTTGTGGCTGCGTGTCCTTAAAACGCTTAAATGCAAAAGAAACACGAGTTATTCATGTATCTCTCTCGGCGCAGACAAATCTCATTAAAAGGCGTCGCGTCTTCGCTTGTCGCCGTTGCCTTCGTGTTGCATGGAGCCGTAAGGAGTCTTCGTTTTCGTCTCAGTCTCGTTGTCCGTCTCAATCCCGGACTTGACCCCTTTCGCTCACGGTACGCAAAAAGGCGTTGTATTTAAAATGTCGTTAATAATTTGTTGTTTGTTGCAGTTGCAAGAGCTGCAGTCGCACATGTGGCAAGTCCCTGCTTACTGCTCTCTTTTTTTTTTTTTTTTTATTAAAGCTTGCTCGTAAAAGAGTTTTATTATTGTTGTTTCATTGCTTCAAAATAGGATTAGTATACCTCAAGGGCTCGACCAAGCGATGGCTGTTGTCTTTCTTTCATGTTGCAACAACAAGATACTACAAAAATTGCTTAAATACTCGTATCATCATTTAACACGCTTTCGAATTTGATTTTATTTAAGATCTCACAGAAATACTTAAAAAGTTTCGAATTTGAGTTTGGTTATCGATTTCTTTTCATAGATTTTAGTTTTCAAATTGCAAATCAATGTTTTATAACTGATTTTAATTTAAAGCTTAACAATCAAATGATCACGAAATAGCCAAAAAGTTCCGTTTTGTTATTGATTTAATTTAACTAATTTTAGATTTAATTAAATTTAAATATATTATCAATTAATTTATATTAATTTAGTTAAAATTTAGTTATCGCAGTTAAATTGCACAATCGATATGTTTCTTCGATTGCTTGTCGGTGCGATAACAAATGACGGCTTACAACACTAAATGCATTGCATTGAATTTGCGCAATCAGCAAATGTTTGTTGCCCGCAAATTATTCAAGAAAATAAATAATATCTGTTGGAATTATAAAAGTCTAGTCAGGGACTAACAATGTGCAACAAGTAAACCAGAGTGCAACATGCAAATTGCCAGTGGGTAGCCAAAGAAGAAGAAGTAGCAGAGGATGAAGACGAAGAAGAAGACGCGCAGCAAGTAAAGTGGAGCGCAAGTAGAGAATGAGAGATTCTCCCACAGCCCAGTGCACTAGTTTCCCCATGGACACTGCCTATTGATGTTGAGATGACAATAATGTTGTCTGCGCTTCGTTATGTGTGTTTCGTGGTGTTGTCGTTGTTGTTGTTGTTGAAGCTGCTGCCTGCCTGCTTATTGTGCACCTTGGCCATATAGTCAGTGCATTGTCATTGTCATTGTCACCATAACAATTTTGTTGCCTTGTGCTGCAGCCTCTTGGCCAAGCGACTCCCGCTGCGTTGTGTATTGTTCGCTTTGGGCCGCGCACGCTGAGCAGATTTCCCAGAATTGACACCTTGCCTGCCTCTTCAAGATTTTGCTACAGTTTTATGCGGCGCGCCAAGTTGTCTGCCAACTGCAGTCGTAGTCGGAGCCGTTGCCGTTGCCATTTGCCATTTGCCTGGGTGAGTGGAATCTGCAGCACATTCATCATTCCATTGAAACAATTGTTGCACATATGTACATGTATCTGTATGTGTGTGAGTGTGTGCGAGTGTATGGTGTGTGTATTTGCCAGGCCAGGTGTTTGGCTATGGAATTTCAATTTGCATAAATTTGGTGCAGATTTGCGTACAATAGGCTGCAACAACAACAACGCCAGCAGTGGCAGCGGATAAGACGTGGCTAAGATGACTACACCCACCTTGTGCATAATGATCGATGCCCATTGAACTGACGATGCAAGTGATCGCGATTCTAATGAAGATGTTGCCAGCAAGAAGTGACAAAGCGTCGATATGCTAGATGAGTAAGGATTCTACTTTAGATATCTGGTATCTTTAACACTAATAATTAAGCAAGCTCTATGTTATTTCAGCTCTATGTTATATGTCGTAGTCCGATCTTAACTAAGTGTGAAACTAGTCAACTTGACAGCTGTAAATGCCAGATGGTCTAGAGCATAGGCTCACGCCGCCTGATGACCAAGGCGGGTCTCTGACGACGCTAATACACCACCTACTGCTACTGGGATGAAAACAAATGAAGGATGCAGGGAAACAATGCGCAGTTCCATTAGGAATTGTGCGCAGAAACGAATGAAAGTAACGCATGCAGAGAGTGAGAGAGAGAGAGGAAGATACCCGCTAAGGCTTCCATTTGTTTAAGGACAAAGCAAAGGCAACACAATGCTAAACAGAGTTGTATGGCTTTCTAACGATCTGCTCCCGCAGTGACGAGACCCAGTTGAAAGGAGTAGATAAAGCGCAGCGTGAGAAACCAACAGGTGTGGTCCAACTTATGAGCCATGTAATGACTTATCCATATATGTATCTATCTAAATATCTGGCACATCTTATCAAGCAAGTTGTGCGCTTAGCACCTGCATAACATCTTGACTGGCCAAACGAAATTGTAAAGGCAAATAAACCCATTTATGTGGTAAATATGCTCATGTCATCAAAAATCACGATCACAACAACATTGAAATGTGAATTTCAACGGCAGCAGCCGCTGCTGACGAATAGCAAACAAATTCAGGTGCTAAACGTGACGTGCGTGTCCAAATGACATTTCATTTATCTTTATGTGTGGTTACCACAGCCACAACCACAACCGAAATCTCAATCTCTCTCTCTCGATCCCAATCGACCCACGAATCGTCGAGCTGTTGTTTGTACATAGTCCAACTATTTACCAACAACTTGGCGAATGCTTAACAAGTGTCTGTGGTTCTGTTTACATGTCCAACAAGATAACAATATTGTGTGATAGTTCGATTTGTACTGGGTATCTAATGGGTTATCCTTTCGCTTGGCAGAGAGCAAAGGAATGCCTTCAAGATAGCACAAGAGTTTCCCATTTAAAAGCTGTTTAATGATAAATACTTCAATAAAAATGCATTACACAAAATATATTTTTGTTCTTATATTTATATTTAAACTGTTTAATGTGTCTGTTGTACACTTAAATAGATCATATTTTATGATTATATTTTAACCAGAATTTCGTAATCAATTCATTTTTCGTGTGAAAGACGAGAAGAGAGACAGGAACAACACGTGTTGAATAAAATTAAATAAGTTTTAGTTTTAGATTTAATATATAATTTATTTAACTTTACTTCATTGAATTTATATTTCGAAATTCCTACTTTTAATACTCTTAAAACTTGGCTTAAAACCATTCCAACTATTTATTAATATATATTCTATACTTATTTCAGTTGCTACCTTTGAAATACTCTCAAAAGTTATTTTATTAATTTCTACAACTCTGTAAAAACTTGCTGGAATTGAAGCATCGTATGGCATTAAGGGTATCAGCTGAGCTGCTTGAGGTAAGAGTACTTCACTTGTGCATTTGCCAAACTGAAACTCTGATTCCCTTACAGTTCATCGGACTTTCAATTTGCAGTTCACCCTCATAGTTTTGAGGCACTGAGGCACATGCCAATAAAGAAACGGATGATATTGTGTTGGCTGCAGGTCGACATACCAATGGATCAGACAGTAAATCCTCAAACAAAAGACAACTTGCCAAAAAAAAAAAAGAAAAAAAGAAGAAGAAGATGTAAGCACAGGGACAGGTGATGAACATCTTGTTCCCGCTCGTTATTGTGTTCGTCGAATGCCACACAAGGACTCTTATGAAGTCAGTAATAGAACCTGTGCCCAGGCACAGATAACTATCGCTATTTCTATTATTCGCAAAAAAAAATAGAGACACACAAAAGCGGGTAGCTGCGCAGCTGACAAATCTGAAGAGATGTAGATGATATTAGATTTTGAAAACGCCTGCCAGCTGCCTGGCTGTGACTCAGGACTAAGGATTTGGCAAGGTGCTCTGCCTGGATTGCGTCATGCCACTGAGGTGTAACAGGCAAGGTGGTCGTCGAACTGTCAACATAAATCTTGCTTAAACTTATAGTATATATATATATATATGTATATATGCTTATACAGCTTGTCATAATTCAGTGGAGACTCGACTATAATTTTAATCGATTGGGAGCGGAAGTCGCTGAGCAGAGACCTATACCTATTATTAATTGTCATAAATCTTGATAACAAAAGAAAAAGATCAGCAGAGCCATTAAAGATCATGGCCAAAATGAGCTCAAGCTGCAACCACGAGTTAAACCCGTCATTAGAGAACGCTTTGATTTCAACATTAACTGTTTCTCTTAGTTTACTTTTCGTCAAATTATATAATGATGGCCAGCCTACAGATCAGGTCAGACTTGAGTCCTGGCCACGCCCTGCACACGTCGCACCTTTTTGTTGTTGTTGTTTGTTGTTGCCTGTTACCTGCGTGTGTGTATGTGGGTGTGGCATACAGGCAAGCCAAATAAATGCAATCCTTTAGAGCCTTTTGTATTGTTGCCGCCGTAGTCCACTTGACAGTTTAACCAAAATGCAAACCGTTGAAATTAAGTTAAATAGTTTCTTGTTAAAGGAAACCCTTTCGAGTACCGTTGTTGCATCTCTCTTCGCGCACCTGCCAAATGATTAATCATTTTCATGTTTGCCCCGTTACCCGACTGCCTTTAACACCTTTGCTGTCTCTCTCTCCTGCTCTCCTCCCTGCCTCCCTCCCTTTACTCGCAGCACCTTTTCTTCTGTTGCCAGTTGAGCCGCTTCTTTCACGAGTTGATTTTTTTTTGTTTGTTGTTGTTTAAATGCTAAAAGCTCATCAATTATACGTCATGCATCTGTCTTTCGTGTTTTTAGGGGCTTGTTGCACTGTTGCAAGGCGCCAAAGGTCGCGCTTTTCTCTTTTCATTTGCTTGATGTTAAGTCTCTAATCATGTCCATCAATTTGATGAGTTTCTACATCTGGGTATGTAGGTGAGCAGTCCGCGTTAAGTGAATGCCTATCTCAAATGGCTGGACAAGTCTCCAGATTGGTTTATTTCCAATGTGGGCGGTCCCCGCTGAGCATCTGCCTATTTAATGCTCCACTTTGATGCTTAATATCTTTGCTTTGCAGTATTGTTGTGCTTAGTGCGCAAGACTTTAAAGATAAGACTTTATGTACTTTTATATGTTAAATTAGATTACTTGAGGTTGTTGCCGTATAGATAATGCTGTAACATGCATAAGCCTTGTTAAGTTCTAGTCTCATTCATACAAATTTATACTTTAGAGATTATTGCTGTTTATGAAATTATAAAGGAATCGCATCACTGTATTGTATATCTTTCTTTCTCGTTCATTTTCAATTTAAATTGATTTGTTTTCCATTTCAGATTGCCACTTCCACTTCAGCAGCAATCTTTCAACAGGCGCAGGATCAATGCATTGTCAAATTCATTGAGCGGCAATGTGGTTGCACTTTGGACGCATGCGCAGATGTTTTTACAAGATTTTCATTAGTGGCAAACACACACGCGTTGCATGTTGCATGCATTTCAAGCGCATTTGAATAAATAAACCAACAAAGAGTGCACACACACACACACACACACACGCGCTCGCTAAACAAAACATGAGCGAGCATCTAAAAATAATTGAAAGGAGCGCGTGCAACGTCGTGTCTATAAATCAACGTTGTTGCAGGATAATGCATCCCAGAGCGCGGTAGAGTGTTGAACACTAATTTGAATTGCGTCGTCTTTGGCGTGGCATCTGCAGCAAGAGATGCCCGAATCGCTTGAATGCAATGGGAAAAGGAATTGAGATCCTTTGTCGCTTGGTAATACGAGGCAGCGGCTTGTGCCGCACCTGGCTGTGATTTGAGCACAAAGCCGCCTGAGCACAGCTGAGCTACTTAGAACAGGAACAGGTTGTCAACACACGAGGCGACCTACAACCAACAGCAGCAACAACAACAACAACAAAAAACCAGCTTCAACAACTAACAGCAAAAATTATAATATTAAAATTTTATTATAACAGCAAAAAAGAATGACGACAACAACAACAACAACAAGCATAACAACAATAACAACAACCGTTTTGCCTCCCTTTTGGAATGACGACAACGACAGAAATCAGATCAACCGTTGGCAGCGTGCTGAACTGGCATGAACCTGCCGCCAAGTGGCGTGGTACCGTTGTGTAGATGATGTTGCAACAGCATTGGCAACTCGCCACAGCGGTAAGTGCCCCCTACCATTAAAACTTCAGCTGGTGGCACGAGCTTAATGTTGTCGTTATACATTTTACAGGTTGACGACACACGAGCACAAACAACTCCAAAACTTTGACTGAGATGGAGTTGCGAGTTCCCAGTTGAAAATGGAGTTGGAGTTGCAGTTGGAGCTGAAGATGCCAGCAGTCAGTTCTCTTGTGCATGTGGGGGGCGTGCATTCAACACATCCGTGCAACCACAGGCCATGCACGCCGCCGGCGGCGTGTTGCACATTTTTCGTTGTTGTTGTTGTTGTGTTTCGGCTTTTTTTTTTTTTTTTTGCCATGCCTGGTATCGCATCTCTGGTCTGGTCTTTGGTACGAAGCTAACAGCTATTAAGTTGCCATCCCCCCTTTTTGTCCATTTTGCATATGATATTTTTGGGTTATATTTTCGATGGGCCCTGAGGGTCAACGTGGGGCGCTGGGGCATTGTTGGGGGGTTATCGTCCGGTTTATGGTGCCATCGCCGCAACGCGCTTCATGTTTATAAAGAAATTCGCTGCTCCTCATACTGAAATACAAGTAATTTTCGTGGCAAACGTGTCGTCAATGCCGCCATCCATCCATCCATCCAACCACCAAGGCATCCATCCGAAGAACCTGACATTGTTGCTGTTTATGTTCTTATAATGTGATGCTACTTGTTAAGCAGCAGTTCGACATTTGGGCAACTGTTGTTGATCAAATCATTAGTGAACATTATTAAGGTATCTCATTATATTTAATAGAATAGAATGCAGATTGCCCAGGCACAAACTTCAATCTAATGATTATCATTAACAAATTGTATAAATTAAAGTAACTAATGTGCAATTCTACCCAGTTATGACAAGCAAATCTTTTAGAATACGCTCACAAGCAAGAAACTTACATATTTTGTGACAATACTAGAATAGTTCTCTGTAAAGGATATAAAAACAATGCAGTTCCTGTTACCAATTTGGATCGAACAATACAGAAATTTGTCTGCCAAGAAGCAAAACGGAAATGCGATGCTATAATAATAAATTAGAACTGGCAGAGAGGACAGAGACACAATGAGATTGTGGGTGTTTGCGGCAATTGTCTATATCTATATCTTTTTTTTTTGGCAAGGCGTGTCAATTCTCACTTCCGCTCGGTCAGGTTGTTTGTTGTGTGTGTGTGTGTGTGTGTGTGTGTGTGTGCAGGTGTGTGTATTTTCAATTGTCTTGTCATGCAGTGCGCATTGCACTTAATAAGCAATTGAAACATTAAAGCGACCTGTCAGCCATTTCCATAAGCCAAATAAATCGTTTTGCTTTCATATTTAAATCGAGGCGGGCACAACCAGCACATCAAGCTAACATTTTCAAATGGCCCACACGCCCACTTAAGTGGCAGCTGGAAAAGAAGCAGAAGAAGGCAAAAAAACCAGTAGCAAATGCAACTCTGCCATTGAGGGCAACTGCGATCAAAAGCATCAACGTTCACATCCTCATCATCATCATCATGTTGATCATCATAATAATAGTGAACATTTAAGCTAACAACGTCAGCCTGGAACTGCAATAAACGTTGCACGTCAAAGATTGATCATTGCGGCCAGCCCAGGCACAGACTCATCCATTTCGCCCAATCAGCCACACCCACAATGTTGCCACAAGTTGCAACTTGGCAGCAAGCGAGTGCCCCCATATTAAAATGGCTTAAAAAAAAAAAAAAAACGTCTCTCTCTCGTTGAAGTGGCAACAACAATAACAATAACAACAATTAGTGCTTGAGTGGCAAGTGCTCGGCTCTGTGATACCCTATTTATATAACAAAATGGAAAACACAAATCATTTGAAATTGTTGCTTAATTTACAGCAGTTATGGCTTTAGTTGCTATCGACGTTACAACAACGACTAAGACATACACTAAACGAAGCGTATTGCGTACTAAACATATTTCGAGCATATGAAGATCATTGCCTTGTGGTCTTCGTGCATGAAACCCATTTTAGTTGACTGTGTAAAGGGTATAACAAAAACATTGGCTCTTGGGGCCATGTTGCTTCCGTTTCTACAATGCTGCAAGGTGTGTGGCAGGCAGCAACGAAACGGTAGCTGCCACCGCCACTAAAAGCCCAACAATTGGCAATTTCATTTGCTGCGCCCCAAAAACGCAGCACTCGTCTGCCCGAATCGCACCTAAAGCTATCAAGCAACAGGTACGCAAAGCACAAAACGACAAAACGAAGGCGATGCCAACTGTTGTGTGTGTGTGTGTGTGTGTGTGCGACCTGTGCTCCATGCTGCCTTCAACTTTCTACAACTGCCACATGCTGTGGAGAGCATCTATGAATGGAGCAACAGCGTCTCATTCTTGGTGCTACATCATCGTCAACGTTGCCCGTCAACTTGTTGCAATTTCGATTTCCTGTGCGCAAAAGTTTGACGTTTGCCGGGTCACCTTGCCACACGGGGACATGGGCTTTGGCTTGCGGCAGCATTCGTAATTGCACTGAAAGAAAAAATTTCCATATGATAATATTTATTCGCTGGAATATGCCTACAACTCACTGACTAGCTGTCTGGCGGTCTGTCTCTTTGTCCGTCCTGTTACGCCCGCGCGCCACGCAACACACTGTTTGTTATTGTTGTTGTTGTCTATTTGACACTGCGCAGGCGGCGAGGATGCTCTGCAAACAGTGTGTGGGTGGTCGCCAACTTCGACTGTAACTTGGACTCCAACATCGACTGCTCAGCCTCAGTCTGTCTATCTGTCTGATACTCAGTTTTGGCGGCACTCGTGTTCGCATTTTTATATCCATTTCCATTTTCCATCAGCCTGCAACTCTCTTTCCCTCCCTGTGTCTGTCTCTCTATCTTCAGCTGGTGGCCTCTGCTCCTGCTCCTGCTTCGTTTTCTTCTTCATCGATTTCATTTTTTTTTTTTTTTTTATTATCTAGTTGGCATTTTAGTTGAATTGTTAGCTTAGTTTATGTGCTTCGCGGCAGCAGTTGCAACTTGAAACTTTGCAACTTGCCAGTGCCTCCATTTACCAGCGTCGTCGTCGGATTATGCAAGCTGCACAATTCCAATTGCAATTGCCAATCTACATTTCTAAATGCTGACTTCCAGTTGCACCGTTAACGTTACGATTGATGCACTATTTTACGTTGTTATCGATGCGAGACAATCATCGAAGCGACAGATTGCAAATAATCGAAATCTTTTTGACAATGTTTTGTAAATTAATTGCAGGATTGCAGAATCACCTTCAAGCCACGGTAGTAGTAGTAGAAATAGTAGTAGTAGTAGTAGAAATAGAAGTAGAAATAGAAGTACAAATAGTAGTCAAGATAGTAGTAGAAACAGTAGTCGAATTAGTAGTAGAAATAGTAGTGTAGTAGTAGTAGAAATAGTAGTAGAAATAGAAGTAGAAATAGTAGTAGAAGGAGAAATAGTAGTAGAAATAGAAGGAGAAATAGTAGTAGAAATAGTTGTCAAAATAGTAGTAGAAATAGTAGTAGAAACAGTAGTCGAATTAGTAGTAGAAATAGTAGTAGAAATAGAAGTAGATATAGTAGTAGAAACAGTAGTCGAATTAGTAGTAGAAATAGTAGTAGAAATAGTAGTAAATAGTAATAGAAACAGTAGTAAAAATAGTAATAGAAACAGTAGTCGAATTAGTAGTCGAATTAGTAGTAGAAATAGTAGTAGAAATAGTAGTAGATATAGTAGTAGAAATAGTAGTCAAGATAGTAGTAAAAATAGTAGTAGAAATAGTAGTAAAAATAGTAGAAGAAATAGAGTAGTGGAAATAGTAGTAAAAATAGTAGTAGAAACAGTAGTCGAATTAGTAGTAGAAATAGTAGTAGATATAGTAGTAGAAATATTAGTAAAAATAGTAACAGAAACAGTAGTAGAAATAGTAGTAGAAATAGTAGTAGAAATAGTAGTAGAAATAGTAGTAGATATAGTAGTAGAAATAGTAGTAAAAATAGTAATAGAAACAGTAGTAAAAATAGTAATAGAAACAGAAGTAAAAATAGTAATAGAAACAGTAGTCGAATTAGTAGTAGAAATAGTAGTAGATATAGTAGTAGAATAGTGTATATAAGTGTCAATCATGCACTGAAGCAGAGTTGCAAAATGCAGCAAAGAACATTGACGTATTTACAGACAAAGCAATCGATTAACCCTTAAAATAGAATAACTTCAAACAATATCCTGTCATCAAACCAACTTTGAGACGTTTTAATTGTTATATTTTTAATTAGCTGCAACATAAATTGAATAGCAAGAATAAGAAGAAGAAGAAGAAGCAGTGAGCGTGCACCTTGCATTAGTAAAAATAACTTTAGTAAGTAACCCGCAGCTACCCCTATGAAAGCAGACGCAAGCCACAAATTCAAATTTACAAACTAAAAAAATGTAGACAAACATAAAATAAACACATAATTAGGTCAACGCCTTGTATGTGCAACTGTGCAACTGTGCAACAGCGACAGCGACAGCAGCGTCAGTGACGGCACGCGTAATGAACCTGTTCGGGAGCAGGGCAAACTGGCGACAGTCTGTCCGACTGTCGGCGGCATTCGAAAAAGACAAAAGCCGTCGCATTGACCAGAATTTCTAATATGCTTCTAGGGGTAACAACATGTCAAAACAGCAAGCGAAGTGCGCAGGTAAAGGCCAGGTTTAATATGCAGCCCAAGCACCCTAGACTAGACTGTGGCCCGTTCTTTTGGGCAACACTTAAGAGTCAGCGGTGCGCGGAAATGTGCGGGACAAGGCAACAACAACAAGGGCGACGACGACAACGACTGCAACCGGCAACCGGCGACGGGCGACTGTCGCGCGCCGTTGTTGAATATCCGCTTGCAACAA
Organism: Drosophila funebris; assembly: GCA_018901825.1. Lineage (NCBI taxonomy): Eukaryota > Metazoa > Arthropoda > Insecta > Diptera > Drosophilidae > Drosophila > Drosophila funebris. The sequence goes on along the minus strand of JAEIFK010000425.1, from coordinate 2,123,411 downwards.
TCGACCGGGTTGATTGTTAGTCCTAGTTGTAGCATTCCATCATGTTCACAATTTGAATAATTAGTCGCTCGTGCCAGCAGCACCAGCACCAGCACCACCTTCTTTCGGTCGCATTCCTGTGCACTTTGCATAACATATCCTACGTCCTGTCGCAGAGGTGTGTGCGAGTGTACTGTGCATTGGAGAGGAACAAGTGCTGTTTGGGCCAAGTGGCAAGAGCCAAGCCATGCCAAGTGGGCTGTTGCGGTCACTGATCGTGCACTCGACCGGTAAGGATCATGCTGGCATCTGCTACCTTCTATTATGCACTTGATGTGCATTGGCATAAGGTGCAGGCGCGTGCCTGTGTCTTTCCTTCTAGCTTTACACTCGCCAGCTGCCTTAAAGTTGCATTTTATATACCATTTCAGGGGGTATAACAGTATTGATATGAAATGTGTAACGCAGACTCCATAAAGTATAAATATATGTGTACTTGATGAGTACAACGAGCTAAGTCGATAAGTGAATCAATCTGTGACCAAGATATGTTTTCTTTCAATATATTTAACTAACTTTTCTCCATTTTCCTTTGACAGTTAGATCTCAGCAATGAACTGCACCCGCAAAATGTCCAGCCATGCCATTGAGGTGCCCATGCAGCCCTATGCTGGCAGGCTGCTCATCATTGATCAGCTCGTGGTGCCCGACAGCACTGATGAGCCAGCGACGGGTAAGAAGGATAGCGCTGAGCCAAAATTCTCAGATATGCCACGGCCCACGTTCTTCGAGCCGAAAGTTATTGAGAAGACGTTACTGAAATATTGCACACTAGAGAACATGCCGAAACAGTTTAAGGATGAGCTTGTGGATGGCCTGCTGGCTGCTGTGGAGACCTACATGAAGCATTTGATACGAAGCGTCATCGAACTCTGCGAGCATCGTTCGGGCAACAATTTGTACAATGATCCGCGCTGTGTGGTGCAGCATAATATGCGCACCACCATGATGTTTCTTAATGATCGCGAGGTGTCCGATTTTGGCTGTTCGGATGATGATGCGAACTACGGACATCGCAGGTATTTTGCGAAATATCTATATAACAGTTTACACTGCTTCTCAAGTCTGATTGTTAATAAATAAATGTATTTCAGGCGTTGGATGAAGTTGCAACGCAATCGTACAAGCAATTCTGTGGAAAGCGAAATACGCTTGGAGTCGACTAATAATACAGCTCTCTTGGCGCTGGGAGCACGCAAACCAACTGGACTGGCAGCCACAGGTGGACTCTTTGGTGCTGCAACAGCAGCTGGAGCTGGGCTTGCAGCAGGATTGGGATTGGGCAATGTAGTAACTGCACCACAGCCACAGCGATCATTTGTAGTGCGGATTAAGCATGTGAATGTGAAGGATGTAATTCAATTTATGGAGGAGGAGAAGCGTTATGCGCAATCCAAATTGCTTTACGATGCCTATTTGACATACAAATTGTAGAGAGAGACAGAGATGACAGGGTGAGAGAGAGAGAGAGAGAGAGAGAGGGGCCATAGCAAGATGTGCCTTCAAACACGCGCGTTACGATTTCAATTGCCGGCAGTTCAATGAACTTCCTTTTGAATAAATCTCAAACAAAAGCCCAAGGAAACAGGTGGTGTGTCCTTTGTTCAATTCTATTCCTGCTGTTGGCATGCTGCACTTGGCATTTGAATGGAGCTCACATGAGAATTCATGTATTCCACACATGCACTTTGAACTTTTGTGCACTGATTGCAGACAAAACGAAGGCGACGTACTTAAAGGAATATCCGGCCAGCAACCTCACAGACAGGAAGCATATGCGCATGCGCTAGTCGCCAACTGTCGGCATCGGCGTCATTGCTTTTTGAAAGGAAACGTGATCTTATCGTGCCGCTCATTATGTTAAGTGCTGGCAATAAAATCAAAGCGCATCGCAGGGCGACAACTATCTACGCGTCTTTTCAATTGAACTTCAATTAAAGCCGTACACACAAAACTCACGTCGCTCTAACTGGACGGTCGGGCAAATCGTGCGTGTGCTTGGATCGTGCCTCTGTCTGAGCAATTGCAGTAGCATTCATTTTCATGTAATTGATAGTATTTCAGAATGGGTTAGCAATCTAGCAATCACAGCTTTACATATGTAATTAGCTAGGCAGCAGAGTCTCAAATAAGGTAAGCAACTTGCAACAGTATAACCTAGATTGTACATTACAACATTTATATAGGTCTTATAAGGTGTTGGAATGTAATGTGCTTCAATAAATATATACATAAATTCAGTGAAATAATTAAACTTAGAACAGAAATTGAATAGAATGATGAATTATGTATCTAAGTTAATTTAGTCAAATTATATAAGTTATGAAATATTTTAGAAGCCTTTCATTTTAATACCCTGTACAGGTATATATTAACTTTGTGAAAAAATATTTTGTAACAGGCACAAGGAGGCATCTCCGACTCTATAAAGTATATATATTCTTGTTCAGTATCAGCAGCCGAGTCGATTGTGCCATGTCCGTTTGTCTGTCCGTCCGTCTGTACGAACGCGTCGATCTCAGCAACTATAATAGCTAGAGACACCAAATTTGGCATCAAGGTTCGTCAAGGTATACCATACGCAAGGTATACCTTCCTCCGCAAATCGATAAAAACGAAATTACACACACATTTCTCAACGTAGACACTTCTCAATTAACGAGTGCGTAAAAAATGATATTTTGAAGGAATGCTGAAAGTTTCATCAAGATCGGTTGATAAATAAGACAGAAAATCAGCAAAGAAATTAAAGTTATTGTTCCATTGAATCGTTGAGTAGCAGGCAGCACATGTGTGCGAGCGAGACAGCGAACGACTGTAATACATGCGTCTGCTTACCATGTGAGCACATGTGTGCGAGCGAGACTGCGACACAATCATAAGTAAATTTAGTGTCGTAACACCCAGCTTTTTATGGAATATGTATACATATGTGAAAGTTAGCTGCTATAAGCATGCAAAGAATTCATATGCCAAATGAGAGATTCAAAAGGGTATTCTTTAAACACCTTTTATGTACTTACTTTTATTTTAATCAAAGTACCTATTATCAAAATACTTTTAATATAGAAGCCTGTACAGGGTATTATACTGTCGCTTGCGTTCAACTGTAGCCTTTTCGACTGGTTTACATATAATATTGAATATACCAATCACTCTTTACACAACTTCGCCTTGAGATACTTAGCATAGTTATAATATGGTATACCAATCGTTTATTATTCTATTCTATCTATGGTATAACATTCAGACACAATGAAAACTGTACTTTTAATCCCTTGTTAACCGTTTGTTATTAGATGAGCATTCATTTGATGTCTAAACAAATTTCCGAGTGCGTCTCTATTTTCGGGGACACCTGCCTAGCAAAGCTAGCCACCCCTATAGGTGTAGGTTCCGTAGCTATGCCAACATGTTGCAGCCTTAGCTCCTGCCATATAGTACATGTACACATGTATCCCTTTTTCAAGGAACCTCTTACAGCTGCTCTGCTCGTTTGGGTGCTTGTGCCCTCAGGCGTAAACTTGACAGGTAGACGGGAAAAAGTTCATGGCACACAACACACACATATTATGAATGCCCCCTTATGTTGAAACCACCCCAAAGACCCAACGAACTATCGCCACTTGAGTGTATAGATCACTTTTCCGGCCGGAAGGAGGCGACGACTTCATAGTACTATTGCAAGGTGTATTTGCACAGTGCCAGAAAGCCGATACACACACACACACACTCGCACACCCCACTCGATAACGATCCGTTAGGGCGCACCTTGTTTGCTCAACAACAGCAACAACAAAGAGTTGCTTTTGTTTGTTTGGCATGAATGTTGCACCTTTTTTGCATAAGGTTGTCGCCTGTTCTTTACTGTTGAGTTGTGTCCCGTTTCGATTCGATTCGATCCGTTTTAAGAAGTAGCAGCTGTGCCAATACTCCGATTGCTTTGCCTATAAAAACTGGGAAGCACCTTTTCACATGTGCCTCATTTGTTTGCCCCGTAACGGATAAACCTTACGGGAATTGTGGCTCGTCTCCAGTTTTATCTGTTGCATGTGGCTTATAATTTGCTCACTTGTGGGCCTCGATAAGGTGTTCGCTTTGCTTACTTGACTCGCTTGACTTATTATCAAACTATAAGCTGTAAGTTTGCCACACATGCAACGTGCATTTTGGCGGGGGTATTCCAATAAAATGATTAGTTTCTAATGACGCAAATATAATTGCAAATATGTGTTTCTAGATATGAATCAATCAAGAAAGATATATCAGACTATATAATATCAGAATACTAAGAATTTGAAATTTAACTGCTGTTTTATTTTAAGGAGTCTTGCGACAAAGTAATTACATAGTTAAGTAAAATTTTTAGAACATCGCAAAGTTTCCTTACAACCGTTAAATTGTATTCCCAATCATTTTTCTAACAGACTTGTTTTCGAAATAAATCAATAATCTAGTCTGTAAATAGAGCTTGTTAGAGAAAATCGTATTACTTAAACAAATAAAACAGCAAATATATAAATTATCCCAAGTTGTAGTGCATGGTTAACGCTAAAGAACATGTAATCCTTTTTATTAAGATTACATGTCTTAGTCCTTAAATTAATATTAAACCTACTAAAGTACTCAATTCTGCAATCACTTTTTACATTATGAAACTGATTTTCAGTCGAGTTCTCTGGAATTTATAGCCGCTATTCGCTTATGAAATCCATTGCATTGCTAGTTAAATTGATATTGAATTTCCTTGATGTTTTTGTGAGTTAGTTAATAAAGTTAAGCTTCTGCCATGGACATGTTAAGTTTCACTTGCTGATGCAATTTGCTTCCTCATAAAATATCAGCTTCGTTTCTAATCTGCGCCATATGCTACGCCTTGCCACAATTGGTAATGGAATGGTAGACTGTGCGACTGGCCAAGCAGTCTAGGCACTAGGCACTAGGCAGCGACACAAAGGAGTCATAAAAAAGACTAAAAACTATCGACACGTAACGATTTGTGCCGCTTCGAGACGTGCTGGCTGCTGTTGCGTATTACGGCGTCTTACGGCGTCTTACAGCGAAACCGAAATCCGTGCACAGCCCCCAAAGACAATATTTATGGCTTTATTAACTTCAAAACGCAACAGTAACAGCGGCAACAGCAGCAGCAGCAGCAACAGGGGTAAGAGCGGCAGCCGGCAACAAAGTGTTAAGCCAGGCCAAGGCGATGAAGTTGTGTAAATGAAATTAATCTTCAATAGACACAGGGCAATAAACGAACAGCAGAAGGCGTCTATATACCCCAATACCAATACCAACTCCATCTCCAACTCCAACTCCAACCCCATCTCCATCCTCCTGCGACTGCCATTAGTCATTAAATAATTTTTCACTGAAGCAGCCGCTGCTTCAAACTGGCAACTGCAGCACGGGCAACTTCAGCATCGGCTGCTGCGTATTTTGTCAGGTGTCATAAAAATCGAATTTATTGCGCATGCGCAACCGATGTTCCTCCATAGCCTCCACAGCATAGTAGCATGAAGAGGAGCGTGGAGGGATGCAGCGCATTTTGTTACAGTTTCCAGTTTTTTTTTTATTATTTAATTTTTTGTTTGCTGCAGGATTATAAATCACGATGCGTGCGAGTTAAGGTGACAGCACTTTAGGGCACATAAACACACATAAACCCGAGCAGGTTGCTGGAATTTTAATTAAATGTATCACGGAACCAGACCCGATCTTAACTTGGCCATAAAACCGAAAACTGACTGTCAGTCAGAAGAGATGACGATGACGACGACTTCATAACTTGATACTTGAATCGCAGTGCGAAAAAGAAAAAAACATTTACTTTAATCGCAGCAAATAGATGTTAAAAGTATGTCAAAATGTACATGATTTATATAGCGGATATATCAAGAATTTACTAATCTTCGGCTACAATATCATTTACCTAGAGATATGTCTTTATAATTTATGCTTCAAAGTAACCTTATTACGGGATTAAACTATAGATTTCCTGGCAAAAGTAATTTTTAAGTGCTGCGAATATTAAGAAGTCAATCGAATAGACGATAGTTTATTTTATAATAATTAAATATACTATATTTTAGCTGTTTCAGGACAAAAGGGTTTTAAAAACTTGAAAATAAAGATTGATAAATATATAAAGCAAATTGTAATTGAAATGAAATGCTTTTAAGCAGCTTTAATTCATCTAAGTGGAGATAAAAGAAGTTCTGAGAACTTCTTAACTCTCTGGCGATTAGCAAATAAAAGAAAATAACTTTCAATTCCATTAGTTGCATGTCTTAATCATTTTGATCATATTTTGTTATACATTGCCAAAAAAAAAAAAAAAAAACTAAAGAGAGAGCAAACTGAAATCATATTCATGGCAAAATTTCACACGCTCTCGCCTGCGGGTGTTCTTCGGGTACATCTCACTGAATTGGCACGTAATGTGCTCGAATTGCTTGAACTGGGAAGCAGACTGTGACTGGGATTGGGACTGTGTTGGGTTGTGCTGTGTGCACTGTGCACTTGTTCCCACAAATTCCAAGGCATAGGCAATTTCCATGAAGCAAACAACAAGCAAAAATTTATCACTCTTGCATACAAAAGACTAAAAACGAAGAAGCAGACAAATCAACAACAACAACAATAACGAAAAAAAAAAAACAGAAGAGAATAAAAAATGGTAAACGAGAAATTTGTACTGTCGAAATGCCACTGAACTGAGTCTGACTGAGTGAATGGAACCTGCTGGGAAACCGGGAACTGAGACAGATCACAGATCAGAGCCATCAGCATAATCAACAAGATCACGCATCAAACGAGACGACAGCGGCATAAGAATGCAAACATTAAGAGATTTTATGCGAGTTGTTCACATGCCAAAAGGAAAGAAACACATACATATACACATATCCCTACATACACACATACAGACCGCAGGCAGCGGCAGGCGGGCAAACAAACAGGTACACAGGACGATTATCCTGTCATTCACTTGTTGCGCACAGCAACAAACACAAAAAAAATGAACCAAAACGAAAAAAAAAAATTGAGTAGGAATTAAGCGAAATGTATCACACACAATTCACCGCCAGGTAGATCCAAAGTTTCCAGTCTCAGTCCCTTAACCCGTAAAAAGGGTGTCTCAGCTACACTTCCTGCCCCTGCGATCCGTTAGCATCCACAAAACTGTGTTTCGGGATCTCGGTTCTTGGTAGCGTGTGAACCTGTTTCAGTTCACTACGCTTGCCTCATCGATGCTGTTTATACCCTGTACTCATTTGACACTGACCACAAAAACGGCTTGCAAACTCTGCGCCAATGAATGCTACAAATAGGCATTAAAATATATAAATAGATATAGCTAGAAATGAAGTGGACATCTATATTCAAAATACCCTAATACTATGATATTCTCTATTGTAAACATTTCAATAAGATCATTAAAGAATATAGAAGTTGTTTTAACAATATGTATTCATCATTCTGTGCATATGTGTGAATGGGAACAGCTAAAGAGTTACATACAGGGTATCTGCTAGTTGAGCACTCTCGACTGCCTCGTTCTCACTTGTTTTTTTTAAGGAAATTTTTGCATGATTTCATTTTCGGTTCGATGCTAATCTTAAGCTTTGAATTTTTGGCACAAATCGCCCGTTTTTTAATAGACAACAACCGAATTGTTGTTGCTGCTTTAGTTGTTATTGTTGTTGTTGTTGTTGTTACTGTTCCTGGCCATATTTTAGTGCGCATTTCGTGTTTTTCGATAATTTATTACAGTTGCCCAATAAACGACGCTGCTTTTTGCTTTTTGTGGGTCGCAGCCAAAAACCAAAAGAAAAAAAAGTGTATATAAAAAATAAAATAAAACTTTTTTTATTGTCAAATTCGCATTAATATTTGTGCGATTAGTTTTTCAGCTTTTCTTACCAGCAATTTACGTTCCTCTTTTTCTATTTTTCTAACAAATTTCATTCGTCACACGCAAAATAAAAGTTAAAGTTCCCACGCATTTTCAGTTCGTGATTATTTTCAAAGCAGTTCATACTCAAATTGTGTTGTAAAATGAAATCGAATCTTATTGTTCTTTTGCCAAATTCCCTTAACTTAACGGCCATGTAAATTGACACAGAAACAAAGCTTTTCAAGTGTCTTCAAATTGGGTCTCAACTTATATCTTCAGCAAAAGTGGAAAAGTTGATTGGTTAAATGGAATGAAAGAAAGTATTTTAAGGGAAGATAGCTTTTACTTGATAAGGATATTATATATATTTATATTACAATTATCCATTCTGTAGTGTAAAATAATCAATCAATCATAATAGACACAATAGAGTACACCTTACTTAATGCTCTGTTTGACACTTGTATTATGTAATCAAAATATAATTTCTGCTTCTTATTACTTAAGTCTTAAATGAAGTTTATGGTATTACTTTCTGAGTATTCCCTTAGATTCGCATATGAAAATAGAGTCCACGTTGCTAATTATTGAGTAATAATGCAATGTGACCATGGATATCTAGTTCTTCTCCCTAGAGCTCTAAGTCACTTCTATAATAATAATTAACATAGTAATACTTTCTTTTCTTGCCGTCTTTCAACTGGAAAATGAGCTCAGTTAAAGCAACTGCCAATTGACAAAGTGACAGCGACAACTTGCCACAAAAATGACATGCAAAGCAGTTGTCATTATGTTAAAGGCAACAACCAGTAATGTATTTAAATAAACGTATAAAATGAAATTGTTTAAATTGTTGTCCATAAATCAGATGAGGCAGACGAGGTAAACGGCAAAAACAACAACCAAAAACCACAACAACATCGAGATAAAATTTTGCGCTCGATTTCACTGCTCAAAAACTTCACCTGTTCGCAGAGACAATGGCTTTCGGCTTGGTGACAGGCTGCGATCCCCCTACCCCACTACACTGTGTGTGACAAGTAGAGGCAACTCAATTGCGGCACTTGTCGCGCGACACTTCACTTCAATTGAAAGTCAGAAAAACGACAACAACAATAATAAAAGCTGAAAACTGAAATGAACTGAAATTTTGTTCGGTCAGCAAAGTGACGACTCGTATGTGATTGGATCAGTGGAGCGATGGAGCATTGGATCCGCAGCATGACATGACAGAAAATATTGTGATTTTTCACGTATTTACCAAAATTTTAAATATATTTTTGGAAACTCGCCCCGCAACGCAAGTCTTGTTTGTTGTTTATTGTTGTTTTTCTTCTTCTTCTTCTTTTATGGTTTAATTTACGGCACAAAGTTGACAGGCGCGTCTGCCCACTCAAAGGTTAAACGAGCCACGGTCTCAGTCCAGTTTCAGTGAGAAACGTGCAGACACAATAAGCGCTAAATGACATGACCAGAGCCATGGTGCCTCCACCTCCACCTCCACCACCTACTCCTACTCTACAGTTTGAACTCCTGCTGTTGCTCCTGCTTCCATATGAGTTTGCAGTTTATGGCTTACAAGAGATTTGCTCTGCCTGTCCATGTCTCTGTTCCTGTCCACGCATTCTGATTTAATCACAGTGGACGCCGCCTTTAAACGCTTTTTTTCGGCTTCATTCTGATACCCTCACCAAGGGTGTTATCGTGTCGTCAATGCGGCATGTAAAGCACAAATGAGAGCACATGTATTTCTTGAATCTCTGGCAAAGGTAGAAGTTTTTAACAGCACTAGCTCTAGTTCTAGCTAGTTCTAAAATAGATAGCTCTGCTAGTTCCTAGAATATTAAATATATTTCCCCACAATGAACTGTAATTGTTACTATCGCTTGTCTCAATCGCTTCCGACGTAATCAATAGTTATAGTTCTATCTTTAATTACTGCTTTAAGTTAAATAATATATACTTAAATCCAACTTTATTATCTAACTTTACAGAGTATTCAAACAGCGACATTCTGAAGTCAGAATTGCCTTCTTCTTTTCTGATTATCTTTATTTTATTATTTTCTTTTACGCTGAATGCAAACCATCGCCTTAATTGTGCTGAACGAAATGCTTGCTCCACTAATTAAACGCCAAAAATAAAAAAGTGGCCTAAAAAATTGCATTTCATTATATTTCATTTCAGTTTGTTTAACAAATTTGCTGACAAGCGCGCTGACAGCGCACAACAAAACGAAAGACTTAAGGCACAAACTTGGTTCGCCACTTGACCCCAACACACGCACAATGCGTACCACAACAACAGCAACAACAATAACAACAGTAACAACAACAACAACAATTTTATCCGCTTTCCCGCCGCACAAATTAAACCGAAATTTCAATTTTGCACTTTGCCACACACAGAGCACAAATGGATATGGATATGGTTATAATCGGCATTTGTCTTTCGCCTCAAATGCCAAATCAATGGGCAAAGAGAGAGAAAAGTACGCGCACAAAAGCCAAACCCAAAAGCAGCCAACACCAAACGATAAAAGACAAAAAAAAACAACAACAACAAGAGAAAAAAAAAGACTCTAAAACTGAAAGTAGAGATAAGAGTCGCAATTTTCACTTGGTACCTGTGATTGTTTCTTCTTTTTTGTGTGTTCCAATGGAACAATGGGACTCTACCTCGAAAATGAAGCCGTAACAATTATATTTATTACTTTCTTTGGTTGAAATTCTTATAGAATCTTTATTTTTCTCCGCTTCTTCTTCGTTTTTTATGCCATTGCGTGTGAATCTCAACGGTAGTCCATGAAAGTAGTGCAAACGCCCACACAACATGCCCAAAGGTGGGCGTTTGTTTTGGATATTTAGAACGAAAATTGGCAGCATTTAGACTCACATTTCATTGGAATTCGCTACAGGCTCTTGATTGAAAAATAATACATTTTATATCGAATATAGACAGGTTGTATTCGCAATCGAGCTAAGTGTTTGGCTCTTAGATTTACGATATGGCGCCATCTTTTTAGACTTGCATATAAAAATGACTAAATTACCTATTAATCAAATAGTTACGTTCGTACGTATTAACAACGGTTTCAAAAGCAAAAGTTGTTAAACTAATTAATGGAGCTACAGTCAAGTATGCTTAATAAGCAGATATCCTGTAATTAACTTTGAAATGCCTGCCTTGCTCTGTTGCTCAGTTTATTTCATAACTTCTGAGTTGATTGTAATAAAGTCTGTTCAAGTTAATTGTTTTTAAATCGATTAATTGTGTACAACTGCAAGTATTATTAATCTATAAACTTAACCCTACCGATTATTGCAAACATTTCAACATTTCAAAAAGTCACCTTTCACTTATCTACAACCTGTACAGGGTATAATAATAAAAATGTATTTGGTAAACGCTTTAGTTGCATTTTTCTTAAGTTTTATGTGGCGCCATCTAGTGGTCGCCGTTAGTTAGTTATCACTTGTCCATTCGGGCTGCTCATCAGGTTGAGGCTCCCGTTGTAAGTCACGTTTTTGATATCTTGGACCGCATCAGGGGCAATTAATTTAAACGCACGCTGTAATATCTCATTTTTCGGCCTAAGAGTAAAGTTGGCAACGAAATTCATAGAAGCCATTGGCCATAAACCATTGAAATGAGGCGAGAGAAACAACAGAAATGAGAGCTGCTATTGCTGCCGTTTTGCTGCTGCCTCAGTGGCTGTTGCATGCCACTCGAGAGCTTCAGATATTCACTTGTTACTCCATTTACAAGTTCTTAAGAATTATGATTGAGATCGCGGGCCTATCATAAAACCAACTTTATTTGGAAATTTAGTTGTAAAACGACAAAAACGACGACGATAACAAACGCGAGCGAGTGGCAGGCAGACGCTTGAAACAAACTTGTCGCATAAATCTCGACAACATTTTCATTCCATTTCGAAAAACCCAAACACGCCCTACAAAATTAGACCAACCATGTTGACAAGTGTCGTTTGGCCGGTGGCCAAGTTTTTGAACCTGGACTTGGACTTGGACCTGAACTGCAGCGGAAGTCAATGGAAAACAACCGCACGCCGGCAGCTCGCCCCCCTTAGGAATACCAAGAAGTTGGCACGGCAATCAGACAAAGTTGTCGCCATGTCTCCGACTTCGACTCCAACTTTGACTCCAACTGCAACTCCGATTCCGATTTCAATTCCTACTTGAAGTTTGTTTTTTGTTGGCTGCTTTTCAGTTTTCGTTTTATTTCGTTTGGTTTGGTTCGTGCGTCGCCGTCTGTTTGGGGCATTTTTGGGGGCTTTGGCGCGAGTTTGACTAATTAAAGCGCAGACTTGGGCATTTTTAATTTGTACGCTTGTAAAATGAAATTAACTTTTTTTTTGTTTTTACCTCTCTCTTTATCTCTCGCTCTTTCTGTCCTTCTCTCTTTATGTGTGACTGCGAGACTTCGTGCAGCTTGTTTCCTTTTGAACTTTGAATGGTGCGTGTCGCTTTGAATACTCTTCACAAAGTGGGTTACATTCCTCAGTTGTCATATCAAGTAAACATTTAAATAGATCTTCAATTATCGTCAATGCAAATGCAAATAATTATGATAATGATTATATCAATATTAATACCAAGGCTAATGATAATGCAAATGCTAAAGACAATAACATTCTTTTGCTCAAAATTAATTGGCATAGGGTATTCAAAGTCTTGATATTTGCTGCAGTGTCAACTGTCAGTTTTTTTGATTCTTTTTTTTTGTTGGCCGTTGAACTGGACTTTGGTGCTTTATGGCCAGCAGTTAGTCAGTTCGTAATGTCGCTGTCTTCCAAGAATCGCACGATGAACGCTGACCTCCATAGCTCGTTGCGCTCTCTAAATACACATATGTACATATGTGCACATACATGTATGTGCTATACTTATGGAGCTAGTTGGTTGACGGGACCCACAAGCTACACGTTTCACTTTCAGCCTCAACAACAAACAACAAATAACAACAACAGCAACAGAAACAAAAACAACAATAATGCTGTCGACATCTTCATCTTTGGCGCATCCAAAAATGGCATCAAATTGTAAATTTGGATGTTGCGCAGGTGCAGAAGGCATAGAGAAACACATGTTAACTAGCCGTATGGGGACAGGACACGAGCATAAGTCTAAGGATGTGTGGGTAGGGGGAAAGGGGGTGTGCTGGTTGCCACCATTTGTTGGCCCACGTTGGCGCAAATGTCAGGCTATAAATACCGAATTGGTATTGCAATTCCAATTGCAATTGGCCAAAATGCGTTTTGGACCGCTACATATAACGCAAATATGGACATGTAGATGTTGTTGTTGTTGCTGTTGTTGCTGTTGTTGCTGTTGTTGCTATTGTTGTTGTTGCTGTTGTTGCCAATTGTATGAATTTCGCAATTGAAATAAAGTTGCACTAAACGCACTTGGAGCGCCTGCAATTGCCAATTGCATTTACATTTTACATTTACATTTAGTTTCTTGTTTTCCTTTTCCTCGTATTTCTTGGACATTTTGCGGATGTTTCTGTATACCCTGTAAACATTAAAGAGACCGAAAGGGGTATTTTAGAGTGCCTGAAATAGGCAAATATAACATATATAAATATGTTCTATTCATATCAAATCTAGACACTCCCTTATAATACTTGCACAGATTGCTGAAAACAGTTTTTAAAACAATTTCGTTGGTTAAATTTGCGCTCAAGTGCCAGCTTCACACAGATTACAGGGTATGTGTAACTTAAACATACAGCTAACTCGATGATGTAATAAGGCAATTGTGTGTTTTGTTTGTCTGATCAAACAATTAACACAGTTTCCAATGGGTTATTAATGATACTGGTATAAACTAAGCAGCTTTTGCTTAATGTATGAGTTTGGGTGTGAATACTACGAGTACTCATAGTACTTTCACCCACAATGTACAGACAATAGCATAAAGTTATTGAAAATAAAAGTTTTTCGGTCATTTGATATGGAAACAATGAACACATAAAGACAACAGACAGCGTTAGAGTTGGACAGAGATAGAGAGAAATAAAGACAGAGACAGAGACAGAGTCTCACCTGCAGCAATCTTTGATGTAATAATAAGAGTTGAACATTTTTTATAGAAAAAGTGAATATAATGAGTGCATTCTAAGAGTCAGAAGTGGCAGCATGTGCCACATAATATAAAAGGGAGAGAGTGGGACAAATAAGTCATTTTTATTGAACATTTAGCGCAGCTAATCGATTGTTTAATTTATAGAAATGTTAGGCATAGCATCTGGGTTCGGAGACAATATATAAATAACTAATGGCTGGCAGTTAGGCAAGATTTATGTGCAACCTGCCAAGCGTTTATCAATAGATTAGAAACGTATAAATAAATAAATCACGATGCATAGTTATAAGTTGAGCTAATCATTGAGTATGTTGCTCTTAGAACTCTCCCTGCAAAAGTAGAGAATTCTGTAACGCCTTAAATCATAAACTTCAATATCATGTACAACATTTTAGATATAGCAATAATAAATAAATAATCCCAAACTTTAACTTAGCTTTTCACTGTCCCAACTGTTTCGGATCATTTACAGTTTCTTTCTTTATACTCTAGAGATAGAAAACTCCAATCTTAAATGATATTCAGTTAATTTGAAACAAAACACCTTGTAAAAGATACTACAGATGCTGAAACTATAATTCCTTGTCGAACTCATTCAACATTTGACATTTTCAACTCTTTGGGCTATAAATTTGAAATGTAGCTCACCTCTTGAAATCCTTACATCAATATTTTTGGTCCCTGGGGTGTGATCATAACACGTGTAGCTCTATAAATAATAGGATTGTAAAACCCATTGCGGCTACTCGACTTAACGCCTTGCCCCACACTCCCATTATATTAATATGCAATCGAAATAATTTATGCATAAAATGCTTAAATTTATTAACGCCACCGCTGAGAGGGGAAACTGCAGTTAAAGGGGCTGAGTTGAGGTGCCTATGGAACATAATTCACAGAGAGATGACGCGAAGAGCAGGGAAGGGTGGGAGAAAGTGAGGGAGAGAGAGGAAAGAGAGATAGAAAGAGTAGAGAGCACATGACACATTTCCATTTGGCATGGGGCACACAAAGATTTAGCCTCAACACGTGATCATTGAACATTGTATTATATTTATAAATAATAATTATGAGCGAGCAAATGGCAGCGCTTCTTGAGGGGAAAGTGCAGCTCATAAGTGGGAAACGTTTGTGTGGAAAAGCGCTACTAAAGAATGTACATAGATATTGGAATATTTTTGTTTTCTCAGGACTGTCACCTTTCGACGGCAATGCGATAATGAAGCCAGCCAATTGTCAGCTTCCGCTTTGTTGTCTTTTCCCAATTGAATTGCCGTTTGTTTATTCTTATTTATGCATTTCCCAATCAATTGGTATTATGAGGACTCGACTCACTGGTCGTAGTTCGATGGGAACTATGCTAATCAGTGTGTGAGGTTCGTGTCTGAACTAGACACAGTTCTAATTGGGATTACGCTATATCTGTCTCTCTTCTGCGTCCCTGGTTCTACTTTAATTCACATGATATTCGATCTTTAAATCAATAAAAGCATTTGGAAAGCAATGGAAAGAGTAATTTCAGAATCAGAATATATTTAAAGTACAGAGTCTAAATATGTTTTAAATATAGTTTGATTACCATAATAAAATTTTCAAACCCGCAAAGAAAAAAAAAAGAATAAAATTGTTAGAATTATATGTATATAATAAAAAATAATAATAATAATAATAATAAAACATATAAATATTTATATTTCTAAATAAGTGTCTCGACTAGACAGTTCCATTCTTGATGTATTATCTTTGTTAATCGCTTTTTAAAGCATATCTCTTATGTAAAATTAACTTTTCTTTCCCGTTGACTTTTAACTTAACAAACTTCTTGATTAATGCTTGAAACATTGCCTTACATTCAGCACATTTGTAAGGCATTTATCAAACTCCATGTGCAACTCCAATTTATAATCCGTTTTCCACTCCAAAACCCCCAAAACGATAGACAAGCCAAGCGAATGGAATTGAATTGAAGCTAAAAGCGTGAGTAGCAGTTGCAATTAGAAAACTTTTTTGGAATGGTTTGGCAAATTTGTCGAAGTGCCATTCATCAGTTTTGTGGTAAATGAAAACATCAAAGAAAAATGAAAAAAAAAAAAAAAAAAAAAATAAACTATTTGAAAAAGTGCGTGACGTGTTGTATGTCTGCCAAAGTCGAGACTTTAACTTGCCCCAAAACGCATTTGGCACTTGGCAAAGCGGCGTGACATTTCAATTAAAATGCTAATTTTCGAATGGGACAAGGTAAAGGGGGAGGTATGGGTGCAGGGAACCGGGGGCAGGCAACAACATCTTGTTAAAGCCGGGTCCAAACGCTGCCGGCAACTATTTAGTAAAGTAAATTACTTTATTAGACTCGCTCCGTGGGCTGAATAAGGCGTGCCATAGAGCTCTGGCTTGCAAGTGCATTAATCAAGGCCCCCACACACACACACACACACACACACACACACACACACACACACACACACACATCGCAAGGGAGTATGTGTGTGCTTGTATATGTGAACCCACTCAACAAACACACATGTGTGTGTACACCTCATGCTACGTATTACACTCACGCCCTGACACTCGTGACTTTTCTAAGTAAATTTATCATATATATATATCTATCTCTTTATTTTCCTTAGCCATCTGCAGCACTTTCTCTATGATGCACTCTCTACTCGATTCTTGGCGTCTCCTCCAACGGAAGTTTAAAAATAAAATGCACAGGATTGCCAGGCAGCCCTTCATTTTCACAGCTATCCACATTTCCACTCTCCTTTTCCACACACACTTTAAGTGTGACACATGACGACGACTGGGAAAATGGTTAACAGTTGCTATAGAAAGCTGGCAATTAATCTGCAACTGCTGCACTTGGGCCTATCCCCGATTAATGCCCCTCTTTCCCATCTGTTCTCTCATTTAGGTGACTCTTTCGATAGGTGGGCTTTGAATTGGGAATTAGAGAAACTATTTTTAATGTATTTATTTTCTGTTGGATTTTTTGCTACGTGGGCGTCTTACCACAAAACATGTGAGGCAATTAAGTTCGTTATCGTCCTGCTTTCACAGATCGAAAGAAAAAAAAAACGAATTACAATAGTAATTTAGCCTTGAAACTTAGTAGTTTAGACATGAATATAGTTATATGACATTAGATATACGATTTGGATTGTTCTACATAATGAAAACTAAATAAATACTTCCAACGATAAACATTGATTTGGGGTTTAACAAGAGAACTAAACTATTTAAATATTTTATACATTTTGTGGTGTTATATTTGAATTCAATTGGTTGAGGAACTAATGCATTTAATATAAATGATCATATTTAGTGATAAAATAAATATATACAGGGTAACTATCTGTATATGCAAATTCAAATTAATTGGATGTATTCATACAACATCTAATAATTTTTAATTAATTCCATACATTTAATAAAGTGCAAACCAATCAATGTTCTACCTATGTTGCAAAGTGGCAAACAAGCTTGAATAAATACTTGAATATTTATACAAAAGTACATCTGATGACAGCAATCAGCAGAGTCCCCAATGAACCACTGTTAAGTGCGTCAACAAATTAGACAAATGAGCTCAAAAATTGGCAAAGAACAGGCAATAAAAGCGAAGAGGGTCAACAAACAGATGCGAATTCAGAAACTCAGTTTGGCGGTCGAGTTGCAACAATCATAGCCAAAGCACAAGTTGCAAATGCAACAACAAATCTCCCCAGAGACAAAGCAAATGAGACCCACTGCGCAACGTGTGCAACTTGCAACGTGCAACGTGCACCATGGAGAATCAGAGACTCAAACCGGCCGCAAAGCGCCAGGCGCTGTCGCAGTCGCAGTTGCAGTCGCAATCGATGTCGCAGCATGCCACACTGCCTCAAGTTGAAGTTGAAGCTGGAGCGAGCGCTGTTGCAACATGTCAAAATAAATCAATTGATTGATCTTGTTTTATTTATGTCCAATTCAATTTCGATCAATGAGCAGTGCACACGAATGCAGAATGCCAAAGTAACTACAAAAAAGAGACAAAAAGCGTACAACAAATGAAGAGAGTGACAGAGAGAGAGAGAGAGAGAGAGAGCAAAAGAGCAAAAGAGAAGTGCGTGCTGCTTGCAACTGGCGCTTGGGCTGTGGCAATTTTAGGTATTGCTTGCTAGGGTGTTGGCTGGAGGCGCGCGTGCTTTAAATAATTTACAGGCTTAAAACAGTTGAAAGAGGAAGAACATGGACTAGGAAAGGGAAAAAATAGGAAAGGGGAGTGGCACTCCGAGAAGGCTTTTAGTACAGTAAGCCGGAGTTTTGAAAACAAAAAAAAATACTTTAGGCAGCTTATGAGAAGACGGCTAGACTTGAAGATATCCTTTAGGTTGAACGATTGATGAGTATGACAAGACAGACAGACAGACCATATTGAGCTAAAGTTAACTTAAAACAAGGAACATTTTATTTAAACAGAGCATTGCCTTGTTTGGAGATCTGACTATAGAGTAGAGTATGGTAGGTACAACGGTCTTAAAGCTATAACAATAAAACTAAACAAATGCCTCAGTTATTCGAAGCTCTTCAATCATCAGACTTGAACTGAACTTCTTCTTTGAATAACTTTTAATCTTAGCAGAATTCACCGTAACCAGATCAAATTTAATTATACAATTCAGATGCAGTTGCAAATGTTCTGTTATAAATGAAAGCGCCTAAAACTGTGCTTTAATATAAGCGAAAAGATCGAGCTATAAGCAACAAAAATCCAAACGACTTGAAAGTGCACTCATAATGCAAGTCCACTTACCGTACGGTATAATCGCATGCAATTTGAATGGAAGTTACTTATTTATGAAGCTTTTCTGTTCATCTAGGAAGCAAATGCTTGAGTTATATGAGTTGGTATTTCCCTCAGAGAGCTTTGAACTCTCGGAGAAGGAGACGCAACATTTTGTCATAATCATGCAAATATCACCTGTGCCATTTGGGGACTCTCTGTCTCTGTCTCTCGTTCTCTTACTCTTACTCTTTGGCTCTCTGTCTTACTGAATGGGCGAATGGACATTGCATATTTTGTGATATTCAGAAAGTCTATTAAATATGTGCATGCCATGCAAATGATGTAGAAAATGGACAAAGACATATATGACAAAGTCATAGATAGAAGAGTTATGGACCGAGCCAATACCCAATACTCAGAGGGTCAATAGAGGGCGAGAGCGAAAGAGACGGGACGAGAGAGTGGGAAAGAAGAAGCGGCGTTGTTGTTGTTGTTCTTGTTGTTGGCCAACTCGAAGAGGTTCAATGAGTGGACAATCACTTGAATAACCATTGTAGGGTAACCATTGAGCCACTGGAGCTTAGGCAATTCGGTGCAGCGACACTCATAACAAAAATAACACAAAAAAAAAAAAATAGAAAAAAAAATTGGCAGAAAGAAACTGCAAATAAAATAACAAATGCAATTGCATTTTTTTGCATTTCATTTCGCATATCAATAAAAATCAAATAATACACAAACTGTGGGATCAATCACATTTATGCTAATTTAACTTACATAATATGGAGAGGGGGTAGATTGAAAAAGGTGGACTTGGGGGAGTGTGGGGGTCCATGACAAATTCAATTCAAATTTATTGTTTTGACAAATTTGAAAGAAAACGCTTAGATAAGCCAAGCACAATCTATGTGTGTGGAAACTGCATTCAAGTTTTGTTTTCAATCAGTTTTCCCATTTGGTTTTTTGCTGCAATTATAAAAGCAAAAATTGTTGCTATTGTTGTTGTTCGTGTTGGTGTTGTTGTTGTTGTTGTCGTTGATCGAACGAGCACAATGAACGGGGTATGTTTGGTTCTTGCACTTTCACTGCTTTAAAATGCATACCACCTACATTTTGTTGCTCGATTTGCTTGATCGGTTCAGTGTCCAGTTGATGGCTTCATCAGAGAGGGCGTTGGAACCACCGTTAAAACATTCTGCATAAGTAAGGGAAATTGTTACGGGAAGACGAGTTACTGCGATGCGGATGCTGTGTGCTATGGACAACAGAGACCACAGAACGGAGACCAGATACCAATATGCCAGAGATACTCTGCTCAAGTCACATCCATTGTTCTACAGCTGAATTGCAAATCGCGCTCATAGTTCGCTTCAGTTCGGTTGCAATTTGCCGTTTGTTGGGGCAGGCAGCCCCAGCCCCAGTCTCCAGGGTTCAATCAACCCTCCAGGCCATTGACTTGATGATACCTCCACGTGGGTGTGGTGTGGTGTGGTGTGGTGTTTGCTCAGTGTGGTGTGTGCTCTGTGTGGTGTATGGACCGTGGCCTTGTCGTTTACCCAGGTTGAATGTACCGTTGTGTCTTTGAACTCTGCCAATCTTCTATGGCATAACGCAGCAGCCGACGACGACGTCGACGATATCGACGCCGTTTTGCCAGACACTCAGACGACGCCAATGAATGAGACAACGAACTCCTCGATGCCGAGAGATGCCGCCAAAAAAAAAAAAAAAAAGAAAATAAAAAATAAACTCAAGAAATAGCCAGTCGAAATCGAAATATACCTGACACGATCTTTCGCATGCAAATCGCTTTTTAGAGAATCACAGCGAGTTCGAGCAAGAGAGTAATTAACATTACAAATTTTTGACTGCTTTGGCTGCTTTGCCAAAAAGGAAGATGCTGCCAATTAGCATCGTCGTGTTGAGCAAAAGAATTGATATGCAAAGAGCGTAGACAGAGACTTGAATGAAAGCGATCACTGATCACTGCTGAATAGCGATCGGTTGTTAAGAGATCACAAAATCCTTGATGCCAACGTTCATTGATCTCTCTCGCAAATCTCTTTGCAGCCAGCTCTGTTGTCAAGTCAATTTCTTAATTCTAAATTCTAAATTCTAAATTCTAAATTCTTAGTGAGATTATCAACAAAACTAATGTTTACAATCAATTCTATTCTGATTAGACTTATTAATAAATATTACCTGTTTAGCTAATCTTTTGGCAACTTGTACTTTACACATTTAAGTCTCCCTCAACGCAATTATGTTATCTCTAATTCCAGTGATTAAAGGCCAAAAGATTCACGATTGAAAAATGTAAAACCCATGTATAAAGAATATTCTTTTTGAACAGATTTAAATTCATACTTTTGATTGTCAATAATAATTACTGCATTTATTTTATTTTATAAAGAGTTGCTTAAATTAATTCTATAAACATTATTTATAATAATATTTGCTTTGGAAATCTGATTGTCTCTAGATTTTTGATTGCATTACATGCATTATGTTAACTAATCTTATTCACAGGCTGAACATTGCCCTTTGACGACTTACAGCTGACGGTCCACCCAAATTGAATCCCAGACCCAATCCCAACCCGAATATGAATCTGATGCCCAACTACAATCGCAGGGAAACTTGTTGTTAATTCTGGCCGACTGGTTGGTTGGTTGGCCTGATGCTGTTGGCCCGATGTGGTTGGCCTGCAGATGGGTGATAAATAAATTCAGGTATTAACTTGCCATATATTTTCATTATATGCGACACAGAAAGTCGTGTTTTATTTCAACACAAGTGGATTTTAATAATAAAATGTGTCTAATTTGGTACCCACTCGACGCGATGGCAGCAAACCTGATTGCCCAACACCTTTCCCAGGTGAGATTGCTTGGTGTCTGGTGGCTGGTGCTTGGTGCCTGCTGCCCACTGGCCTTTTGCAACTGCAACTGCAACCTCGACTTCAACATCAACTTGCAACATGTATCCGTATCCTCCGTGGTACGTGCGAGGCGTCAATGCTTCATTTTCACTGTCATCTTAAGTTGATTGCAAGTTACGAGCGTGTTGACAACAACAACAACACCAACAACAACACAACAACAACTGCAACTTGCAACTACTACAACTGCAACATATGCATAAGAACTGTGCAGAGTCTTTACGCTGTCACTGTAACGGTAATTGTCGGCATGCATGCGTCTGTTTGAGGTTATGTTGAGGGGTTAATACCTGAACTGAGTTGCGTTGCGTAGCGTTGAGGTTACGCTAGGTCTGTCATGGCCTGGCCCAATGCGCGGGCGGCTTATTAATCAGTGCTCTCGTTGCATTGCACAACAGCAACAACAACAATCGGTGGCATGTGGCATGATTCATGCTTAATTGGCCCCCGCACTGCAACAGCCCGTGCAAATCTCACCCAGTTGTCAATTTCACAGACAACACATTTCAATCAAACTTTGCTCAGCCATAAATAAACCAACAACTGGACAGAGCCTACAATTCAGCGTCCCTCCGCAGCCAGTGCTGCCAACATTTGTGGAGGAAAAAGCTAAGCAATTAAAAAAGTAGCTAAATTTCAAGAAAACAATTTTGAATTGGTTTGGAATTTATAGATATATAGCTAACAAGAGTTTTAAACATATATAATTGAGAAGTTTTTGCAATTAACGTATACAGAAAAATATTGTAGAACAAGCTGAGAAGCAGGAACAATGAAGAGGTCAATTAATGCTCAAATTGGCATTAAAAGTACGAAATGGCACAAGTTCTTAAAGTTGAAGATTATTGTTAAAATGTACATTTGAAATTACAAAACATTTATCAAAATTTTACACTTTTTGATTTGCAGAAAATAAAATAAATAAACTATTAATAAACAGTTTCAATTCCCATTCGCCTGGAATACAGCCAAATGTGGAGCTGCTCTAGTTTGTTTTGGCGGAAAAAAGGCTTAGCGGACAGCACTGGCATCTCGAACTAACTGTTTAAGCTTTAAAGTCTTGTGCTTAAATTACAGTTTCGATTTGCTCTTGTTGTTGTTGCTGCTGCTAACGTTCACATTTTTCCACATGAAATTATGAAGTCTCCATGGCAATTAATACGCATGAGCCCGGTCCAAGTCGCAGCTCTAAACTCCAGCTGCGGACTTCAGACTCCATCTGAGGCGGGTGCTGTCGTCTCGCATGTCAATTTGATGGCAATTAAGTTTTGGCCAGCGTTTTGTTTTAATAATAAATTTAATGAGCTGCCAAAAATGGTTGCAAATTTACGTGGCAATTAGCGAGCAAAGCGACACTTGGCCAACAGATCGTGTGGTCACTGAAGCCGCCGAAGCTGCCGTCGACGACGACGACGACTGCTCCATTTTGCTAATGAGCCGCTTTTTACTAAACGTCAGTGGTTCGGGGTTCGAGGCTTGGCCAGTGGCAACTACAGTGGTTACTCATGGCATTTCAAGCCAGTTGCCAGTGGAGCGTGCGGCATGTGGATGTTAAAGGTGTGGCAAGTGGCAGCATTGTCGTATGCGCAATCAACAGCTATTGGATTGATGCGTAGCGATGGCCTAATAACGATAATGCAACCGATAAAACAAGCAAGGAAGCTAAGCATTCGAATGAAATGTACCAATTGGATACAAGAAACCTAGATCTTACACTTGTACACCCATCACTATGACAATCGATAGCTTTGCAGTATTAACCAACACTTAACGATTGCATCACTAACAATAGCACATTTTGCTATTTGCAGCAGAAATGTTTTTCACTGAACCCGATTCATTCTCGCAATTTACGGATCTGGCGTGTCTACATACATTGAAGCATGAGCTCGAAATACTGCAGAATACCTTTCCAAAGCATCACGAACGTTTTCAAGTGCTCAATTGCAACTTGGATGAGCTGCTGTGCAGATTCATCGATGGAAATGGCAAGTTTTACGACATTCAAGCGACAATAACGGATATGTATCCAATGTGGCCACCCATATGGTACTTCAAGTGCAACGAGGAAAGCATTACGAATGCCATGAAAATCTTGACCAATTCGAAGGGACAGAACAACTATGTGATTATGCAGGTGGCATTACTTGTGCGGCAGCTGTGCGGCATCCACAATGTTCCATTGCCCAAGGATATCGATAAATTAAAGCTGTCGTCGATCTGTCAGATGAAAACAGATATAGACGATGAGGATGATTTGAAAAAGCTATACAATGCCATGATCAACAAGAGTGAACCGGAGAGCGAGAGTAATAATGTAAAATGGGACAAATTACATTTGGAAAATAGAGCCACCATCGGGGCGTTGCTCATCCAAATTGCCGCGACTTTGGACAAGAGCAACGCACGCAGGCAGTTAAATGAAGCTTCATCCAGAGATGAGGACTAAACAGCTATTCATCCGCATTCATACACTCGACACTTCTAATCATAGAAAACGCATCCTTCATATCTATTTTTTTACAAGCTAATGCTCAGTTCATCTGTATCAATATCGTTAAATACTTATCAACTTTCATACAGAATAATCAATAAATAAACTGATCTTTACTTATCAGATTAGCTAATTAATTAGCATTTAAAAAACTCTGGATAATCTGATTAGGATCTAAAGAAATGAATTTATCATAAATGTATATATTTATGTTCACTCAATTATATATATTCTTATAGAAAATATTCTATCACAAAGATTAAACAGTATAGTTCAAAGCACACTTAGTTTATAAAGGTAAATATATTATAAGCCGACATTTACAGATCGTATATAGCTAGAGACATATATATTTAGCATTGATACAGTCTTTTATAATTGATAACATGTCTAACAAATAGTCCCATTGACTAGGATTAAGCATTAAATCTCCAGAAGAGGGGCAACAACAGTTCATCTACTTGCGACTTAGAAAAAGCTGCCAAGGAGAGCGAAAGGTAGGAGAGAGAGAGAGAGATAAGTAATCAAATAGCAGGAGGACAACTTAATAAGCGACTGTGGAGTATTGCGAGTACCCACCTCATCTGTGGGTGGTAACCATACTGTTCTCGCAGCTCAGCCTTGGTGATGGTACGCTCCAATTGTTCGGGCTGCAGTTCGAAGTGACGTGCTAATATCTTCCAGTGGACCATGTTAAAGTAATTGTATTCCCCAGATTCCTGAAAGCCACGCTTAACGTAGTGTGGATTGTCCGGTTGTCGTCGGATCCAGAGACGTTCATAGATGTGAAAACGCCAACCTCGATCGGCCAATTCCGCAGCTGCGAGCATTTGCATCATATCGCCAGGATATGTGTAAAAGAAGAAGAACAACAGCTCGGCCTGCATCTGCTCCATTTTGGGTTGCGGCAAATCCTGCCCGCCAGCCCGACGATAGTGCAACGGCACATCAAAGTTCACCTCATGCGGTGCACAGCGTCCACCCTGCAACGGCCCAGCAAATGAAGCATGCAACTTGTTCGCCTCACACGCACAACAATGTGCATCCACATTGAGAGCCGCCGCATCATGTCCAAAGATCTGTGTTAACAGCTGTGGATTCTGTTGGGCGGCTTTCAAATTGTTTGCCAATCCTGCCAAGCCATAGGCCCCTTCAATGCCCGCATTCGGTTTATGCCAACGCCGAGGATTGCTTTGTGGTGGTGCCATGTCAAAGGTCACACCACCAAGCGGCACACCCATGCGATTGGTGCGCAGACGTCCATAGAATTTGATGTTCTCAAAACCTGGCGGTGGCCCAACATTGCACTTGGATTCGTTGCACTTCTGGCGATTCCAGACACGTTGCGCAACGCCAGCGATAAGAAATTGTTTATCAAAGATCCCATTGATGGGAAGATCATAGAAATTCGGCTCGCTTTCTGGCGAAAATAAATCATTGGTGGTGTTGTTATCCATGGTGTTGTAATCGGTGGTAGCAGCAACAAGTGCCACAGCAGGCACCTCAATATCCAGCGTCGTTTCATGCTCACTCGACTGCGAGCTATGGCTGCTGTCGCTGCTTTCCAGCTCAACCAACAAATCGGGGACAGGATCTGGTTCCGGATCGATCACTGATAAGGCCCGCTCACTGACACTGTCTGGTGTTGGACTCTGTAGTTCATCGTCATCGTCGCTAATCATGGCAGTCCAATCATCCGGCACGGTTGTATTGATACCGTTTTGCAAATCTTCTGGGGTGCCTGGCAGAGCTGGAAAATCCTCGTGCAGAATTGTGAACTTTGGTGGCGGTGGTGTCACAGATGGTGAGGACTCTGACTTGGCCATATTCTTAACCACATCCACATACAATGTGGATGTATTAAGACTTGGCTTTGGCTCTGTTTTTTTCTTACCCTCAGCGGAAGCAGCTGCCGCAGCAATTGCAACAGCCGCCGCAATGGCCTTGGCATTGTGACGTTTCATTCTTGTGGAAAACCAAATCAAAACCAAATCGAAAACGAAAACAAATTAAAGAAATTGAACAAAACTTAACTTCTGAATTCTTATGAAAAATAATAATTAAAATAAGAAACAAACAAACTTGATGCAGCTTTAAAAATTTTCAGAAATTGTCAAGTTGTAGCCGATGATGTTCAAAAAGTTATACAACACTGTTAACGATAATAAATATCGATAGCTTTAAAGCTGTTCATGCTAAACTTAACGAAGGTCTACAAAGACTGTGTGTGTGTGTGTGTGTGTGGGTGCTGCTGCGGAAATTGCCATAAACCAATTTAAAAGTCGAATCATAAATTTGCCAAGCTGCCTAGACGCAAATTCACCTGCAGTTGCCGCCAATTGGCAACACAAAAAACGATCGTCAGGTTATGCAAAGAGTTATGAAAAACTGAGTAAAAGAGAGAGAGAGAGAGAGAGGGAGAGACTGACGTGTAGAGTGAGAAAGAGTCTGAGGAATAGAGAGAATTACAAGCCATTAACTTAAAATGACAACAGCACCACATAAATCTCGAGGCAGCCGCTTTGTGGTTGCACTTAAAGGCAAATGTCTGGAAATTGACAAAAGCAACGCCGCATGACCATAAACTGAAGCTGCAGCTCGAGCTGCAGTTGAAGCTGTTGCAAAGTGTGGAGTGGGCGGCGCAGGCGTTGGCATTGAGCGCTAATAGTCCAAGCACCAAGAAGAGTCATTTGTGGCACTCGCCGCGCTCTTCATCTAGCTTCAGATGAAAGCCTCTGCTCACGCCACCACACCCTGTGCTTAGGTGCCTTGGCACTTGGAAATTTATGCGAACGAGGTGCGAGCGTCAAATTAACGAACTTGTCTGGAAGCACGAGAAGGAGGAGGAGGAGCATGGCAGAGGACTCTGCCCGGCGGCAATGCAAACCAAGAACAGAACAACAACAATATGCTTGTTCTTTTCTTTCTCTCATCTGCTATCTCTCCATCTCTCTCTATCTCTCTCTCTCTCTCTCTCTCTCTCTCTTTGAAGTCAAAACATTCAGGAAATCAGGTGCAGGCCACATTCAGCAAATTAAGCACAAATAATATAAAATACAATAATGCTAAATCCATGCCGCAGGCATGAAAAATGATACACCTAAAGAGAAAGATAGAGAGAGAGAGAGAGAGAGAGATGAAGAGGTAGACCAATCCCTCTTAGAGATGACATGCCAAAAGGATAAACTTAAAAAACTGTCTCCCAAGTTGTTGCTAATGCTCAAATTAATACTATGATATAGAAATACTTAAGTTCCAAAGGAAAGGCTCTAAAGCTGACTAGATCATTACGTTATCAAGCTTTCTAAGCTTCAATGTGCTTTAGTTAAGCGTTCAGAGGTTTCAGCTTATAAAGCAAATAATGATAATTTTGTTACCAACAATTATGGATATTTAATACTATGTAAACTATACTTTTTTGCTCTTTAAATATTCAAGTCCATATATTAATAATTAAAATTGAAATATTCTTAAATAAATAATTAATTAAATATAATTTAATAGATTAAATAATTAAAGTGTTGTTCAAGTGTAGCATTTATTAAACATTTAGCTAATAAATTTGAGCTTTATTTTGTATGCTCCCGTGATATTTTAGCACAGAAAAGCACGACAGGCTCACATCGCTAGCTGAAGAAGCTAACGAATATCACGAATTGCCATTTGACTGTGGCAGGACAGGACAAGACAGGGCAGAAGCTGCTTGAGCGCTTGGCCACATAAACTACAATAAATCATACTCATGTTGCGCTGGCAAAGACAACGACAACTTGAACCAAACCAAAGCAAACCGAACCGAACCGAACCGTGCCGCCAAGTGTAGTGCAGAGTTCCAGATATCGAGAGTCCCAAGTGCAACAAGAGCCAACGGCCACTTTGTGGACAGCGACGGGTCAGCAATTGCTGAGCCATTAAATTGCCATTGCCATTGGCATTGCCAACAACAAGTGAAGATGCAGTGAAGATCCCAGACCTGAGACCTGAGACCTGAGACCTGTACCAGGTAGTTATGTTGGTAGGTGTTAAGCCCCAGCATTCACTTAAGCTGCTTTGTTGCTCCCAAGATTACCAGATTCAAAAAATTACTTGGCTGTGTAACTCGTATATTTGCAGAGAGTGGAATGAACTGTTCTATAGTGTGTGGAACATTATGGAAATTAGCTCTGGCCCCAAAGTGACGCCCCATCTACCGACATAAATGACCCCGATGCGCATCACTCAACTGCGTGTGCGTCGTCGTCACTGCAACAGAAAGCTGGCACAGCACTCCAACTGATGTTGAAGTTGGCGTTGAAACTTGTGCTGGAGCTGGCCTAATGACCAGCATCAGGAGCAGCAGCAAACAGCAGAGAGCACTTGCAACCACAGTAGTTATCCGTATGCTAAGTTTTATGAGAAGTTTTGTGGAATTGTGTAGGCTCAACTGTCCTCCTGACGTCCTCCTCCTCCTCTGTGTTGGGCAACGCTTAGTCGAACCCATTAGTTGAAGCGTCGTAATGGCCACATGTTTATGAGCGTTTTTCGCAGCACTAAAAATTGTGCATATGTTATAAGGCGTACAATTCTTTGGTCTTCTTCTCCAGTTCCCTTGTGGGCGGTGGAGACGGTTTTGTTTTACGCTCTCTGACTAATTTCGTTGATGGCCTTGCCGCAGTTACAGCATCACAGTACGAGTAACAACAAGGTCTCTTAAGAATTTCTATTACCAACATTTTTCTAATTATTGACTGCCATATTATAATATGCTTGACACGCCGTTAAATTATGCGTGTATATATCTTCCAAGGGTAAGACTGTTGTCTGTTCAAATAAAGGAAAGCTGCTTTTCCAGCTGGTTATATGTCACGTTTTATTACTTAGAACAACACATTTTAGGACTTGCTTTAGTTATGTTTACTTTAAGACTACAGTTTAATTTCATTTAAACAAATTTTATTGCTCTCTCATTTCCCATTCTTTTGAGCGTACTTTAAATGCTATTTAATTAGCAAACGTTAGTTTTAAACTTCCATATTCAATATTAACATCTTTTCACATTCACGCCATATTAGAATTATGTATTTCGAATTAATCGAAATTATAAAAAAACCTTTTTTCGTTTTTCCAATCAAAAGTTCTCAATCTTAGAGATTCCTAAACTTTCAGTAACTATTTAAGATCTTCACAACCAATAAAGTCTTTGACCTTGTCCACAAACTAGTCCATTATTAGAGATATATGACCAACTATTATCTTCAATCATAAAAAAAAACCAACTCATAAAGTCGTCAATAAACTAAACCACAAAAAAATGCAATTGCAAGTCAATTTTTGGGGTACTTTAACCGCAATGTTGCATTGTCTACGCAATTGTTGTTATTGTTGTAGCTGGTGATGCTGCAATTGTAGTTGGGTTCGTTGTTGTTGTTGTTGTTGTTGTAACCATTCACCGAATATTCACTGATTTCATAAAATATTACAATAAATGTCGTTTTCAACATTTATAAGCGCAGATTTTCATATTTTATTGCTTATAACTGCAAAGCGACATTAAATGCTGCTGCTTAAAGATACAAAATGCACCGCATAATAAACCCAAACACAGATCTGCCCCAAAACCTGAGACCTGCCCCAGAGCCACAGCACCAAACGAAGCAACAACAACAAAAAAAAAAAAAAAAAGGGAAAAGAAAAATGAATTGTCTTCATTTTGTAATTTAATGGTATTTTATTGAATTTTTGATGCGCACGGACAACGCGACTACGCATCCTTGGCTGCTGGCGACGAACGGGATTCATCGATGAGTACAGGGGGAGGGCAACACCAGGAGGGAGGGTACCTGCCTGCCTGTTGACATTTAAAATATGGCCGCGTGTCAATGCGGCTGCCCTACGCCCATTTTTATGGTCAGTCAGGTTTACATTTCGATTTCGATTTCAATTTTTTTTTCTTTTTGCTTTTTTTGGCACTGATCTTCAACCCGAAGTTGAGCAGGAATCTGAATCTGAGTCTGGGACATGTGTGCCGAGTTGCCGGTTACCAGCACCGGCGTAAATTCAATTTGAAGGTCTGCACAGCGTCCGAATTCCCGAGATGCCAAACAAAATGTGCTTTCACTTGACCCGAAGCGCTGCGTAAATAAATTTTATCGCTCTGTTGACACGTGCGCGTAATATTTCATTTAATTTTAAATGAAATACAACTAAAAAAATATATACGAAAAAAATAATACAAATAAAAAGCAGCAATAATGCATAGAATCATTGTGGCGAAGTTTTAATACTCTTTCAGTCAGATAACTGCACTTATTAAAGATATATTTTAAAGCTATCTTGTTGTTAAATGGGAATACTTTAATTCCTTTTCAAAATTATTATAAAGAAAACATTAAAACATATACAATTGCTAAGAAACCAATTCCAATTCTTAGTTTACTTTTATAATGGCAATAGTCTAGTCTACTCGATAGTTGTATTCAAGTATCTGATCATTTGATATTTTTGCTCGATATACAATAAATCGTTCAGAAATACTTCCAACGATAATCACCATCATTCATTACTTCGTTACATAGCTGTCGATGCAAGTGTTATACTCCAAACCTGAGACAAACCGTGTGTAATCATAACAACAGTCAAGACTCTGGTTAATAAAACCAACAAAGAAGGCAATATAATTCCCATAAATGCGAAATATTTCAAATAAAGTTGAAAATTCGATTGAAAATCATATTAAAAAGTTTGCAGTATTATGCAAATATTTGCTATAGCGCATTTGTACTGTACTTGAGCAAGCAGCATAAACCAATCGGCAGCCGCATCGTAACTTCGTTTTCAATTTGGCAAGTTTGACACTTGGCCAGTTAGTCAATTGGCCAAGTTTCACAATTGGCCAACGGGCGCCCATTTCAAAAAGTGTCCAAGTGCCACCTACGTTGGGTTGCAGTTGAAGTTGGAGTTTGACTTGGATTTTGGTGGGCTACCTGTCGCTACTTGTGCCATTCACTTGCCGGCAGTGCGTGGCTCCTGCCAATGCCTTTGCTTCTGCTCTGATTGCAAATGCCACGTAAAGCATAACACACCAACAGCAATAATAAACAGCAACACAATCAGCTTGGGCCATGCTTGAGACCGTTATTATTGCCACAACAAGTCGTAAGCTCGCGTGTGCTGCAACTTTGAGTTTAGCTAATTAATCACAGACTCTCATGCCTCATGTAATAAATACAAGCACGACGAAAACACAACCAAAGTAATAAAAACAATAACAGATAGTCAATAACTAAATAATACATTATTATATCAACTATAAGTGCATCCAGGAAACTTTACTATTCAGAATTTGTGACTACAATGTAGTGCTAATATAAGAACTGTTGATCTAACATCTGGAAAAATGAGTAAACCACGAGCAGACAGTAGACAGTTACTGTGGGCCGTTGTCAATCAATCAATTGATCAATAAAAACACATTTACTCTGAAACTTACCAATAATTGACCAAAAGGATAGTGTGATACTATATACGGTCAACTCATCGGAGCTGGCCAACAGCAAATAGAATATCAATTCAATAATTAAAGCTACAAGTTTCACAACAATGTGAATCGGTAGTAAAAATGCCAAGTTATCAGGCTGTCGATAATATTAGAATTAGATTAGAGCCTTTGTCTCTTCAGTGGGAACTCACATTATGAGAAGATGCCAAGAGAATAACGCCAGCAATAATGTTTACCTGATCGTGCAGGAACCAGAGCTTTTTTAAGCGTGCACAATAGTTTATGATCACCATCATAATAAGTACATCGGCGAAGGCCTGAATGATAAGAAAATAACCAACGATAAGGCAACCCAATCGTAAGGGAATGAAGAAAAAGAATTTTTTAAAAATAATCATTATGAATAAACAAATTGTTAAAAAATAATAATAGTTAATCGACAATTTTGACAATATTAACTAGACAAACTTGATAACAATTGGATGAACCTGTTGAAGTCTTTGTTATGACGGACTGTAATGACTAATTGTTACATAAATCAAATGAGCGTTAACAGCCCATTCAGGCATACAACAACATACATATAAACAATAAAGTAACAATACGTTAAGCGTATGCCAACGATTTATTGGCTACACTGGCAATATAATTGTAATTGTAATTGTAACTGCAGCTGAATTTGCGGCTCTTACCCTGCGGTCAGTCATAACTTTTGGCAATAATCGAAACGAATCGAATCAGTTGGCTAAGAGTAATGGACCAAAGGGTTGGCAACTGGCAACGCCCTTAACATACTACCGAATGCTGAAACGATTCTGCATTGCGGCAATTTCTCATACTTGCCTTCAACTTTGCACTGCCAAAACGAATAAACATTAAAAAACGAGCGAGTAAAAAAAAGAAGGAAAAATAAAAATCCAAGGCGCACTTTCAATTAATCAACGAAATTAATTAAGCCTCCCGATCAGTGATCAGTGGCCAGCCAACAGGCACTTGAGCAGCGATCATCGAGCACAAAGCACTTGAATTTTAAAGATGGGAATACCACGCGTGACACGAACAACCTCAACTCATTTTCAAAGCATGTATGATTATTATTAATAAACTATTTTTGACATAGTTAATTGCTGTATATGTATATGAATGCTGCAACTAGAACCGATTTATTTAAAAAAAAAGTTAATTTCGTTAATATAAAATACACAAATGTAATCATATGAATATTGCTTTATTTCAGTTGGTCGTGACACGTGAGAAAACGCGAAAATTGGCCAGCTTTAGTGACAATTGCAGATTGCAACATAATTTCATTTTGGCACAGCGTGCGTTTGTCGTCGCGTTGTTGTTATCATAGCAGGACGTGGCGTCCACGTCGTCGTCCATGTCCACGTTCATGTCCAAGTCCATGTCCGCGTCGCCAGCTCAGTTGGTCAGTTGGTCACTGGCCGCACTCAATTAGCACGCATGTAGCGCAACGGTGCGGCGATAATTAAGCCGGAGCCAGCCCAAAAAACTGAAGCTATAGCTGAAACTGGAGCTGGAGCTGGAGTTGAAGTTGGAGCCTGGTGACAATTGGCACTAGCTTGGCACGATTTATGCGCTGAAGCTGGATTTGGATTTGGATTTGGCGATCAATTGCGCAACATTTGCCTAATAAATTTGCGGTTAATCACGGCACAAAATGCTACACGCTGTGATTAAGTCCGTTGCTGGACGAATAGCCAAAGAGGCTAACCAACTACCGTTTCGGCCAAGATAAGCAGCGTCTCTCTGACCTGGCCAAATGGTCTAATCGAAACAAGTGGTGCTCGAATTAAACCTGTTCATTCGACTTCTGGAAAAATGAGTAAATCACGAGCAGACAGTAGACGGTTACTGTGGATGAATGTGAATCAATCAAATCATTAAATAAATCTTCACCTATAATCTTACCCATAATTGAACAGAAGGAAAATGTTACCAATATATGGTCCAACTTGTCGGCGCTGGCCAAGAGCATATAGAATGTCAATTCAATAATTAAAGCCACCAGTTTCACAACAATATGTATGGGGAGTAAAAATGTTAAATTCTCAGGCTGTCGGTAATATTGGAATTAGATTAACTTCACCCTTCAGTGGAGGGTAGTAGTGAAAAAACTCACATTATGAGAAGATGCCAGGAGCAGAATGCCAGAAATAATGTTTGCCTGATCGTGCAGGAACCAGAGCTTTTTAAGACGTGCACAATAATCCATAAAACTCATCATAATATAGACTTCGACGAAGCCTTGGATGATAAGAAAATAACCCACAAAAATGCAACCCAGTCGTAGAGGCACAAAATAACAGAACTTCTGAAATATTATCATGACAAAAATTTTGACGATATTATGTGTTCTTACTTGATGTCTACTGTTTGACTATAGCTTTTGAAAACCGGTTTGAAGCCTTTGTCTTTATCGATTGTCATTATCCATTTGTTACATAATCTTGGACTCAATCGCACTTACTTACTGGCTACTTGTTAGCCAATAATGATCATTTGAGGCCCTGGTTTTTGTGTCTTCATTTTCGATTTTCAACTATTTTCCAAATTAAACATTTTAAAATAATGTTGCCCAGGGAACGTCAACGTAATCACCATCAACGTCTTATACCATTGACGCCTCAATTGATTCAGGATATGCTTGAGCACGAGAACTTCGAGTATCAAACGCCACCTGGCGGCCATCGCCACTGTAGCACAACTCGGAAAATCTCTGATAAATTGAATAGTCAAATCAGTTCCACAAATAGGAGGGAGCACATCAATTGCAAATTAAAGGGAAAGTCGGATATAAGAGCTGAAGACAGCATTAATATGAAATTAAGGGATCAACAACAATGTCTGGATGTGATATATCCTGCCAGGTCCTATCTAAAGTTAAGTAGCAATGAATCTTCCACACTGGAGAGTCTGATGCACATACTGAGCTCTGGATTAGTAACGAAGACGCGTATTAAGCGCTACATGGAACAATTCGGTAATTGTTTAAAATCCATGAGATCTGAGAATTCAAATAACAATTTTTAGATAGGTTCAAGGAAAAACGAAAAACAAAAAACGTATCAATGGAACTGCGGTACATTAAGAAACCGGCGAAGCGTATACTATACACCTCCAGTTCCGGTAGTGCAGTGCCAATTGGTTCAAGGCAAAAGAAGAAGGTACACAATCATGGCATATATAATTACTATATTATGCATCAGTGTTGGATTAACGCGTTTCTGATGCCCAAGTCGAGAACATCCTTTCTACTTAATCGATACAAGTTGCAAAAGATTAGAACTTACTATTAGCCCAAAACGAAGGATTCCCTTGATGACTAAGATGCATTTGCTTCTCTCAAGCTCAGATCGAAATGGAATTCTAGGAATGCGCTTCGGTAGTGAAAGTGGGAATTTTATGTTATCAAAGCACACATGTTCACAACCTATGTAAGCCCCTCCACATCAGCAACAACACTAAAAACAACAACGACAACTACAACAAATTGCCTGTCATGTTATGTGTATGAAGAAATGCTTTTAGTCGAAAGTCTTTCTCAAATGAGAGAAAGGGAGAAAGAAAGAGATGCAAACGGCGGCAGACAAGAGAGGGGTTTTCCTAAAACAAAAGCTGTGTTTCATCCACACTTTTCCGTTCGTAACACATTAATTTTTAAGGCATCTATAGCTGCTCTTGTCATCTGAGCTTTCTTTTATTAGCACTTCAGCTGATGGAGCTAATGAAGCTTCACTTCTATATGCGACTGTTTGAGAGTGAGTACTGTACTAGGACAGGTAACTTAATTTAGAATTGAGAATTACAAATACTTTGTGTGGCTTCAAACTTGCATAGTTCCTTTATCAAATTCTTGAGCTTTGGTATAGCAAATATTTAGACTCCTTGTAGTTTATGCGAACCTCATTCTTTAGAGAGAGATTCCTATTGATAAGCGAGAAGTTGACTAGGCCACATTCTTAAGAGCTTCATTTCAATACAATAATCTAAGCATATTTTCTATGACTGTTAACTTGGCATAAGAAAAGAATTCCTATTGATAGAAGACTGCAAACTGTACACAAACAACATAACTATTAAACTAACTCAGTTCTCGCCTTAACTGCCCACTTCTTACCATATGTACAGCTACTTAGGCCAACTAATGCTATAACTATACGAATAGTTTGTTCATATAAAGCGCACATTATAGACCACATATAAATCAGCATTAATTTGACAGTAGATTTTACATAACTGCAGACAACAGGTGAAAGCTGAAAAAGCCAAATGTCTGCCTGCAGCTGTCAATGGTCATGGCCAGATGGGAGCCCAGATGTAGATGCAATTGTTGGCTAGGTGGGCAAATGGCGGAGAAGTCATGGAAAAACTCGCCACTTGCACTCGTAAAAATTTACTACCTGCCGTCGTCGCATGCAAAATCGAATTGTGTGCTAATATTTGGCCGAAAAGTGCACAAGAGAGCGCCTGGGGAACAACTTTTGGACATGGGACATGACGAAGTGACTGCGGCTCCGGTCAAGGAGTTTTCCCAGTGTCTGCAAAACTGACTTTTTGGACAACAATAAAATCATTTTGCATGCTCAAATTGCCAAAATGCCAGTTAAGAGGAGGAGAAGATGTGTGATTATGTGTGTGTGTGTGTGTGTCTGTGTTTGAAATAAGCCAAGCATTTGTCTACCTTGCGAATGTTTCGGTGATCGACATGCAACGCCAGTGAAATTGCTGTCAAATGGGTAAGAGCTCGAACTGAATAAACCATTGGATGCTCTATCAAAGATTTCCCAACATTTGAAGACCTGGTGACCAGTGTAAGAAAATAAAGTTATGTTCCAAACTCTTATGTACAAATGCAAGATATATTAGTAAATCTTCAAGATAAGTTTAGCTAATTCATTTTATTCTTACATTCATTTTATATAGGGCCCAACAAGATACAAATGAATTAATCCGTAGTAAATCAATTTACTTTAAATAAGAAGAATTGCAATATAACTTTCTTAAGGGTCTTTAAAATTCGACTTAACTTAGGGCTTATTGAAGCCAGATATTTGCCACTTTTGCATTGATTGTTTTGGCTTCCAACTACCGTCCATAGTTGCAACTGGTTAACATGATTATGCAAGGTTAACAGATAGAGAGAGAGAGAGAGAGAAAGGAATAAAGCAGGGACAAAAGAAAAGGGTTAACAATAAAGATGATCGTTTAGATGAGAATGCTAGGAATCTTAAGCCCTGCACTTAAACTTAATCCAAGTCAAACAAAATGCCAACAAGTCGAATTGCAGGCTGCGTAACTTGTCAAAGACAATTACGTGGATGATCACAATTGTGTGATGGTGTTGGAAGGGGCCAAGTTTGTTGGCCAAGGCGTCGCGACAAAATGCCACGCCACAAAACGTATATCCTCAAGGCAATTGGAGACGCCACAATCGTCGCAACTGCCACAACTGGCGACAATAAAAGTGCTCAACAATTTGCGGACGCGTCTCTAATTGAGCCCAACTTGACTTGGGCCCAATGCCAGTCGATCGAGTCGTTGACACGTGTGTTAAACGACCTGAATAGGTAGAGGGACTATGCTAAAATGTTCACGTATTAGCCATGGTTAAGAGAAAGGTGTTTTTATATGTCAGCGCATTGATTTAGTTCAAAAAGGAGACCAAATCCGTTCGCCTGCCAGGTGACAATCAATTTGTATATTTTCGCTTGAAATTATTTCTTTAATTTTCCGCACACATGCAGAGAGAGCGAGATGGCAACTGTGTACCTGTGTGCAAGCGAGATAGCTTGATGTGATTGGAATTTCATTTAGAAAGTTGCACCACCGTCGAATGCAGTTAACAAATTTGCATTTGCCAAACTCTGAGCATGTCTTCAGATTCAGTCTTCAGACTGTTGCGACATTCTTCAAGCTGTGCAACGCCTTCACTTTTCACTCTCAAGGCCCAAGCAGGCGCCTTAACTGGGTCATTTAATAATATAGGGAGTACGTAGAGGGGTAGGGGAGGGGGCCGCCCGCACGATTTCATATTCTAATTCCGTCAATCATCTGCAACTGCAACTGTGTGTTAGCCATAGTTGTCTCAAGCTCAAGCTCGTGCTCTTATTGATCTTGTTTTGTTGCTTTACTCGTTTGTTGTTCTCTCGTCTTCTCGTTTTAAATTTCTCGATTTTGATCTTTAACTTGTCTTGTGTGCGTAGATGATTTTTGCCACTCCTTTGGGCCACGTTACTTCGTATGTACTTCTGATGAAATGCTTTCTACTTTGATTCATTGTCTCTCTTTTCTTTTCATTTCTTTTGGCCTTTTCGAAAATCAGTTTGAAAAACGTTTGGCTTTAATGGCTTTTGATTGATTATCGCGTGCCACGCTCTGTGGGTGCTCCAACTTCAACTCCAGCTCCAAGCTCCAGCTCCAGCTTCATGTGTGCTGTTTAGCCCACGTTTTCTATAATGCTTTTGTGAGTTTTTTATTGAAGTATGCTTAATTAGCTTGATGTGTGTCTGTCTTCTGTCTCTTGTCAGCTATCCCTCTCCCTGCGCGCACGTGCTGTGAGTTCCTGGTACATGGACTGAATGTGGGCCCAGACAAACCAACCGTTGCAATAGGTTAAGAGTTGAGGCCTATAACAAGTTTGCTTTACAAGACATGCTTAAAGGGCGGCTACGTGACGGTCCACATGATTATTGGGTCTTGTTGTTGATCACTCAAGTTTTTAACAATTGCTGTTCACAATAATAACTCAAGTAAGTCGTCTGAACAAGTGTAGCTCTGCGACACACACGAACAATTGTGAAAAGTTGGATTAACTAATATTATCCATGCATATATCATTAAGCTAAAAACCTAGGCAAAATCACATTTAAGCTGCTCAGTATGTTCAGACCTGTAAAGTGTTAAAAGCAACTTCTGAAAACCTAAAGCTCAACTTAAATACTATTCATTCAGCTGATGTAATAGAACTTTTGCTATATTTATATTATTTTATCTGCAATCTTATGATGAAATCTTGCAGTCTAATGAGCTTCATTTGATGCAAGTCTTTTAATCTTCTTCAAAGTTCTTTCATGCTTCGGTTCTTTTAATGTGCTTTTTCAGTTTCTTCAGGATGTTTTTTCAGCAGCTTTCCAGTTTCTTTCGTCTGCTCATTAGACCCAATGTCCGATGCGTTGCTTGTCCTACGCACTCCTTTTTAGTCTAGTAACAATTTTTACTGTTCTTGTATTTTGCCGCATAAAAACTGTTGCATTGTCCGTTGACAGTTGGCTGCGAAACGGAGTTGGGGGTGAAGAGGGTGGCTCTATGGAGTCCGCTTCTTGTTGACTCCTGGCAATGGCCGATGGTGGGTGATAAATGTTAAGAGGCGCGCGTGTGCAGGCAGCAAGCAGCAAGCAGCTTCCATTGAAATTAGTTATTCACGCGGATCGTTTAAGGCAATCCAACACCAAGAGGCAGCTTGCAACTTGGCAACTTGGCAACTGGCAACTTGCAACCAGGAGGCAAACTGCTTGCAACTGTTGGCTCTTTGGTCATGGCTTGTCAGTGATGGCTTGTTGTTGTGACTCTGGCTGTGGCTATTGTCGCCGCTTTTGTTTTAATGATCGTGCCTCATGGTGTCTCCACTGCCTGCTGCCTGCTGCCTGCTGCTCATTTACCGCTGCTTTGCTACTTTGCTTCAGCGGCAAACGGGATGACTTCAGTGGCATTGGCTTTGCCACCGTTGTCGGCTTATCAGTGCAACATTTTGCATGTAGCAGGCAAACAAAAAGCACGTTCAACTTCATGGGCATTTGTCACAGTCCCCCACACACAACCGACACACAGACGGACACTTTACATGTGTCTTTGTGTTTTTGTCTTCTGTGTATTTTTTTTTATGTATGCTTTTAGCCATTTTATCGTCTCCTTGGTTACAGCGGCGCTCTGAGCCTTTTTTTTCTAATGGCTCATTTCCTAGCTGCAACAGCAGCAGCAACAACAACAACAACAGCAACAGCAGCAATGGTAATTAACCTGTGCATGTTAATGAACTTCAAACCTGCCCCCAAAGCCAAGCTTTATGCAGATTTTTGTCTCCGAAACCGAACCGTCGCAGAAGACGAGAGTCGAGAGTGCAGTTGGCGCTAATGCAAATCTGGTCGGTGTGTGCTCCGGCATTTTGAGACAAAATGAGGTTGTTGTCGTGCCTTTGACAATCTAATTAGAATACAAAATGCTTTTAGCCAACTTTGCAAGCAGCTAAACAACCAAACAACCCAACAGCGAACAGGCAACCCGGCAACAGTCTAGAGTTTCAAGTTCATGGTGTTGACATATGTAGCTAGGCCAAACCCCAGGCCCCAATCTTCAAACACACACAGCTCCTCATTCTCTCTCTTCCATTTTTCCCATCTGCCAGCCGCGATCTGTTAATGGGCTTTCCACGCTCCTTGCTCAGCCAGTTTAATACCTTATTGATATCATATAAGGCTGGCCATAACCATACAATGTTTGCATTTTGGATTACGATTAGATGGAAAGTGGAAAGCTTCGATTGAGATGCACTGATGATCCCACTGACATTGCCTCAAAGGGAAAACTGACAATCTTCTTGGCATTCATAATGAGTGGAAAGTTGCTAAAGTGCAACTATTTAAGACTCGATAACTTTGCTTCGATTAGAAATGCATATGACAATAATTGAGAAACAGTTACCACTTAGCTTCAAAAGAAATGTCTTATAAATAAAATTGAAAACAGCAATTTCAATAACTTTTGCAATAGGAAAACAGTTCATTACAATTTATCCTCAATCTATATATAGTGCAATTTGTTGATTTTGCTGACCTTACAGCTGCTCTTTCGATTGTTGGCCTGCATATAAATGCAATTGTAACCCATTTCCCGTTCCATAACTCTAAACATACCACAAATTGCACTCACACAGCAAGCCAGCGTGCGAGAAAAAGAATGAGGAGAGTGAGAAAGAGAAAGAGAAAGAGAAAGAGAGGGAGAGGGAGGAAGAGACACTCATAAGCGTGTTGCAAGTTCACACAGATTGCATCACATAACCTCATTTCGCACATTTTGCACAAATATTGACTTGGGCTGGTTGTTTGTTTGGATCAGTTGCAACTTGCAGCAGTTGCCACAGTTGCCACAGTTGCAGCAGTTGCTTGTTGCCTTTGGCCCCCCAAAACGAACTTGGCTAAGTGGCACACTTGGAGGCAAACTGGCAGCAACGAACTGAAATTGCAGCAAATTGGGCAAAAGCCAAAGAGGAGCAACCACAACAACAACAACAGCGACGAGAAGAACAGCAGAACAAGGCACAATGGGGTCAGTCTAGGGCGATGGCATTGTCGATGCGATGCACAAGTTGCGCCTTGGCCATGTTCTCTAATGTCAACTCATAATGCCAGAATGGAAAACAGGATGTCAAGAGGGGGAAAAGGGGGGATAGAGACAGATTCTTAATGTTTTGGGCTGCTGACCCACAAAGCAGAGGCAACAATATCAAAGTAGTTGCTGTTGTTATTGTTGTTGTTGGTGTCACTGTTCAGGCAGCTCGACACGAACTTTGCCAATGGGCCTAATCTATTCACTTCCTCACACCACCCC
The DNA here is from genome assembly GCA_018901825.1 of Drosophila funebris. Classification (NCBI taxonomy): domain Eukaryota; kingdom Metazoa; phylum Arthropoda; class Insecta; order Diptera; family Drosophilidae; genus Drosophila; species Drosophila funebris. Next base: position 2,082,052 of record JAEIFK010000425.1, on the reverse strand, counting down.
CTTCGACCATTATAGTCTCAATTTGGTCAATTTGTGTGCATTGACCAAGTTATCAAGCTGCCTTAAAGCCATAACAATTGAATGGAAATGAGACAAAGTCCGTTTCTCAAACCATATTCCAAATGCTTTCTAGGGGCGTTCCCACCTGATGTTACTCCATCTACAGCGCCAACTCCAAAAACAGACCCAACAACAACAAAAAAAAAAGGCTAACACAAAACAGTTTGGATAACAGTTTGAAAATTGTCGCCGTCTTGTGGCTGTAGCTGTGTCCATGTTGCAGCTCCTTGTAACTGTCAGGGCACCGAAAAAAATAAAAAAAAAAATAAAAAAAAATAAAAAAACAAAAACAATCATTAAATTCAAACAAAATAAAAATACGAAAAGGGTACCAAGTGCAAAAGGTTACAGGTACAGCAATACCAACAACAACAGTCAGCAAACAGCAACAAACAAATGAAATAAATGAGACACCAGATCAAACTATGGCACGCCGACGATGTAATACTCTACTCTTAAGTTGCTTTCTGCTTGGAAAGATTCTGATGTATTGAATTTGGTCAGACAGTATGCGACGTACGAAGATTAAGACATAATTCAGCTCTCCTATAAACGTACTCGCAGTTATAGTTGGATCTGAAGTTGTCAAACTTTATCTTGTTCAGAGTATATCAGGCTTGTTCATATTTTAAATAATGCTCAGACTTTCTCCCATTTCTTTCAGGATAAACAACGTATCAAAATATGTTCTTAAAAGCAAACTCCCTTTAAACTTTACGAAGAGTGCAACCAAATAGTAAGACTCAATGTTTTGTGAACAGTTGCAAAACAGGCACAAATCTGGCCAAAAGTCGCAGGCAGCGAGCAAAAGAAACAAATAAATCTGACAAGAGTTAGCAACTTGGAGTCGCTTGCTTTGTCTTTGACTTGACTTTAGAATGCAAGCAAACGATGATGAAGTGATTTTGGGTGGAAACGGGAAGAGAAGATGGAGGTGCTGGCAAAGGGACTGTCAAAGGGGTAAGTCGCCAATCGGTAAGTCGAGATTTTGGATTTTAGGTAATGCTGGACCCTGAAGCTGAAGCTGGCAAGGAATTGCAGTTGAAGTCAACTTCAATGCGCACGCGCTGCCTGCCACTTAACGAGGAGGAAAGCAGACAGTTGCTGTTGTTGTTGTTGCTGCCTTTGAGGGCGTTGCAGTGTCTCTGTCTCTTTGTGGCAACTGCAACAGAAAAAAAGAAGGGGTGACAAAGTCACGAAATTCTTGTCAATTTTCAACTACAGACCAATTTGTTTGTCTTCCCAGTTTTTCTGTTTTTGTTTTCCTTTTTGTTGCAATGGCAGGCGCAAAAAAAAAAAAAAAAAAAAAAAAAAAAAAAAAAAAAAAATAAAAAATAAAAAACATCGTGACAAATCAGGCTACCAAAATTGGGCTCAAATCGCGCAGACGTTAATGCTTGGGCCAAGGCTAAGGTAGCCCCCATATCAATAAGTTTTTCCCATCCCATTTCCCATAGAAGAACGACGACGCCTCCATATCAACACCTTCAGCGGCTGCCGCTGTTGCAACAGTTAAATTGCTTCCCAGGATGGGGCACAAACTTCTACTTGGATCTGATTTTGGTCATGTATAAGGCCAAATGAAATTGTCTGGCACGCTAAGTGTTTTCTTCAGTTTTGGCCTACCTTATATAGCCGATTGATTGCTCCACTAACATAATCCATTCAGGCAGCGTGCAACGCTCGCAACGTTGCTGCGGCAACATTCTCTCAACATCAAACACAATCATGTGGCTAAGTCTATGGCACAAACATCTTGCCACAATAAATTTCAATTACTTACCTACATTTTAAGACACTTTTACCGCTAAAAGTATTTAATGTTGTTGCTCTTTATTGTTGTTGTGGCTGTTACTGTTGCTGTTGTAGCTGATGCACTAACATTGTTCAATTTTGACATCAGGCGTGAGAGGAGCCTCGATGCGTATGAGAGAAGGCGAAGAGACTGGGACTGTGGGTCAGTGGAACAATTGCCGAGAGAGACAGAGAGGAAGAGGCTTTATATATTTGAGATGTCAAAAGAAGAGTAACCATAATACTATATTAGATAAAACTACAAGCACAAAAAAAAAAAAAAAAAAAAAAAAAATTGTATTTGAAAATAGTGAAGATCATATATATTTTAAGCATATATTTCTTGTAATTCCTTTTTATTTTCACGGTAAACAAATAATTACAATTATAATAATTTTTTAAAATATTTACAAACCAAATTGATAGCAAGATTTTCATTTCTCTTTTAACTTCTGGAAGCATTGAGTGCAACTTAGTACTTTGCAAAATGTAGTTGAGTGAAATATTTTAGAAAGTCATCAGCAACAGCAGCAGCAAGAAGAGAATGAAGAAATAACAAATTTCAGAGATGAAGCTGTTGCTGGTCAACATGAAAAATCAATCATGTCAATACCGGGAATAAGATATTGACAAGCGGCGCTAAGATCAAAGCCCAAAAGGTCCAGCAAACATTACGAGCGCATTGTCTGGAGGGGTAAGTCAAGTTGCAGTTGCTGTTGCAGTTGCAGCAACTCCCAGCCCAATTCCTGTGGCCAGCCAACTGGCAAATGCGTAATAATATTTATGTGATCGACGCTTGGGGGATGACAAATCCAAAATCCGTGAACAGTACCAGAGTGCAGGAGAGCTAGAGAGCTAGCTCCAAAACATTGACGCCCATATCACATTCTGGACCGCCCTGGCGACCACACCCAGAGTCGGCTACCACTTGATCCTCGTCTAGCGCCAAGCTGCCAACTTGCCAATCGCCCAGGCGACTTCAACTTCAACTCAACTCCAACTCTCCACACAGCGCCACATGTTCGCTTTTCGTGCTTGTTGTTTTGATTTACTCTGGCACTGGCTTTATTTATAGACGATGTCTGCCTCCCCTTCTTCCAACTGCCTTCTCACTGTTGCTCCATCTCTGCAGAGTCGGGCCCCCTGTTGCGTCATCCATCCGTCCGGTGGGTGGCTCAGTTGTCCCGCCGACTCCTTTGGTTGCACTCGCTTTTTAATTTGGCAAATTTATACACACCACGTTGCACAGTAGTTCACAGTTGTTGTTGTTGTTGTTCGCAATTGGTTTATTATAAACAAGAGATCGTTAAAACAATTGCTCGACTAAATGATACTCTTTTCGAACTGTAAAAACATTAGCTGATAGTTTTCCCAATTATTTTCTATTATACAATATTATTTATTTATTTAGTTAGTTTTGACAGTTTAAAATGTGTTACGTATAATCTTTCAGCAGACTTTGTATTTGCCTTGTATATTAATATAATTTAATATACCCGTTATTGCAATACTGCAATAATGAGTATCAAAAGTTAATGTTGATTCATAAAATTGTTATATTTGCCGCTGTCTGTTGCTCATTTCCACTTTCAGACCACCCACAGTCTTAAATTTCAACAAATTTACACACAGCCAATATACACACACACACTCCCGCACACACACACATATACAGCCGCACAGCTGCCCAAAGTAAGCGCAGCGAATTTGTAAAAAGCGTTGTAATTTTTCAACTGCAAAATCTCCAAGCATACACTCAAAACACACACACACACACACACACTTATACACTCACAGAAAGAGACAAGCAGAGAGGCACAACAACCGTCAGCTTAATTAATAGATTTATCGCTATGCCTGCATATTATAACAAATTGGTAACGAATTAATCCTTTCAGGCGTGTAAATCGAGCACACACACAGGTACCGACAACGCACACACACACACACACACACACACACACACTAACACACAACAATTCGTAAGCATTACTCATACGCAGCGATGCACCAGCCAAACTGCCAACAAAAAGGCAGGCAAGACAGGCAGCTGGCCATGAGCCTAATGAGGCCCAGCTCCTCATTCGCGTTTGTCTGTCCGTTCAGGTCAATAAAAAAGAGTAAAAACTGCATTACACATTGACTCTGCAGCAGCAGACCCCCAAGATGTCCAAGATGCCCAAGATCCCCGTTGTCCGAACCGTTTGCCAAATATGGTTTAGCTGCTAAACCATTGTTCCGGGCCATCTTCCTAAGCCAAAGTTGCGATATTTAAAATTTATGTGCACCTCTGCCACTTTTTGCTACGAAATAACAGACGAAAAACTACAAAAAACAGATAAATAAACTAAGTAAAAGGCAGGTTTGCGAACAGATACCCTTTCAAAAACTAAAATAAATTAAAACTGATGGATTCTTCAGAAATAATCAGAATATTTAATGAGCATGAACACAAGTAAGTTAACTAAATATACATGGTATATTTCATTTCGATAGTATACCCCATTTAATCGTCAGTTCCAGGGTATTACAAATAGGAAGGAACCTGTGGGTCTCTTCGTTTTGGCCTCGCTTCGTTTGGGACTTCGACAGGCAACACATGTTCGGGCTGCGCCTTGGCGTGTGTTTATCTTGGCCAGGCTTTAATGATGATGCTGTTGATGCCGTTGCTGACGTTGACTCAGCGTCTTCCAACTTGGCTACTGTGCCTCCTCTTCTTCTTCCTCATCCTCGTCCTCTTGTGTGTCAGTCGTTGGCTAGGCTACTGTGTGGAAGCTGTCCAAACTGATGCTGGCCAGCTCTCGGTACCATTCCATTCCATGTGGGCTTGATTTAGTGCAACGCGTTTCCGACTCTTTGTTACCGATGCAACTATACGTCTGTTGGCCATGATGATGAATGAAGATGATGATGACGATGATGGTAATGGTGATGAGGCCAAACAGCGAGTTATGACTTGAACTATGCTACTTGAACTTGACTTTAAAAAGAGGCTAAGCTGAGGGCCATCAAACAATTTTCTCTAAAGGTTTTAATACCGCTAAAGTTCGTCTCGAAGTTGTCATCAAAGATTTTCAGTAGCTTTCAGAAGATTAATCGAAATTCCTCCCACATCGTCCAAGTAATTAAGTTCACAATAATTATAATGCCATCCATATCTTTTTGTATAAACTCAATAATGATATCAATTATCGAAAAACGTTCAAATTCATAAGCTCATGATAACTGTTAGTCGTGGCCATGACTAAAAAATACAAATCTAATCAATGAATTGCAAAACGGAATAAAACGTCTTGATAAAACAAAAATACAATGAATTTCTTATCTTGTGGACAAACTGTCTATTGTAGTAGGTTTAATACTTTTTAATCAAGATGAACCTCCTCTTGGTTGCAGTTCAGCACTTATCATGAGAAGACAATGATTTGGCCTAGAAACAGAACATAAGCTTCATTAGGACTTTTGTTAAGTAGCCATCTATATATAGATAGATATATGAAGTGGCTTAGTGAGTTGAATTCATTTAGATCATATAATTTCCTGATAATGATAAGCAAGAATAGTTATTTGGTCGATTAATAATTATTGATTTTAAGAACCACTTAAGCATGATTCATTAAGTTGGAAATTGTGTTGATACTAAACACAAATAAAAGTTTGGACTATCACAAAATTTTCAAGTGTAGTCAATATATTTATTCTTTGTAATTGCAATGATTCACAAATACTCTGTATCAAGTTAATTAATACTTTAAGTTAAGAACTTGTGAAATAACTGAAACGTTATAAAGAATGATAACTACAGATAGTCAATTTTATTTCTACAAGGTTTATAAAAATACATAGTATAGTTATTTTCAAAAATAATTAAAATCCTTTAACCCTTAAAATCCCTTAATACCCATTGGTCTAAAAATACCTTTATCAGTGTCTTTATAAACCAATTCCCATAAACAAGCCTTATCTATAATAATATTTTATTGAACTTGCTATTAAACTAGCGGACAACATTATTTCTGTTCAGTCTACAACGATGAATTCCTCAAAAGAGTCGTGGTTTCTTTACCTTCTTGGTTTCTTCCTACTTTGCAGTGGCGTGTTAACCAAGCCAAGTTACATCCCTACATCATCCAAGGATCTGGTACAGGAGCGCTCTAGTAGAAAACCTATACATCCTGAAAATTTCGATGTAGTCATTAGAGAAGTAACCGATAAAAACTTTACTGGACTTCGTAGCGTCTTCCAATGGACAATTGGCGAAACTATCGACAACAGTGGCATACACAACATCATGGAATTTTCTATCAATGATTCGATGAAAGAATACTACCAGTTATTTGGTCAAATTGGAATTTATAATAATGGCTCGCAAATTGGAGTTCATCTTTCACTGGATTCAGTAGCAAGTTCTTCACCTGGACCATCATTTTCTTGCTCAAGTAATTTACCTTTCTTTGCTGGAAGTCACTCCTGTTTCAATTCCAACTATAGTCTGATATCGAATGCAATCTATTTTCTCGATGTGGAAATCCGGGGTAAGACCATTCGTGGATATATCTCACAACCTCAAAAGGACCTCACTGATATAGATGATCCCTACTTGCCGCGTAATCTGATTGGAGAAATAAAATGGTTCAATGAGCTGGAGAATTTGAGTCCCAAATACTACAGGCTAGAACATGATTTTAAGTCGTGCGACTCGCTCAATGAGATTATGACTTTTAACTATGCTCCAGAGTTATACAACAAAGCGAAGCGGGAAAAGACCTCCTATAATAGAAGTTATTCGTACAGCTTTTGTGGACCACAAAATACTTTGATATTGACGGATTGGAGTAATGCTATTGCCATTTACATTTCAAGACCATCACCAGTAATCAATGAATCAAGATCAGTGAATTCTTTGAAAAAGTACTTTAAAAAATACGACAATAATATATAAAAAGTTTGCTACTATCTGTCAAATCTAATGATCATATTTTATGTATAAAATGATAAGATAAGCACTAAATAAAATGCATTTTTAACCTAGGAAAGCCCTTGTCTATTTTACGGGACCTAATAGTTTTAAGTGTTTGGCAATTGACTTTTGAGTAGGTTACTAAAAAGAAGAAGGGTTGAGATTCATGGACCACCTTGATTGCTATCCAGTGTTCGTCATAATTCGAGCAAGTGGGATGATTGAAATTTATAATTTAAATTATAATTATAAGCTCACAACCAAAAATGAGTGTTGTATCTTGAAATCTATAGGTGTGGTGAAGTTCTGACGTTCTTTACGATAAGTAGCGTCTATCCACCGAATTTTCAGTCTGTTATTGGTTTTCGGTTATCGGTCGGACCCATGACAAAAATTGAAATAAACTAGATTTGCGTGTGGTTGGTAGAAATCTATATGCCAAATTGGTTGCCTGTTGCTTTTATAGTCACAGAGATCAAGGTGTTCATACGAACTGTCGGACAATCAGATAGACTTTGTTAGACTCGGCTCTTAATAAAAACCGGTCGGTATCTATGGAGCACTTATTTCTCAACTCTCCAGCACGAGCCTTGATAACAAAGTTCTAGGAAGCTACTTACAGTCGAATTACGATAAGACTTTTAGCGAGAACCCTGTTTTTTTTTAAGAAAAACCTCACCTGATTATAGCACAAGATCAAGTGGAAAATATTTGCTCTATTTGTATTTTATTATATCGATCGATAGTTTAAATGAGTCTCTCGTAGTACTTGAACAAGCCTAGAAAGTTATTTTATGCTTTATGCTTTATATGTATACTTTATATATATACTATGTATATATATATAACTAATTTAAAGAAAAATTTTAAACCTATGGCCTTGAGTCTAGATAGGTGTAATAGGCGCGATGTAATAAACGTATAAATTCAAAAGTTATTCCAGAAGGGCCAGAGAAAGAAGAAGAAGAAGAAGAAAATACTGATACAACGAATATAGCGGCAAACTTGTTAGGGAGTGTATGTATACGTACGTGAATGCAAATTTAAGGAAATAGCCAGAGCACAGGGTATCTTGTAGTCGTGCCCTCTCGACTAGAACTTATTACTTTTCTGTTTGTGTGGCTTTTATGTGACTTACATTATAATTTTGGATTAATTCTAAATAAATAATAAACCAATTTCCGATTCTATTCTCATGAAAAAACCTTATCAATAAAAAACTTTTGATAAAGTTGCTATAAAACTGAGAAGACAACATGAGTATAATTCAGTCAACAACGATGGGTTCCTCACAAGAGTCGTGGTTTCTCTACCTTTGTGGTTTCTTCCTACTCTTCAGTAGCGTGTTTGCCAACCCCAGTTCGATCTTTTCTAACGATCGTGTACAGGAGCGAGCTACTGGCAATTCAATTAATCCTGAACATTACAGGGTAAATTTTAAGCCCGTTTTCAATAGAAACTTTACTGGAATTCGCGGCGTTTTTCAATGGACAATCGATAATACTACTGCTAACTATGGCATTCATAACGCTATGCAATTCTCCGTCAATTACTCCGAAAAATCGCAATTATATGGTCAAATTGGAATTTATAGTAACGGCTCAACAATTGGAATTCATTTTTCATTGGATTCAGAATATACTTATGATGCATCGTTCCCTTGTTTAAATGATTGGAAACCCAATGGCAAGTTTAGCTCCTGTTACTACTTACACTCTGGTGTGACCTCAAATGGGATCTACTTCATCGATGTCGAAATCAATAATAGAACATTAAGTGGATATATTTCCCAACCTCAAACAAACCTCACCAATGTGGACGCTCTTCATTTGGAGCGTAGACTGATTGGACAACAGCAATGGTACACAAATCTAACAAGCTTAACTCCCGAAAACTACTGGGTCACCAATTATTTTGGATCATGCAACTTGATGAGTGGAATTACAACATATAACTATCCTCCAAAGATATACAACAATATAATTAGCGAAACAGTCGACTATGCTAGCAGTAGTTACACATACAGCAAATGCAGACCCCTAAACACCCTGGCAATGACGGATTGGAATACTGTTCTCTACATATCAAGACCCCCACCAGAAATCAATGGTACAAGTTCAGCCAATTGATTGGAAAATACAAGTACTTTTCAATAAAGTTCTTACTAAAACATGTGTAACATCTAAAAAAAATGTCTAATCTAATCATTGTATTGATTGTTAAGATGAATAAAATATTAAGATAAGACATACATAAAATGGATCTTTAATTTTGGGAAGTCATTTTCTGTTGTAGTAGATTGAATAGTCCGAATATCCGTAAAGAAGTTCCTGCTCACTGTACAGCATTAAACATAAATAGATAATTCGAATTTAGTTAAGAAGCCAAGTGTACCTTTAAGACCCTTAGAATAACATCACCTTCTTGGAGAGATAAAGTGGGTGAATGAGTCAGATTCAGCCAAATATTCCTAACAACCATTTATAATTCTCAGATAAGGCTAAGAACGAACAGACATGTGGTCTACCTAAGAACGCCTGCACCAACAATTATTGATTATAATAATCAATAAAACAAGATTATAGAAATATTGACTATACAATGATTCAACAAGTTGCTTGTTGAACTTAATTACCGCAATTAAAAATTCGGACTATCAGAAAATTTGTTGTTTGCAAATGCAATTATTGATTCAATGAAAAACCAGTCGTTATGGCTACAGTCGACAGCAACCGACAGTATAATACCCTGTACAGGTTTCTATAATAAAAGTATATAGCATATGAATTCTTTTCATTTACGTCTGCACATTCGCTGTCTCGCTCGCACACATGTGCTGCTTGACGCAACCGCAACGATTCAACGGAAAAAAAAACATCTCAGTTTTTCATGGACCTCACTTGCTCGCCAATATTTAAATTGAAAATGATTATTAGAATAATCAATTCTTGAAAGGCAAATTCTATATAATATTACAATTATCATAATAAATGATTATTTTTTACAAATCTCTGCACACATGTGTTTCAGAACAGTATTTTTTAAACACCTGTTAAGCTAGAAATGTGTACGTTCAGATATAGATGCTGTTAACAGGCTATAAAGAGTTTGCCAATCGTTTTGATTGATTTGCGGGGGAAGACAGGGAGTATACTAAATTTGAAATAAACGGTATACAGCAAACTGCTGAGATCGACGCGTTCATACACACAGACAGACGGACGGACAGACTTTTTTGCACAAAGTTAATATAGCCCTGTACAGGGTATAAAAATGCGACAATAATGTATATATATTTTAAGAATAAAATGATAAGATAAGCGATAAATAAAATGCATTTTTAACCTAGGAAAGCCCTTGTCTATTTTACGGGACCTAATAGTCTTAAGTGTTTGGCAATTGAGTAGGTTACTAAAAAGAAGAAGGGTTGAGATTCATGGACCACCTTGATTGCTATCCAGTGTTCGTCATAATTCGAGCAAGTGGGATGATTGAAATTTATAATTTAAATTATAATTATAAGCTCACAACCAAAAATGAGTGTTGTATCTTGAAATCTATAGGTGTGGTGAAGTTCTGACGTTCTTTACGATAAGTAGCGTCTATCCACCGAATTTTCAGTCTGTTATTGGTTTTCGGTTATCGGTCGGACCCATGACAAAAATTGAAATAAACTAGATTTGCGTGTGGTTGGTAGAAATCTATATGCCAAATTGGTTGCCTGTTGCTTTTATAGTCACAGAGATCAAGGTGTTCATACGAACTGTCGGACAATCAGATAGACTTTGTTAGACTCGGCTCTTAATAAAAACCGGTCGGTATCTATGGAGCACTTATTTCTCAACTCTCCAGCACGAGCCTTGATAACAAAGTTCTAGGAAGCTACTTACAGTCGAATTACGATAAGACTTTTAGCGAGAACCCTGTTTTTTTTTAAGAAAAACCTCACCTGATTATAGCACAAGATCAAGTGGAAAATATTTGCTCTATTTGTATTTTATTATATCGATCGATAGTTTAAATGAGTCTCTCGTAGTACTTGAACAAGCCTAGAAAGTTATTTTATGCTTTATGCTTTATATGTATACTTTATATATATACTATGTATATATATATAACTAATTTAAAGAAAAATTTTAAACCTATGGCCTTGAGTCTAGATAGGTGTAATAGGCGCGATGTAATAAACGTATAAATTCAAAAGTTATTCCAGAAGGGCCAGAGAAAGAAGAAGAAGAAGAAGAAAATACTGATACAACGAATATAGCGGCAAACTTGTTAGGGAGTGTATGTATACGTACGTGAATGCAAATTTAAGGAAATAGCCAGAGCACAGGGTATCTTGTAGTCGTGCCCTCTCGACTAGAACTTATTACTTTTCTGTTTGTGTGGCAACAAGTCACATTATAATTTTGGATTAATTCTAAATAAATAATAAACCAATTTCCGATTCTATTCTCATGAAAAACCCTTATCAATAAAAAACTTTTGATAAAGTTGCTATAAAACTGAGAAGACAACATGAGTATAATTCAGTCAACAACGATGGGTTCCTCACAAGAGTCGTGGTTTCTCTACCTTTGTGGTTTCTTCCTACTCTTCAGTAGCGTGTTTGCCAACCCCAGTTCGATCTTTTCTAACGATCGTGTACAGGAGCGAGCTACTGGCAATTCAATTAATCCTGAACATTACAGGGTAAATTTTAAGCCCGTTTTCAATAGAAACTTTACTGGAATTCGCGGCGTTTTTCAATGGACAATCGATAATACTACTGCTAACTATGGCATTCATAACGCTATGCAATTCTCCGTCAATTACTCCGAAAAATCGCAATTATATGGTCAAATTGGAATTTATAGTAACGGCTCAACAATTGGAATTCATTTTTCATTGGATTCAGAATATACTTATGATGCATCGTTCCCTTGTTTAAATGATTGGAAACCCAATGGCAAGTTTAGCTCCTGTTACTACTTACACTCTGGTGTGACCTCAAATGGGATCTACTTCATCGATGTCGAAATCAATAATAGAACATTAAGTGGATATATTTCCCAACCTCAAACAAACCTCACCAATGTGGACGCTCTTCATTTGGAGCGTAGACTGATTGGACAACAGCAATGGTACACAAATCTAACAAGTTTAACTCCCGAAAACTACTGGGTCACCAATTATTTTGGATCATGCAACTTGATCAGTGGAATTACAACATATAACTATCCTCCAAGGATATACAACAATATAATTAGCGAAACGGTCGACTATACTGGCAGTGTTTACACATACAGCAAATGCAGACCCCTAAACACCCTGGCAATGACGGATTGGAATACTGTTCTCTACATATCAAGACCCCCACCAGTAATCAATGGTACAAGTTCAGCCAATTGATTGGAAAATACAAGTACTTTTCAATAAAGTTCTTACTAAAACATGTGTAACATCTAAAAAAAATGTCTAATCTAATCATTGTATTGATTGTTAAGATAAATAAAATATTAAGATAAGACATACATAAAATGCATCTTTAATCTTGAGAAGTAATTATCTATCGTAGTATATTGAATAGTCCGAATATCCGTAAAGAAGTTCTTGCTCACTGTACAGCATTAAACATAAATAGATAATTCGAATTTAGTTAAGAAGCCAAGTTTACCTTTAAGACCCTTAGAATAACATCACCTTCTTGGAGAGATAAAGTGGGTGAATGAGTCAGATTCAGCCAAATATTCCTAACAACCATTTATAATTCTCAGATAAGGCTAAGAACGAACAGACATGTGGACTACCTATGAAAAGTCGTGGCTTTACCTTCTTGGTTTGTTCCTATTTTGCAGTGGCGTGTTAACCAAGCCAAGTTACACCCCTACATCATCCAAGGATCTGGTACAGGAGCGCTCTAGTAGAAAACCTATACATCCTGAAAATTTCGATGTAGTCATTAGAGAAGTGACCGATAAAAACTTTACTGGACTTCGTAGCGTCTTCCAATGGACAATTGGCGAAACTATCGACAACACTGGCATACACAACATCATGGAATTTTCTATCAATGATTCGATGAAAGAATACTACCAGTTATTTGGTCAAATTGGAATTTATAGAAATGGCTCGCAAATTGAAGTTCATCTTTCACTGGATTCAGTAGCAAGTTCTTCACCTGGGCCATCATTTTCTTGCTCAAGTAATTTACCTTTCTTTCCTGGAAGTCACTCCTGTTTCAATTCCAACTATAGTCTGATATCGAATGCAATCTATTTTCTCGATGTGGAAATCCGGGGTAAGACCATTCATGGATATATCTCAGAACCTCAAAAGGACCTCACTGATATAGATGATCCCTACTAGCGGTTAATCTGATTGGAGACATAAAATGGTTTGAAAATACCATTAGTATCTGTAATCTAATCTATATATCAGACGCGATCTTTAATTATTTACGAAAAATACATAAAAAATAAATAAATAAATAAAAATAAATGTAATATAAGAATAATAAGCATAATAAATAAATAATAGATTACAAAAATATGTCCACTCTATTTAAATAAATTTCTAAAACGAATGAATCATTCTCTCAAGCCCTTCGGCAATGAAAATACTCAGGGAAAACGTAATAATTATTAATTTAACCGCCTTATAAAATACGAAAGTCTAACGGAAGACGTATTAATAATAACTTTTACTTATCAGTTTATTGATGTTGTCATAGTGAAACTGCGTCTTCCCTCCACTAAGTATTATTAATATATTGCAATGTATTTCGAAACTTATCAGGATTTTAGAATTTGTTCATAAAATATCTGCTGCCCACTTGGAACACTTTCAAATATATTTTGAATTTATTAGCACAACCATTGAAGCTGTCAGAGGGCAATAGCGAATGCATTTGAATACAAAAAAATCAAATCAATAAGAAATGGGAATATTATCCTAAAAGATACCCTATGCAAAGAAAATAATTTGAAAATATACACAAGTGTCTACTTTGCAGGGTATACTACCTTGTGCACTGCTTGGTTTTATACAGGGTATAGCACAGCTAGCCACAGGAGGACATGCACATGACTACGGCTGACATGCAACTGCCACAGCAACGACATGGGGCAGCTATAAACTTGACACAGCGACGCAAGTGAAAATTGCACTTGGAAGTTTCATTTGAATTTGCAATGCAAAACAGTTGCACGACAATTCCCGGCCAGAGCGGGCGGCACACGCCCTAAACTAAACGCCACAAATGAAAACTAATGATTTTCACTTTATAAGAGGAAAGGTGAAGAGGGAGGAGTGTAAGAGAAAATGTTGCAAATGCCGCACGCAAAACTCGCAGCACGGAAGCGAATGGAGCTAGAGTTGAAGCTGAGGCTGGGACTTGGCATGGAAAATTTGAAATTTAATCGCTAGCAATTAATTTGGCCCAAATGCAGCGACGAGGTAGGCGCCCCCACAGTCAGCAGCTGTGCCCGCTGTGCATCGAGTTGGGTCACAGCTGAACTAAGCTGACTGTCTATATATAGAAAGAGAGAAAGAGATAGTCCCATTGCATGTCCACCTGTATCTGTATGTGTTTCGAAGTCTCACTGTATATATTTGTGTGTGGTCCAGGAACGTTGCACGTTCGACATTTGGCAACTGGCCAAACTGTCGCTGTCGGTGGTCAATTGGAAAATTGAAAAATTAACAAGTATGAAAAGTGCAATTAAAGTGGGCCACAATCGCCGACGCAGTTGTAATACGAGACAGAGCTTAAACTAGGCGAGAGGATGACAACGTCCAGCAATTGCAACACAGGCGTTGTCTCTGCACCTGAGCTGCCTTCCAATGGGCTGACTGTTGTTGCCACTGGGCGGCTTATTAATCTGCTTTTAATTGCAACTACTATACAGTTGGACCTGCCGTCTCCTTTTGCTTCGGTACTTGTTGTGGCATTATACACGCAGTCCAAGTAGACTCCTCCCGTTTGCCATTGCCATTGATTAATGTGCGCCAATTGTGAAATAAATGTGTTGTTGATATTACTTTGCCCTGGGTCTGCTGCTGCCTCTAAACTCGGGTGTTGCAGGTTTCTTCTGGCTTGGCTCCATGCAACCATGTTAATTGAATTATTGGCAGGGGCAAATTTGTGGCAGACACACATTCATATACCGATGTAGAGGCGTGCACCAACTAAAGTGCGGCTTATTGATTGTTGTTTGCTCAGAGGCGCCGGCCCCTGCCATGGAAGCAGCAACAGGAGCGCAAACATGTGCTATATCAAATACTAACAGATATTTCACTCCCAATAAGAACGTATTTTAAACTTGATTCAAGTCAAATTTAGACAACAATAGAAAATAAAGATAAAGTTCTTACCTTTATAGACTCTGTACTTTAAAAAAGTACATGGTCTTCTAAGTTTAACCAAAGCGATTTGTGCGTAACAGGCAGAAGGACTCATCTCCGACCCTATAAAGTATATATATTCTTGATCAGCATCAACAATCGAGATGTCCGTCTGTCCGTCCGTATGAACACCTAGATCTCGGAGACTATAAAAGACATATTATAAGAGCTACAGACTTGGCACACATGGCAGATTTGGCACACATCGAGTGTGACCGTGTGCGGACGTTTTCTGAAAATTTCATCACGATCGAACTATAAACAAAGGAGATTTTAAGGAATGAATGACTATCAAGTTCATGAGGGCTGCTGACAATTACAAATTGGTGTTTTATTTTTCAATTATTAATCAATGATTATTATTTTATTTAAATATTTATTATAAATTCTGCCTCATTTGTCAGAAAGTAGCAAAATCTTTAAGAAATAAAAATAACAATTAGAAATTCGAATTTATGTACATATATGTCAAATGCTAAAATTCGTGCTGCATAGGTATTGCTGTATGCGAACGTTATAAATCAGTAGCTCAACTTAAAAGACATAGGATTTGCATACGAGAGGTCTGGGGTTCGAAATTACTCCGTCCGCGTACTATTTTTTATTTTTTTTAGATTTTAAAGTTTTGTCACGCCCCATTTATTTTTTTGCTTCTCACGAAAAGTACAGAGTCTCCCACTGTCGACTACGGCCGACTGTATCCTTATCCTCTTTCAGTTGTAAATAGTGATGCAGGGTACTAAACTGTCGCATGCGCCTCGACGGATCCGCTTGTTTATATATTTCAATGAAAATATTTGCAAATATTATTGAATTTAATCACTTCACTTCACTTTGTATAGGATAGCAGCTGTTATTTTCTGGCTATTACTGCATCTTATTTGAAAACAAGAAAAAAAAAACAAACAAAAATGAATATAATTTAAATTATGAATATGTATTCATAAATTTCATTTACTTTAAACACTTCACTTCACTTTGCTTAGAATAGCAGCTGTTATTTTCTGACTATTACTGCATTCATAAATTTCATTTACTTTAAACACTTCACTACACTTTGCTTAGAATAGCAGCTTTAGAAGCAGACTTCTACTGCATCTTATTGGAAAAAAAAAAAAAAACAAAGGCTGACCGAAGCTCAAGGCTACAAAACACACATTATATACGAAGCATATCAACTAAACATATGCATATGCGTACAAATCATTGCCTACATGAAAGCGCAGGTATACAAATGTACAACAACAACGATCACCAAGAGCGCGCACAAGATATGGAAGCAAATAGCCAAAGTACTACGGCAAGCAACAAGAGCAATCCGTGAGAGCAGTAGATAAAATGGCGTCAAAGAGAGCAAACTGGGGCATCGCTGGCCGGTATACGGGGCTTCGCTGGCAGAAAAGCAACAACACAACACTAGCATACATATTAAATTGCAAATTTAAGCAAATAAACGCTGGTAAAATAAAACCTTTAATATGCACCATGATCACTGTACTACACTTAACCGTTTAACACATAATTCAAGCCAGTTGCACCGATTAAAGATTGATTTTCAAACAAGAACGCGGAGCGTCGACCGAACCGTGAAAATAAGAAAAGCAATGTGAGACCGTTGAATAAAATGGCGACAAAGTCATAATGCAGCGTTTCGCTGGCAACAAAGCTACAAATCTTTCAAGGGTCTGCGGCGGACAAAAGTAATGCGTAGGAGAGTGAGAAAAAGAGAGCGTTAGATAAAATGGCGTCAAAGAGAGCTAAGTGGCGCTTTGCTGGTCGCAATAAGAGGATTCGGTGGCAGAAGAGCAAATATTAAATTCCTAATTTCGATAGCAACAAAGCTACAAATCTTTCAAGGGTCTGCGGTGGGCAAAAGTAATGCGTAGGAGAGTGAGAAAAAGAGAGCGTCAAAGAGAGCAAAGTAGGGCTTTGCAGTTCTACGCTTAGCCGTTTAACACAATATTACACAAGTGTTAAGAAGTGGACAGTCTCTTTGTAATCGATAAATGCATTTATATGCGTCCTTGATTGTTTCCCTTTCCATAGCAACAATTGTCGATTTCAAGCAAATTAAGCTTGTCTTTCGCAGTTCCTGCGTTGTTGCAGCAGGAATATAAAGCAATAAACATAAATCTATGTGATAATAGGCAACAATTGGAAGCCTGAAACTCGGCTTCTGGTCGTGCGCTAAAATAAACCCAACAATTACGCAGCAAATTAAAATCAAATAATTTAACCAGCAAATCGCCGAGCCATAAAAATCACATGCAAATTATAGTGGCTGATGCTGAGAAATTGTTGCAATTTGCGCGATGGTTGGGACAGCAGCAACTCGTTGCTGAAACTGCAACAGCAACAACAGCTTGCGGCGCTTCAATAAAGCCCCAATAAAGCCTTAAACAAATGAAGTTATTTGAGCCAATAAAAAATGGCAGCGCAGAGATGACGAGGTGCATCCGACGAGGCATGTCAAATGGGAAAATGAAAATGAAAAGGGAAAGTTTATGCTGGCCAGAGGAAAAACGCTTTATCTTGCCACAGCACCAAACCAACAACAAGTGCCATAAATATTGACCTGTTTCCAGTGCTGTAGCTTCTGCCTGCAATACTCCGACTGCCGCCTTCAGTCTCCTGTCTCCTGTCTCCTGTCCACTTGGCAACTTGTTCTGTTTGCAGTTCTTGTCTTGGCCCTTTTCTTAATGCACACCTTCAAGTTCGGAGGCAATTTGTTATTGTTATTGCTGGCCTGGGCGAATGTTAATTATATGGCAACATGACTCTGGCTTATTTAAAGCTTTATTTATTAAAGCATTTAATGTAAATTGTTTGTAAATGCCAGAGGCTATCATTATATGGCATACGATACAAGGATATTATATGTATGCATATAAATCAATTCCAAAATAAAAAAAAACTTCTCTTTCTCTCTCTCTCTCTCTCTCTCTCTCTCTCTCTCTATCTCTCTCTCTCTCTCTCTCTCTCTGTCATACTAATTAATATCAATGCAGAATGTAGAATGTTTATTTTCTTCAACATTGCCAAGTTTATTCCAGTCAACACCCACGAAGACCGCTCCAAAGAGCTCTTGAAATTGCTTTTTTCATTGCGTTTCGCATATTTTATGCGCATAAAGTGGATCATAAAGTAATTAATGCGCTAAAATGCGACATTAAAACGCTGTAGGGCAACAAAATTTCTTCTTCATGCTTGCATCTTCGTGGGATGCCCAACAAAAACATCAAAAAAGATAAGTAATCTTCAGCACAGTGAAGATCTGATATGCTTACAGAGAAAATATCTTAAGTTCTACTTTAGATATTATAAATATTTCTATATAAAAGTTTAATTTAAATTAAAAAATAGTAATAGTCAATATAGCTATATCAACTCAGCTTAAAGTTTTTATCAGGCATATATATATATAAATATATACTTAATGGGTTACATATTGCGTGATAGAATTATAATACTCTTACCCAGGGTATAACAACAACAAAACGACTGCAATCAATCTTTGGGGCAGGCGTTTTCAAGGCGTGTTCTGTGTGCTCTGCGTTGCACCTACGCCTCTGTGGAGGAACTGCGCCCAGTCTGCAGTCTGTTGTTGTTGATGTTGTTTTTTTTTCTTGCCATTTGTTGTTGCCTCTGCGCCTGGCTGAAAAAGTCAAGAAGATTAAGACCCTAACCACATTTTCAGAAAACAAAAAAAAAAAAAAAAAAAAAAAGGAGATCCCATAATAATTACAGAGCTTGACATGAATATTTTGGCATGCGTAAAAATTCTGGCAACGGTGCTTTCTTCTCTGACAGCGACTGACAGACAGCAATTGCCCAAATATAATAAATAATTAGCCAGAGCCCAGGGACCAGAGGGCGTGCCAATGGCTCAAGTGACGTGGCATGCATTAAATCAAATATTGACTTCTAGAGAAAGTGTATGCGACCCAATTGGCCTCAGATAAGTAAATAAATATTCGACCTTTAAATCAAGAATGCTGTTAGTAGTGTAGTGTTGGAGGCGATCGATAAGCTGTGAACGCACACACTAATGCTGGACACAACAGCTGCGCAACGGTTGACTGAGAGAGCGCACCAAAAGCTCCCGCTGATGATAACAACAGTTTAGAGGTCTAGTAAAAAGTAGCAAACGCTGCACGCTCAGTCAACTTTGAGCAACGGCAACAGGTGCACGAGCAGATAGAAGAAATAAACATTATAAATAGTCACAGTAATTTTAATTGTTATTGTCAAACTCCAAAAGCATGTCAACAATTGTGCGTAAACTAATTAGCACTGCAAATGCAGCTAAGCCGGTAGCGCCTTACAAGTAAATACTACTAATATCAGTGTGTGTGTGTTTTTTTTTATATTTGTGAGAGCATGTGAGAGAGGGAGAGAACTTGTATATTACATCTTTGTTCTTGTTTCTATGCAGTCAAGCTGTGGTTGCCGATCGTACGGTTTATGTCTCCGGCTGCTTAGGCTTGGACAAGTCAACTATGCAACTGGTGCCAGGTGGCGCCACCGAGCAAACTGAAATGGCGCTACAGAATCTGGTGGCCGTACTAAGGGCAGCCGATTCCGATATCGATAAAGTGGTTAAGAATACCATTTTCGTCAAGGATCTAAACGATTTTGCGGCTGTCAATGAGGTCTACAAGCGGGGTAAGCATTCTAACAAACGAGCTTTAGTATTTTTCTTATTTCACCAATTAACCGGCGATAAGGCATCGACATCAATTGGCTTGCTTATCAGTGGTCTTGGCAACAAAACTAATAAATTTTTTTGTTTACTGCCCACAATCGTAAACATTTATAATTTGATCTGTACCTTTATGCTTATCGCTCATTCCAGTGTTCAGTAAGGACTTTCCAGCACGCAGTTGCGTTCAGGTTGCTAAACTTCCAATGGATGCGCTAGTCGAGATTGAATGCATCGCTTTAACTGGCACCGTGCATACGTTAAAATCGGAATAGCAATCAAAGTTATAAACAAACCCACAACAATAAGAAAAATATGAATAAAATAAACAAATACATATATCGAATTAAATAGAAATTTTTTAATGTCAATTATGGAAAATTATCGTGTCACGAGTCAAGTGCACATACCCGAAATCTCGTGTCACTTTGTGCCATCTCTTAAATGTTGCTGCGTGCGCTGACGCTGGCGTCGCTAATGTGAGGCTTATATAAAAAATGAAAACTCTACTAGGACAAGCAAACAACTTTGCATTTAAACCTTATATAGTTTACAATTTGCTGCAGCGGCAATTTATCTTTGTTTTTGCAGTTGTTGGTGTTGGTGTTGGTGGTTGCAGTTGCAGTTGCTGCCGTGCGGCTTTTGTATTATATTTCATCAAATGTTGCTGCATAAATCATTGGCAACATTCGCCACAACATTTTGGCAATGTTGCTAACGGTAGCCGGTTAGCCAGGCGCTTAGACAAAGCGTTTATTTCACATTCAAATTTCAAAGTTATTCATAATGCCGACAACTTGTTGTTGTCGCTGTTGTTGCTATTGGATTATGCATGCTCCATATTGATGCGGCAGCCTTTTAGGCCATATACCATTTAGGGGGTAACTTTTAGCTTAGCTTCGTTTTGTTAAGCATTTGTTTTTGATTTTTTTGCATTGAAATTTTCGGTGAATTTGTCTGCCACTCGACGCTGTTGCATGATTTATTAACCTTGTTGCCAAACTGTTTTGCATGCACTGGGTACTTGTGGTGTGAATTTGAATGCTTTTCCGTTGCTGCACGATTATTATTGAGTTTTATTTGTATATCTTCGACATGTTGTTGTCTCTAGGAGCAGCAATAACAACAATCACAACAACAACAACAACAAAGATTGGCAACATGTTTAGCACCCGCAGAGCTGGCAACATTCATGTTGATATGCGTGGCGTGTAATTAATTCGAGGCGCATCACAATTTACATGCATAAATATTGTAATAAATACGCATAAATTGATGACAACAAACTGCAACAAGTGGTGACCGGCGTGCAGCACCCGCTGCTCGACCAGATACAGAGACATTTGACATAAACACCTACGCAATAAGTTGCCATGCCACGCTATGAAGTGCGGCTAATTAATTTCGACGCACAGACAACAACAACACTCAGCCAAAAAGGGACAACAGGCTTGCCTCAAAATAAAACAACAACAAAATAATAATAAAATAAAAGGCTTGCTTGCAACTGCAACACCAACGCGGTGAAAGTGCGCATAATTTACACGCACGAGCCAAGGCAACCAGCGTCAGACGACGCTGCGGTCTGTGGAGCTGGAAAATTTATACACAAATTAAATTCACAATTTTGTTGTAAATTTTTGGCAATTTGCTTATCAGCATTGCGCACTGGCCAGTAACTTTGATCGAGCAATCGCTAATTAAACAAGCCCCATGCGGTAGCAGCCTCCGAAAGTATCAAGTAACAGTTGCAAGTTGTCATAATTAAAATATTATTGGCAACGCAAGCAGTTAATTAGTCATTGCAGAGAACAAGCTTTCACTTGCCAATCTTAATAACTGGCTGCAATTTCATTATATACAAATTATATATATTTTAATTTTTGAATTTCAAAAATTTGGCGCGTTTTAAAAATGTGGCATGCTTTTAGACGCGCACGATAATCAAGTGGACACTATATCGATATATTATCGATGTACAACAGCTGTGCATTTTAACAGTAACAGCTTGAATGTGACTGGACAGATGTCCAAATCTTGCCTTCAATCAACCTATTCTAACAGCCTTAGCTTACAACTATTAAACTTTGGACAAACTTTATACAATTTGCTCAGCATTTATGTTTACTGCAATAACGATGTCAATTAACCAAAATGAATCAACATTTTTCATTGTGACAGAACCAGTATGACCAGTTTAAATTTTAGTCAATCTATCGGAATGGCAAACAATATCAATCGATAGTATCGCTAGCGATAGCGATGGTTTACCAGCGCCACAGCCAAATTCTCATCTGAAACATTATAATCAATACAAATTGCAATGCATGATAACGTAATAAACCATAATAAACTGAACAATAAACCGAGGCAAGAAACGCTAAACAAGTGATCTAAACAAATTAACAATAATTCGTGGAAAACAAAGTGAACGCCGCAAACGCAAAAAAGGTACAACACAACAACAACAATATCAGCAGCAGCCGCACACACACACACGCATACACGCATGCATATATACACATGCACAGACAGCAAAACAGACACACTAACACAGTTGGTCTCTTTGCCATGTATGAAAAAGTGAAATAGCAAAAAAAAGAACTCTAGTTTTCTGCCAAAGACAACAAATACTTGAAGATAGCATTTAAGGCTACTACAGTGTGTTATATTTGTTTTTCAACTTGCGTCTGAATTTTTAACTAATTGTTTGCAAAATATAAAAATTAATTGCATGCAGCTGGACGCATACACAAACGCACATACACATGACAATTATTCATCGTAACGCAACGACCCAGCGACGATTTCTAGCGCTCCGTGTGAGTTTTTCTTTTTACATTTCTCTTTTTTTTTTTGTATTTCATGCCTGTCGTTGATATTTTGTATACGTGTGCGTGTGTGTGTGTGTATATGTGTGCAACAAAGTCGTTGAGTTTCTGAAAGCGGACCAAAAGATCTACACAGCCAGAGAGCGAGAGAGCAGCTGAGCGAAGGAGGTGACGAGAGAGAATACGAATTCTGTAACAAAGAGACATAATCCGCAGTCGCTGCTTGCACTCGCCGCGAGTGCAAAAAAAAAAAAAAAAAACAAACGACCAAAAAAAAACAACAACTAAAGGAAGCTTTTCAACTTGACATATCTTTTCTTCCTTTCGCGCGTTCCTATTTGCAGACGCTCGACGCCCACAAAGTTCATTCTTCAGCCGCAAGCAGCGCAACAACAAGAACAACAACGTAGACAACGGCAACGACGACGTAATCGTTTGTTTACCAAAAAAAAAAAAAAAGAAACGATACGAAACCGCCGTTGACGCTGTTGCTGCGGAAGCTTTTTGATTAGCTGCCGGCAGCGTGCTGGAAAAGTGGAGGAGCAGTGTCGTCAACGACTGCTGAATATGAATCTTCGCGGCAATCCTCCAAAGAAGGAGGGCAAAATGCGCATACGCGCCTTTCCGGTAAGTAAAGAAAACAAATTGCAAAATCGAAATGTTGCCGGTAAGCATGATGAGGCAGCATTCCATGGCGATAAGATACATACATATATATATATATACATATATATGTATACATAACTATGTACATAACTGATCACTATAGCTGGACTTAGCAGGCGGTTAACGTTGTCTAACACTGTTTTTTGGAGCAAAAAGTTCTGTCAGGGTTGAAATTGATGAAAAAGTCTCATCACATTTTAGTTTTTAAGTTACTTTCAATCTCAACTTAGTTTCGACAAATTGTTGTTGTTTTCCAACACACACACACACACTCACATACGCAGAAGCGAGAGACGCCAGAGTAACGGAAACGCATTGATGACGAGCGCAGACGACAACGTCACTTGGACAATTGTGGGACGCTAACGCCACACGGCGGATGTCAATAAGGCCAACAAACGGCAGCCGGTCGCGTACGGCTCCAACGGCGGGCCAACGTCAAGTTGCACGCACACAGCCGTTACCGGTGCCGTTGGCGGTGCCAGAGCAGCCGGAACAGCTGCTGGCAACGTCTCAGTCCTACCACATAATTGGGGAGCATCGATATAGTTGGGAGCGCGCGCTTGGCTCCCAAAGTGGAGCTAGCGGCGGCGCGCGTTTGCCACCTCCAATGTACAGTCACGATCCGAGGATCGCTCTCTTTGGTGCCTCATCATCATCAACAGCAACAACAACATCATCATCATCATTATCATCTACATCCAACAGTCAGCAGAATAATCTGAATAACCCCACGCAGTCTCAGTTTCAGTCGCAATCTCAATCTCAGTTTCAAACCCAATTCCAAGTGCAATCCCACTCCCATTCCCAATCCCATTATTATCCAGCAACACATTCTCGCATTGTGGCTGGCTCCAACAATTTGAATTTACGCACCCGCAACACTCGCAATACTTTGGGTCAGCAGCAACAACAACACACACGCAATCATCACCAGAATGTGCCCCTCAATGTGGTTGCCTCACAGCAGCCGCTGCTACAGCTACGCAGCACGCCACGTGCGGCAGCTGGCACCTCAATGCCGCCGCACAGTGAGCACTCTGTGAGAGGGACAACAACCGGAGCCGGAATCGCAGCCGGTTCAACACAATTGCGTGAAATTGGACGCAAGTATCCATTGTGGCTGCCCGAGTATAAACGTCGCGCATTCAATGTTAGCCCCCAACAACAAAGAACTATAAACCAAATAGTTTAAGAATTTTCTCACTTTCCATGCCAATTAGTAACATATTTTCTCTCTTTCTCTCTCTCTCTGTCTCTCTGTGCTCTCTTGCAGGCCTCCATGGATGAGAAGTATGTGGAGAGCATTTGGGCCACATTGAAGAATGCCATACAGGAGATACAGAAGAAGAACAATTCTGGTTTATCCTTTGAGCAGCTGTATCGCAATGCTTACAACATGGTGCTGCACAAGCATGGCACTCGCCTATACTATGGCCTCCGTGAGGTTGTGTCCGAGCATTTGGAGCAGAAGGTGCGACAGGAGGTGCTCGAGAGTTTGCACAGCAATTTTCTGCCCAAATTGAATCAGGCGTGGACAGATCATCAAACATCAATGGTCATGATACGCGACATACTCATGTACATGGATCGTGTCTATGTGCAGCAGCGTGGTCTGGATAATGTCTATAATCTGGGTCTTATACTGTTCAGGGATCAGGTGAGTTAACATATATATATATATATATATATATATATATATATATATATATGTATGATGTTGATCAATTCATTCATGTTCTACCGCTTGCTTTCAGGTTGTTCGCTTTCCTGAGATACAGAAAGCGTTGAGGGAGAAACTGCTGGGCATGGTATTGGAGGAGCGTCATGGTGAGGCCATCAATCATTTGGCGATCAAGAATGCCTGCACAATGCTCATCACATTGGGCATCAATTCGCGCACCGTTTACGAGGAGGACTTTGAGAAACCGTTCCTCTCACAGTCGGCGGCCTTTTACAAATTCGAATCGCAAAACTTTCTTGCGGAGAATAACGCTGGCGTTTACATCAAGAAAGTGGAGGCGCGCATCACCGAGGAGTCATCGAGGGCGGCGCTCTATTTGGACAAGGATACGGAGCCGCGGATTGTGCGTGTCGTTGAGGAGGAGCTAATTAAAAAGCATATGCGAACCATTGTCGAAATGGAAAATTCGGGTGTCGTTTACATGATCAAGAACTCAAAAACTGAGGATTTGGCATGCACATACAAACTATTCTCTAGGCTTAAAGAGGAGGGCCTCAAAGTGATAGCCGACACAATGTCGGCATATCTGCGTGAACAGGGCAGCATGCTGGTCAAGGAGGAGGAGAATGGCAATACAAATCCGATAACATTTGTACAAAATTTGCTCGATCTCAAGGATCGATTCGATCAATTTCTACTTCATTCATTTAGCAATGATCGACTGTTCAAGAATGTCATCTCAGCTGATTTTGAGCATTTCCTCAATCTAAACAACAAATCACCCGAGTATCTATCGCTCTTCA
Source organism: Drosophila funebris (assembly GCA_018901825.1). Classification (NCBI taxonomy): domain Eukaryota; kingdom Metazoa; phylum Arthropoda; class Insecta; order Diptera; family Drosophilidae; genus Drosophila; species Drosophila funebris. Next base: position 2,056,164 of record JAEIFK010000425.1, on the reverse strand, counting down.
TTGATGATAAACTGAAAAAGGGTGGCAAGGGCGTAAGTTTCAATTGAGTAATCTCAATTTCTAAATGGCATTAATTCGATCAACTGATTTATACAACAGATGAGCGAACAGGAAATTGAAACCATTTTGGATAAAACAATGGTGCTGTTTCGCTTTCTACTTGAAAAGGATGTGTTTGAGCGTTATTATAAGACACATTTGGCCAAACGTTTGCTGCTCAACAAATCAGTCTCCGATGACTTTGAAAAGAATATGATATCCAAACTAAAGGCAAGTTATTAAATCAAATTAAATCAATTGTAATTCATATTTGCTAATAAGCACATTTCTATGTTACATTCTGCAGACTGAATGTGGCTGTCAATTTACATCAAAACTGGAGGGCATGTTCAAGGATATGTCTGTGTCAAATACGATTATGGATGAGTTTAAGAATTATGTAAATAATAACAATCTGTCATTGAGTGGCGTGGAGCTAACGGTGCGCATATTAACCACTGGCTTTTGGCCCACACAGGCAAGTCGCATATTGACGTTTAATTAACAGGAAGTGAAAATTGTATTTACTTATTTACTTTATACACACACACACACTCACAGACGGCAACTCCCAATTGCAACATACCATCAGCGCCACGTGAGGCCTTTGAGGTGTTTAAAAAGTTCTATCTGGACAAGCATTCAGGCCGCCAGCTGACGTTACAGCCGCAAATGGGTGAGAGTTTACTGCGTCTTGTTATACACTTGCAGCGTTTCTTATAATACAGACAGATATTACTATGTATATATATATATGCTGGATCAGCTCGAGGTGCCGAGTCGATATAGCCTTGTTTGTCTGCTTCTATGCAAACTATTCTCTGTTTGTGGATAAAACTTGGTACAGCTCTGTCTTTTTGCTACAAGTAGTGCATATATCGAAAGCTATATTCTATAACTGCCTTAGGAACGATCGGTTGGAAATCAAACTTTAGTAGGAAAAACTTTATTTCTTGAGATATCTCAGCCAATCTCACATATTCTACATTTAAGATGGCCTTACACATGTTGACCAACATTTGTCTTCAATCGTATAACTATCTCATATAGCTGAACTCATTTAGAATCATTTAGAATGCAGGAGTATCAAATATTGGGTTGTCGAAAAGGTCTTTTCGTATATCTAATCAAATTTCAATTTATATTCTTCGATGTGCCGAAGATGAACTTTCTTTTATGTTGCAATTATGTTTCTAATTTCTCATTCTAATCCTCAGGCACTGCCTATATAAATGCGGTATTCTATGGCCGTAAAGCGAATGACAGCGACAAGGACAAGGATGGGCCAAGCTCAAGTTCAAGTGGCTGCGCTGTGCCCACCACAACGCGCAAGCATATACTACAAGTGTCCACCTACCAGGTGATTATGTTAACAGCAAAATAGCAGGCGATTAGAGATCAATGATAATTAATTAATTCAATTATGATTGATCATCAACTGCTGAATGCTTGCCATACAAACAAGAGATCGCATTCTAAATAGTTTCATTGATTTCTTGTAGATGTGCGTATTGTTGTTGTTTAACAATCGGGATGTGCTGACCTATGATGATATACACCAAGAGACGGACATACCCGAGCGGGAGCTGGTACGCGCACTGCAATCGCTGTCAATGGGCAAGCCGGCACAGCGATTGCTAGTGCGCAATTCCAAGACGAAAACAAAAGACATTGAGCCCTCGGATGAGTTTTATGTGAACGATGCATTTGTCTCCAAGTTCCACAGGTGAGTTTTTAAAGTAAGCAAATTAACTGAGTGCTCACTCCATAACTTGATTATAGGGTAAAGATACAAACGGTTGCTGCCAAAGGCGAATCGGAGCCGGAACGCAAGGAGACGCGCGGCAAAGTGGATGAGGATCGCAAGCATGAAATTGAGGCGGCCATTGTACGCATTATGAAGGCGCGCAAACGCATGGCGGTAAATTTGGAATTAATTGAATCATCAGATGTTTTATTGCGTTATCTAATGCGTTATCTCTGTTATCTATTGCAGCACAATCTGCTGGTCTCGGACGTTACGTCGCAATTAAAGTCACGGTTCTTGCCCTCGCCCGTGTTCATCAAGAAGCGCATCGAAGGCCTTATCGAGCGTGAATATCTGGCGCGAACGCCAGAGGATCGCAAGGTGTACATCTATTTGGCTTAAAAAGGATAACAACAAAATTTGGAGTGTGCGCATATCCCCATACCTCCCTACCCCACACACCCCCTACCATCGCAAGCATCCACGCATTACAATCAGTTGGCACATACTCAATTATTTGCAATCGAAAGTTATAAACAAACAACTACAACAAGAACGGCAACAAAAACAAGAAAGAGCCTCGCCTGCGCCCCTACCACAGCCCACTCCGTCAACCATTTCACTTTTCTTATGCATCCCTTCTCTGCCTCCGCCTCCGTCGCCACCGCCACCGCCGCCGCTGCCGCCACAATTCGCATCTTATATATATATATATATAAAAGAAAACAAAAAACAATTGGAAACACACACAACATCCACAATTTCAATTAAGGCACCAAATGCTGCAGCTGTATACGAGCATCCGAAAACAAAAGCCAAGAAAACTGGAATCATAAATATTTTGACCAAGAGATGTTAAATAGAATTATATAACTCAATAGACAAGCGCGAAATTTGTAAGCCTGACATTCAAAATTGAACAGTTATTGCTAATCCATTGTTGATTCAGCAGCCTCCAAACCACCCACCCCTCTATCTTTCTCTTCTCCCATTTGCCATTGCTATCCATAATAATATAATTTCGACTATTCTCAAAACAGATATTCCCAATATTTTGCAATTTATTTAACACACAAATTTTTATGTTTCTCATAAGCAACCATGACAAACAGAATGATAAAAAGAAAAATTGTATAGCAATAAGACCATAAATACACACACACACATACACCAATTTACACCCAATAACACACACTCACAAGCACACACTCACACACACATATATACATACTATGGATGGAGAAGCGTACGCGAAGCAAACATAAGAATTAATGCATAATGCAAAACTTAATTCTAAGCAGCAGTATAAATATAGCTAAAATAATAAATTTATAAATGAATAATACATTTAGTAAGCGTTTGATGTACATTTTTACGTCTCTCTCCACCCCCTCCCTTCCTAACCATCACTCCCCCTTCCCAGTCAAAAGAAAATCCTTGGAAAAACGTTGGAGATTCCTGTGAACAGAGTTTAAAGAAAGAAAACATTTTTAAAATCGATTTTTTATATCTATATATACATATATAAAAAACTACACATATATTCATGGAAGCAAGCTTATAAACTAACTTAATGAGAAACAATAAGTGTTGATATATTGGCCGAAATCTATACCAAGATATTCAACAATTTGTTCTCATTTGGGCACATTTTCTGTTTTCTAAACTATAAATTGCTGCAAAGTTTTTGTGAAATAGAGTCCATTAACTAATTAACTATATTATAAGCGTATGCGAGTAGGCGAAAGCGCAGAACAAACGCAAGAAAAATGAATTGTACATAATTTTTTGTTCTTCTGTATGGAAATTAATATAAATAAAACGTATATGAGCGTTAAACTGAACTGTAAATGTGTTATTTGGATTATTTTACACTGGGCGTATTGTAAATTATTTAAATTTGTAGGTTTAGCGCGCATTTAAAAAAAAAAAACAAGTGTCGAGCTTATCGCAGCTTAATATATCGATAACAAACGATATTAATATAAACTATCAACAGTCTGTTGGCGCTGATAGGCATTCAACAGCTTATTGTTAAGTTAACAGTGCGCTGTAAAGCTTAACAGCACTAGCGCAACAATTCCACATTTAGCAAATTGGTGTTAAAGAAATTGTGCGCGGCAGATTCGGTTTAAGCACATAAAATAGGAAAATGCATTTAAAAATTACTTTTTGTGACGATTGCTCCAGTTTCGCGTGGGTTTTTCTACATAACTGTACATTTTCTAGCTGACCATTGTGTTGACTAGAATTTGTATATGTAAGTTAATTTTAGCCGATCAAATAAGTTAGAAAAAACTACTACTTTAAGTATGTTGTAGTTTGTTTGTTGCTGCTGGGAAATTTTAACGTTTCTTGTACGCGATAAGATAACTGATTAAGTGGGGAATATGAATCACTATGTTGCATATAAACTTACTGTTTTATTTGCCATTGAAAATCGGCGCTTAGAGAATTTTTGCTTAAATTTATAATTTTTAGCATTCGCCAGACTCCTGAGGCGCACTCCCGTTATTTTACGCAATTTTCTGTTTCCTTCTTCGTAGTCAGCGAGCAGGCAGCCGCAGCTGCACAAATTTTCGGAGCAAAGCAACAACAAAGCATATAAGAAAGTGTATGAAAGAAAACAGCAGATAGCAAAAAAAAAAAAATACTAAAATTGTTGTTGTATTTTGTATGGGCTTTCGAGCAATTCTCGCGGCAAATTCACCTAAGCGGCGAATATGAAAATTACAAATTCACTTAACGTCTGTTATTTTCACTTTGGATACTTTTTCATAATGCAGCCTACAGCCATGGATGAGAAATACGTAAAGTATATTTGGATTATTCTCCAGACAGCCATACAGGAGATACAGAATAAGAACTCTGAACTGCCCCATGATCAGATCTATCACAAGGCATATGAAGTGGTGATGAACAAGCATGGATTTCGCATGTACAATGGACTGCGAGAGCTGCTCACGGATCATTTGCAGCAAAAGGTGCGACAGGAGTTGCTGGAGAGTTTAGAAAGTAATTTTCTGTCTAAACTGAATAAGGCATGGATTGCACATCAGACATCAATGCTGATGTTAAGCGATATGCTTGGATACATGGATCGTACGTATGCGGAGCAGCGTGGACTGGACAGTGTCTATAATTTGGGACTCAAATTATTCAGATGTGAAGTAAGTAAAATAGTTAAAATAACAAGAATTATAATTTAATTTTACACATTACATGACTTTAGATTGTGGACTTTTCGGATATACAGAGAACTCTGAGACAGAAGTTGCTGGATATGATCGGAGAGGAGCGTCTCGGAGCAAAAATTAATCGCTTGGAGATCAAGAATGCTTGCACAATGTTAATAACTTTGGGCATTGATTCACGTTACATCTATGAGAAGATCTTTGAGTCTTACTTCCTGGCACAATCGAAGGAATTTTATGAAATTGAATCACAGAAGCTTGTGAAGGAAAACTCGGCTGGTTATGTAGACCAAATGAAAGTCTTCATGGCCAATGAAATGGAACGTGCGTTGTTTTATTTGGACAAGGAAACAGCGCCAAGAATTGAGGAAGTGCTTGAGGCGTTAATTGAGAAATACAAGCCTGTTTAGCATTTGGGCCAAGTACATTGTTCGGCAAGATCAATAGCCAATTAAAAACACATGTTAGCGGATTGCAGAGCAGAGAAAAAGTAAATAAAATAAATAGGGATAATGTAGAATATTTTAATATAATAGAATAATATATATTCATATAGTATAATATATATAATTTTATGATACAATACAATTGATTACATTTAATCACTTAATATATTTATAACTTCTTCATTTCCTATAAATTTATAATATTAATTGATTACTATATCTATAATTAATTATATATAATAATAATAACTTCGTATAATTTCAACATATCATATATTTGATTACTTAAAACATAAATATCATTTTACATATCTATAGAACTTATTAAATTTGATCAGTTTATGTTTAAAATTCTGCAATTAATATAATTAATTTTATCTGCTGCATTCACCTAGATAACTTGTAAATACACTTATCGAGCTAACAACATTTATAATTGTTTAACAATTAAATTATCCGACGAAGCGTTGCAAATAGAGATGACTTGCTTTTTGATTTTTAGAATAAATATGCTAAGTTCTTGGGTAAACACAGGCTATGAAACCGAACCGAGACGAAGATAGAGCCATAGACAGAGGCGGCGACGGAGGTGGAGACAGAGGCAACGTTTCAGGTTAAGATTCTGACGCCGATGGCGATTCGAATCCGAATCGATTTGACGCACTGATAAGGCCAGGCCTAAGCCCCAAGCGCAGTCAGAGAGCCAACAAAACAAGCAGCTCTCTCACTCTCTATCTCTCTGTCAGAAACCCAAAACCCACAACAGAGAGACAACTCGACTTGTAGATACCCAGCAAACAGTTGAGAGTTCAATTTAAGTTAAGATTCAATTATGAATTTAAGAAATTCTTTAAATTATGTAAGCCATACTTGAAGCAAGGCTCGACTGGGAAATACTCTGTGTAAAGTGATGCTTGGCACTATGTAACCAAGCACTGCTTGCTGGGAGCAAGCAGTTGATTTTTACACAAACTTCCACTGCCTTTCTTAATCAACTGTAATTTCTTGTATAACTTGAGTGTTTATCAACTGATTGTCTTGAAATTTTGAGGATAGAAAGATAATTTATTAATTCAAACGACTAGCTGTCATTTTATTTAAAGTAATCCTAAGAGAATAAAGAAAAGTGGAATATAATATAGTATTTAAAAAGTTTGAAAAGCGCTAAGATATATTTAAAATAAATAGCTTATATTTGCTAACTACTTTATGACAGCTGCAGCTCAAACAGTTGCCAAGAACCACGTTACCCCATGCAGTGGCACACTATCAACGGTTACAGGGTATTTGCAAAAGAAAACTGATATTGCCCATACTCGTAACACACGTAACTCGTGTGCACCTCAAACGCACATATTTCGTGGTGTGCGAGTGGTGTTCGAGTGGTTGTGGTTGTGGTTGTGCTGTGTGTCGCTCAGTTGCCGTCTGGTCTCCAATCGCAACGGCAGTCGAACGTAACTAGTCGTATACGAGTTGAATCTGAAATTCGGAGCAATTGGCAAAAAGAAAAAAAAAAAAAAACAACAAAACTGAAACCCAAACTCAAGCTAAAAAACTGAGAACTGAAAAACATATTAAAAACAAAAAAACGAAACTGTCTCGTGCTCGCTTCATGTGTGTGTAGAATACACATATTTAATACTTTTTAAAATAAACAAAAACTACGTCAGAGCGCACAACAAACAAAAGATATGAACACGCCGTTGTCGTCGTCGTCGTCGTCGTCGTTGTTGCCGTTGCCGTTGCCGTTGCAGTCAGCGTCGCCGTTGACGTCGCTGCCAAGGTTCGCTTGAACGTTAGGGGAATTGAAATATCAATTTTGATTTTTATTTTATTTTCCTATTATTACTATTATTATTGTACACTTGTTGTTGTTACTGTTCGCTGTTCGCTCTTAACGGTTGCGTGTGTAAAGTAAAGTTAAGTGACCTTAGTGAACAAGTGAAGGAAAAACTGTGAACATAGCAGGCACCTCCTCGCCCCACTCCCCCCAAACCCCGGCCCATCACACTAGAAGGTGTAACTCGTAAACGACAGCATCAGTTGTGCCTTGAAATTGCCAGCATTCACTTTTAATTCGATCGGGAACAGAATTACACATGCGTCTCTAGGCAAAACAAACAAAACAAAAAAAAAAAAAAAAAGGGGAAACAAAAAGAAAATAAATTGGCAATCAAGTTTTCATTTTTATAAAAATATAAATTTTTTTTTTTTTTTTTTTCTTGAGAAAATTTTCTAATTTTTTTTTTTAAGTAATCAGCAAATTTTGTAATGAGCCAACGACGCGGTGGATTTCGTTTGGATGCCAACAGCATGGGCTTGGCAACATCCAAACCGCCAGTTGCCACACCGCGTGGCATGCAGCAGGCAAAGGAGAAGGAGGAGGCGGAGCAGCAGCAGCAGCAGGAGCAGCAGCAGCAGCAGCCCAGCGAGAGAGTGAATGCCACAACAACAACAACAGCGGCTCACACTCAATGCAATCCCGGCACACAACCATTGACAACGCAACACTTTAGCTGTGAGGTGCAAAAGTTGCGGGATATTAGCGGCGATGGGGCCAGAATGAACTTTGAAATGAATGACATATTTCTGAAGCGGCTCGAGTCCATTGACGAGCAATGCGGTGGCGATTCCGGTGACTTGGTAAGTATTGCTATTAGTTTTGCAAAATGTTTATTAATTTGCAAATGTTTTGTAGCTGCGTCTGGTGACCTTGCAAGATTGGGTAGATCAATTGTTGCACGTCAATTATATGCTATTTGGCAACATGTCTGCAATGGAAATGGAGGCATACAAAAAGATGATGGATTGCTTTCAATCGAGTCGCGGCGAACAGCAACAGGCGCTGGACGAGAATCGCAAGTTACGCAAAGATATCTGTGCCATTGTTAAGCTCGTCCAGGAGGCCTATCATCGCAACATTTGGAACACCAACGATGTGTGCCTGGAGACGCTGACAGTGAATCAACTGCTGGGTCTGCAGGACTGTCAGTGTCAGCCCGAGAGCGAATCAGAGAAGGTACGTACCTTGAGCGAGGGGTCAACAACTCACTGCATACCCGACGACGGTCAAGTGGAATATTCACGTATACCACAAGTTAATCCAAATACTTTACTCTCCATTCCATCCAATTTGAAAGCAACGCATTTCTCTGCTCATTCTTAATTCATATTTTATGCACGATTTTTCGTTTTCGTTTTCTTTTGTTTTTTTTATTATTAATTAATAAATTAGTTTGCTGTTCTTATGCGCATTTATTTTTTGTTGTTTGTGTTTTTGTTTGTTTATTATATGCATTTCTTTCATTGCAGGTTACCAAATGCATGAAATCACTTGCCAATGAGGTGGCTGCCAAACACGATGAGGTCTGTCATCTGCAGTCCCAGCTGTTGGCCATGGATGAAGTCGTCCAGACGGCGCGACAGAAGATCATACTGAAGGACAAATGCATAGCACAGTTGAATCAGCAAGTGAGAGACTCCTACTCTATTCTAAACTATAGATCAGCTAGAAAAAGACTTGAAGATCTCTTAAAGAAATATCTGAAAAGAGAGCTTAGATCTTATTATATAAAGACATCTTTAACTAATCGTAGATCTATTACAGAAAGTCTATCAATTCTTAAAGAAAACATCATTAATAAGCATCAACAATCCATTAAGGAATCTTAGCTCAATTTTTAATATTAACTAATCCTAAATCAGATATTTTAATGAAAGAACAACATTTCTTATGCAATATATATCAAGAAAGAACTGATCTTAAACTGCAAGTATCTTAAAGATACAATCATTTCCAAGGACCTTTAAAAGAATCGTGGCTCAATCTCATTTATAACCAAAGAACAGTACTTAAGTTCTAGTATGTAGTTCTATTAAGCAAATGAAATGTTTATATGAAACAACTCTTCAATAGTCGCAACGTTTAGATGCTAAATTAAAGTAGATCCGAGAAGAGTTGTTCAAGGAATGAAATATCTCTGCAAAAGAACTTTATACCTTGTTATACTATAAAAGAACGAGGATCCATAATGAAGCAACAGTTTAGAAAATGCAACAACAAAGATTCCATACATTTTTTTCATTTATAGTTTTTCTTTCTTCCAATAGAATTCTTTATAAACTTGCAACTTAGTTTAAAGTGTCATTCGAACAATAGTTTATACTTTTTTAATACATTTTTTTTTAAATTTTCATGTTTACGTAGAAATTGTTATCTTGTATAATTAGCGTTCTAATATATATTTTGTTTAGCTCGTCGAGTTGCAGGATTGTGTGTCCAAGATGACGAAGGACTCCAGCAAGGAGGCGTTGCGTGAGGATTGCGCTGGAGACTCTGAGCTGGATAACTTGGGCAACTTGAAGACGTCCAGTTGCATGTTCGAGGGTCTCAATGAAAAGGATCAGCAGGAGAGCGAACTGTTGCGTATGCTTAACTATGAGCTAACCGAGTTCATAGATCTGGTCAACAAGCAGGACTTTACGGCCATAGAGCGACGGCGTAAGCTGCTCTCCTGCTTCTTCGAAAGAATTGTAGGTCTCAGCACATTGAATTCTTAGCTCTCAACTCTTAAATGTTTTACAATGCTGTTGCATTTCATTTGTAGAATCTAGAACGCTCGAATACTTTACGAAATTTGGAGAATCTGCGTTGCCAATTGAGAGAATTGGATTGCAATCTCGATCAGTTGGATGAACCAATTGCTGCCAGCACGAAAATCCTCGAAGACAAAGGTGACGCCCAACTTGTTGAGGCACTGCGTCAACGTCTGCGTGCCCTGAACCAACGCAACAAGGAATTAAATACCAGATACCATCATGTAGAAGGACAATGCAGAGGTGTGTGTGTAACTCAATTGTTTAGATTAAAGATGAGTTCATTTAGGTTTTTCATCTTGGGTTTAGTTCAACTTCTGGATTTGCAGTACACTTACGAGGCCGAACATTCCATAAATCAGAAGAACTGCCAGGCACTGAAGGAGATAGCCGATCTCCTATCCAAGCTGGTAAGTTTATGTGCTTCTGATGGCCAGTTAATTATTTAAGTAGTTACAATTATTAGTATTACTTATTTAAATAGTTGAAATACTAAATATTTCTTAAGAATATTTGAAACACTTTTAACTAAACTAATAAACACAAAATTAAAATGATTTTAAATTAACAGCAATTACTGGAGAAATTACTTCTAAATTCAAATTATATATATTAATAGTCCCTAATAATTGATAATAATTTCAATATTGGTTATATAGAATTTCCAACGTAATTAGAAGTTTATTAAATAATTATTTTTGAACACCCCATTAATTAAAATACTTGAATTTGAATTAACAATTTGGTTGTTCATTTAATTATCAGAATTAATTATTGCAAGGAAATTTAAATAATTTAATTTGCCAGCAAATGCTTTATAATATTTAAATTTCTTAAATAAATTGAATTTCTCATCAATTATAGCAACTTTTTAATTAACATCTTTGAATTACTAGCAATTTTATTATTTTATTATATTTTATTATTTATATATTTGAAATTATGATAATTGAAAAAAAAAAAAAAAAAAAAAAAAAAACAATAAATTTCGTACGCTGCAGCGCTGCTCAGATCTATCATATCAGGAGATTTATACGGAAACATCAACCAGAAATCCGTTCTGTGTGGCAATCATGGAGATGTACGATAAACTGAACGAGCTGGAGAACAATACGGATAAGGAGGAACTGCGCCTGAATGTGAGTAGCAATTGGACATGTTATCACACAATTAATATATTATCATACGATATCATATGATGTGAATCTTATCAATATATTCTTTGATAAAATGCAGAACAACGACAGCGACACGAAAACACCACACGAAGCACCTGTCCACAACTCAATTGAGCCGATAACAACAACAACAACAACAACAACTCCAACAACAACAACCCCAACAACAACTACTTTCGACTAGAGTTGAAAAGCAGACACTTTAGTTGTAGTTAAAGTTAGTTTAGTTAAGTTAGTCAAACAAAAGGTTTACGTTAACTACAAAACGCAACTTTGATCAAAGTTCTGCAGATTTATGTAAATAAAATAAGTCTATTTATCAGCCAGTTCCCGCCAAAATCGAATGGCAGCCGACTAGTTCTACAACACTATACACAAAACAGTTTATATACATATACATATATATATATATATATATATATATATATATATATAAGTAAATATATGTTCCATATTCCTTTGCCCAGAATATATTTGCACTACACATGCAAGCAGTTGGGCCAAGCGCGAGGGCTGCTATGATTGTTTTCGCAGCGAGAAGCAGTCTCTGCTCACTGTCTTAACTTATATAATATCTAATAGTTAGTGTAAAGCGGCTTTGTGTGTATATAGTCTCAATTGTGGAGCATTGTAGAAATTGTATAGCTTAATTTGTTGAAATCATGAAAGATTTTCAGTTATAATATCTATGTTTCTAGTATAATATATATAATATAAGGCAGCTGCCATATATCATAATAAAACTCGCCAAATTCAAGATAAATTATTTCTTTTCATTTATAATCAAAGTAAATTAAGTTTTTATCCAGAATGTAACAGTTTGCTATGCTATAGCAGCTGGCTTAATACCCTATATCTTACACACATTGTGTAGACATTTCCCTTTATTTTCAGCTTTACAATAATTTCACAAAATTAATAGAAAAATGTTTTTTTACAATAAGCAATAATAACGTAATAATTAATAATTAAACAGAAAGAAAAAAATATTCTCAGGATTTTTCTGACTGCTAAGCAATTGAATAAGCTTTGAATAAGTTTTGTTATATGCAAATTAAGATGGTTTTTCAACAAGGAAATGTTTAAAAAATATGCTAAGAACATTAAGTAGTACTAAGTCTTTTTATAAATTAGCAAATTTGGAATATTTTATAAATTTATTATTATATTTTGTTGTGGTTAAGCTAGGAATTCTAGAGCTTCATTCAATTTATGATTGAAGAATATAGAATGAAAGTAAGAAAGAGAAAGTAAGTTAGTAAGAGAGAGACTGCTGTACAATTTGCGCTTTCTGTAAGTACATCAGTCAACCCTCGCATGAACTGCATTCCTAGATGGTTAAAGTCATCAATCGTTCAATGAATGTTGCATATGCTTCAGGTTGCCGACAGGTCGAGTTGCTGATTTATATACTCATTGTATATACATAAAGATATATATATATATATACATATACTACATATATATATATATATATATATATATATATATATATTTGTTTAAAAAAATAAATTGCAAAGCTGTCGAAGCGAGTAGAGTTTGCGATTTGTTTGTGTACATTCGACAAGTATAAATCGCTTTTGGGTTCAACTGCCATTGTGGACGAGTTGTGAACTCTAGACTGACTCTCTAGTTGGTTGGGGAGGAGGAGGAGGAGGAGGAGGAAATAACGCCCCATCGCAGCTGAGGTCAACCCCTGCTGCTGCTGCTGTGTTAACTGGAAGCGGAAATAGGTTTCGTGTTATTTATTTACCCACAATCGACACGCGAACTGCGAGCGCACCACTGATATGCTGAGGACTAAAGATTGCAGAAGTCGGAGAGTCTAGGAGGAGAGAGAGAGACAAAGGAAGTTCTCGTCCACGTCCACGTCCACGTCCTCGTCAACGTTGCTGTTTACTCGTGTGAAACAAATCAAAGACTTCGGTACGTTAAAACAAAAAAAAAAACGGGGAAACACACCGTTGCCAATATGAAATCGTTGAATATAATAATCAGGCACTGTGTTGCCAGTGTGAAACGACGTCGAGCTGTGGCTCATACATAAAATCAAGACATAAAACAAACAATTTGCGTGCCTTAATTAGCTGCACCCACAACAGGATGATGCCCGCCCACACTAGGAGACCAACATCGTTGTGAGGCTTTCGTCAAACAGAAATTGGCACAAACGGCATCATATGCCCCACACACGTCAAGTGGCTCGTCGAGGCGATAATATTGCCAAGGTGGCAAGCCAACGAGACGGACACGAACACGGATACGTGCAAGGATACCAAAGAGAACACAAAAAGCAACGTCATACAATTAACAAAAGTTGTTCCTTTCGCTGTGAGGCAAACAAAGTCTAAACAGAAAGTTGTGCAAGTTGGTCTTCAAGTGGCGGCAACAAAAAGACATTGCAACTCGTTGCAAAGGTGCAAATGTTTGCTGTTTGCCACAAGCTGTTGACTGTCGCATGAAGGGAGCAACTCGAAAATGCTGTCAGAATAAAGTTTATAGAATTATCATGTAAATAATTGAAAGTAAAAGGTGTTACAGTGTTAAATGTACATGTATTAGTGAGCTTTTAAAAGCTCTTCAGGCGTTAAGTGGCTCATTTAAGCGGCGCTTAAAGCTGCAGCATTCGTGTGTTGTGTGTGTGAAGAAAGCTTGAGCTGAGAAAAAGATATTTAAAGTAATATAAAGTGAAGAATTGTTTCCTTTAAACTTTGATAAATAGTAAATATATAATTTATTTATAATTAATATGATTAAATGAGACTTTCAAAAGCTTGAGCTGAGAAAAAGATATTTAAAGTAATATAAAGTGAAGAATTGTTTCCCTTAAACTTTGATAAATAAACTTAATAAATAATATGATTAAATGAGACTTTCAAAAGCTGCAGCAATCGTGTGTTGTGTGTGTGAAGAAAGCTTGAGCTGAGAAAAAGATATTTAAAGTAATATAAAGTGAAGAATTGTTTCCCTTAAACTTTGATAAATAGTAAATATATAATTTATTTATAATTAATATGATTAAATGAGATTTTCAAAAGCTCTGACTGAACTTAAAGTTAAGCAAAGAAATTATAAACTTTTCCATTTAGCATTTCTTATCGATTTTGAGCCAGAAACTGCACGCTGGCTATGATAATAGACCTTCTTTAAGACTGTTTTAAGTGCAGGCAGCCACGCGTTTGGGGGCGCCAACTAAAGAACTTGGCCTTAAGTTAAACGTTATAATTTCATGGCAAGTCAAAAGCGTGTCAAACAGAATCGAAAAGCAATGGCAAAATATAATAATAATAATAATAATAATAATAATACTACATATCTATAAAACAACTGAAAGAAACCTGAAACTTTGCCGATGCGATGCGATTTGATTTTCATTTCCGTGACAAAGTTTTAATAGGCATATTATTGAAATGAAATGAAATGAAATATGGTAATTGAAGGCAAAATACGCGGCAGTTATAAATATTTTTTGAACGCGTCGATGGCATTCGATATCGACACGAAATCATTTGACACCACGAAACAATCCAAGTGCAATAACAAAGTAAACACAAACAACATTATCATATTTATTGTGACAGCTAAATTGTGTCTGGATTCCGTCTAATACAGCGAGCCAGACACAACACAACCAATTGACATGGTAAGCTTTGAAGGACCTTTAGGGTTTTGACAGCAAATCGAACTTTCACTACTTCCCTATCCCCCCCCCCCATCTGCTAGACGAACATCAGTGAGGATTGTCCGCATCGCCAGCAATTGGAGCACACGTTGCTTCATTGCCAGACTCAGTCGGAGATTCTACAAGCGACACGCGATAATTATCTAAGCATTATTGAGGAGTTTCAACGTGATCTTGAGGAGCTAACGGAACAGGTGGAGCAACAGCAACAGCAACAGCAACAACAACACCAGCAACACCAGCAACAACAACAACAACAACACCAGCAACAACTACAACATAATGAACTTTTAGCCAGAGAATCGGAGGAGCAACTTGCAGAGTCTGCACAAATCGCCACACACGAACTGGAATTACAAGTAGAGTTTGGATTACAGAATAGAATAGAATAGTAATCTTTACGATTTACTATTATTATTAGATATTACATTACTAATATCATTAAAAAGTACATCATTACTAATAATATCAGATGTTTCATTGTTCCTTGAATTTTATCTGTTCTCTTTTATAACTCTCAAAATTCATCTGCATTCATTAAATATTTCATTATAATTTTACAATGTCAATGCTAATGTCAATATGTACATATATGATGTTTCATTGTTTTGTTATTTTCTTTTATAATTAGAAAATCGTTATTGTATGTATTACTGTTTTTTAGGTTACAGATATTTTCTTTCATTATTTTCTAAATATTCTTAAATAACATTATAGTTTGCTTTTATAATTTATTAATTTAGAATCTTATAACTAATTTTCGTAGATGTTTCAACTAAATGTTTGTCTTAATATTTGTATCTATTTAATTCTCTCAAATTCAATATTTTAATTCGTTAAAATTAATTGAAATTCGTTATTAGTATAATAAATATTTTTTGTTCTTTTTTTTTTGTTATTTATGTTTACAGAGATTTACTTTGCAATTTTCATATTTGTTGCATATTCTTGTGAATGTAATAATAATTTTCTTTCATAAGTTTAAACTTTCTTTAAATTTTTATTAATATTAAATTAAAAAAAAAAACTCTCAAATGCAATATTTTAATAAATCAATATTAGAAATTAGAAATCCCTAATCATTATCAATTTATTATATTTTCCTTATCAAAATTAATTGTTATAAAAACATTTTTAAAAAAATAATTCTGCTAGTAGATATTTTTATTAGAATTATCAATAGTTTCACTGATCTTCTTTTTAATTCTTAAGCTATGTTTAGTTATACTTTATTTTTGAACGTTTCAATGATGGAGGAAACTAAATATAAAAATTATGAAGAATAATTTCATGTTTTTCTTGTTCTAATTTAACTTTTTTTTAATCATTGTTAAAGTTTCTCAATTTAATAAATTTGTTTGCTTTAATATTTAAATGTTACAGACTTCTACGTTAATATTATTAATATTTCTATATTATTTCATATTTTCGCAGAATGAACGTCTGATATGTCAAATACAAAGTCTCAAAAGTGCTCTGGGGGATCGGGAGGAGAAAATACGTGAGCTGCGCACAGTGGTCAATGGTTATGCTGACATCAGTGAGACGAATCGACTAAAGGATGAAATATCTGCGCTCAAGCAACGAAATAGTAAGTATAAACGTATTAAGAAGATTGTGAAAACATATCAAACCCAACGAATATTACAGCTGAGCAGGCGCAAAAGGTGTGCGAAATAGCGATACTACTGAAGAAGCAGGAGGAGGAGCGTCAGAAATTGTGTAACAATTATGAGAATCTAATGAATAGCTCGGATGATCGGTGCAAGGAGCTGAGACGAGCGAATCGGGAAGTACAAAGCCTGCAGGATCGTTTAACGCAGGTGGAGAAGACCCAAGAGGAGCTCAGAAAGGAGGTGAGTGAACACCAACCACCAACACTACGCAACAAAGCTCTATTATTAATCAATCTATTTTGCAATTAGCGAAATCTGTTGCGCGAGGAGATCATTGCGCTGAAGGAGAAGGAAGCCAGAAGCACGGGACGGGAGCGAGCGCTAAATGATCAATTGAAGTGCCGCCAACAGGAGCTGGAGAAATCGCGTTGTCTACTGCGCGATATGCACAGTCATCTGCAGCAGGAGGAGCGACAGCACAAGGATACCGTGGGACGGCTGTGCCAAGCGAATGAGGAGGTGCGTCTGCAAATGCAGGCCGTATCCTGTGAATGCAAAGAGATGCAGCTTAAGCTGAAGTACGTATGTGGTACGGTTGATCCGATAGCATGTCCCCATCTTGAGTCTAATACAGCTTGCACCTTCAATCTGCAGACAGCAGGCAAGCATGACCGAGCAACAGCAGCTGATCATCGAGTCGTTCCGCAAGTGGAAGGATGCCCAGCTCAGATCAGATGAGGCGATGCGACAGTGCATCAAACGTGCCGAGGATCACATCAATGCGCTGCTCGAGGAGAATCAGCGTCTGACCGAAGAATATAGGCGTCTCTATGGCGACTATTGTGTCCTTGAGATCGAGATGCGGCGCATCAAGAATGCGGTCAATATACGGCTACCGTCGGGCTGCGAACGACCGGAGGTTATACTCAGGGGGCAGAAGGTGCACGAGGAAGTGAGTGACGTTCACACAGTTAACCCAACAAACAACACCACCTATCCAACAACAACTGGCCCCACTACATCCTCCCACCAAGATTATCCCGTCTACAGTTCGAACTTGAATTCAACGTAGTTTTACATCTTAATTGAATTTAACACCATTAACCCGCAGATGATCAATCGTATGAGATATATGCGTATCACCTCGCAACGGCTTTCCGAGCAAGTGAGAATCCTCAGCAGCACGCCCCGGGAAATGCACACACCAACAACCCATCGCAGTAATCCGACAACGGCCTCCGAGCATCAGCAACAGGCGCAGCAACAACAACCACAACAACAGCAACAGCAGCCACAACAACAACAGTCGCAACAATTAACTTTACCCAGCAAATCCTGGCAGTTGCATCGTCCACATTAGTTCACACAATTACGAGTTCACATTACGAGTAAATCATTCCTCCTACTTGTGGTTAAAATGCAGTTTCTTTCCTTGACCTACACATTCGGCCAATTATTGTAAATTGAAAGTTGTAAACTGTAGTAAATAAATTACTTATATGTGCTTGTATAATACATATCATACATATGTCTATGTTTAACTGACAGTGCAACAGTTGCAAATAAATATTATTTATAATATACATTTTATTCATATCTAATATATTTGTTGCTCCCCCCTGGCGCCATCCACTCTCTTAACCAACACTGATCGCTTACAACTTGAGGCCATCGTGCAAAAGCTTCTCACGCTCGCCAATTGCAATGAGAGACATTTTGATTTGAGCACGTTTCTTCACGCTCTCCTCGCGCACTACATGAGACATTTTGTTTAGAATGCGAACACGCACATCACTGAAGCGTATCGCCTCCCGCATGTTCATTTCCATATACACATCCTTGCCCACATTCACGAGTATTTTGTCCATATCGCTGACACGTGCCTGCATAAAGATGTTGCTGCCAATGTTGATTTGCGTTTTGTAGCCATCGGTCAACTGGTCGCTAAATGTTTGCAGTGTATTCTTCAGCTGCATGTATTCCATGATCTCCTCGTTGAACTGATTGATGCATATCTCCAGACGTTTGAGATCCTCCTTAAGCACATCATTGATGAACTCCTCAATTTCAGCAATACGCGCTTGATGCGCGTTTATTTCGTGCATTTGCATTGTTTTGTTTTGTTTAGCCGACAAATTGTGGCGGTGTGACGATATCTATGACGATATATCTATGCTATCGATGTGCGCTATCGCTTGGAACAGCTGCTTAGACAAGACAACAACCGCAAACGCTGACAACTCTAAAGCGTTGCATACTTTTGTATTTAAATAATTTGAATATTTATTTTTTCTAATTGCGCAAATCGCCTACGGGCTAAGCTTGCTTACGCCAAATCCGAATTGCAGTTGATTTGTGCGGCCCTCCCTACCACTTATAAATTCCATTTCGCTTTTTATGTAATCAACATTTTGATATCTTCTCGTGTCGCGACTCATCGCAAGAGGCGAAAAAAAGTCAATTGTTTGCGCACGCAATGCCCCAAAATGTAATAATAATTTCACATTGCTATTTTTATTATTTTTTTTCGGTCTTTGTTTTATTATTTGCAACATTGTTGCCAGCAAATCAAAATTAAATAAAGAAAGCCACGGCGACGACAGTCAGTCGCAACACTTTTCATTAGCATATTTAATGCTTATTTAACCCTTGTGAACTCCCTCAATATTTCCTGATATCATCTCCCAACTCCCAGTAGGCATTGACTCTGTCAAACTTTCAGCTCCGTTACAAATCTATATTCCCATATTTCACACAATCTCGTTTTTCCCCACACAGCTCTGCCGTTCCGTAAGTTTTGCCATATATTTTTTTTTTGGATTATATTTTGTTTATAATTTAAATTTTTTTCATAGCATTTCTCGCAATGAATTTAGTTTTAAAGCAAAAACTTATGCTGATGCCACTCAAGCGCTTTGGTATGCCCATTGCCGAGGCTCAGATGGAACGCATCGGTGTCGGATTTGGCGGTCAACTGCAGCAGGTGCGTCGTCATGCCCCGATTGTGGGACCACCCCGCTTTCGCTTCTCCATGGCCCAGAAGGCCATCCTTGGCTGGGGACCCTTGCTCTTCATGATGATCATACCAATTTGGACGGTCTGTTCGATACCTCGCTGGTCGGCGCTCCACAACAATCTGCCATGGGACGAGGATGAACCCAAGCAGCCCAAGGAGGAGCAATAACCCATATAAAATATAAACACTTTTCCTTATTTCATACACATTTAAACGGTGACTTCGCAAGACTTTCGACTGGGGTTCTTTTCGATTTTTGCATGTATTATTTTAGTTTTTTTGTATCATTAAATTATACTTTGCAACAGCGTGGCACGTACAACACAACATTATTGCATTCTTATCATTTCCCTTGTGTAACATAACCTATAATATTGGCTATACATAACCTCAAATATTGTCAGAATAAGTATAATCACGCAAGCTGAGTAGATTTGATATATTTAAATCATAGCAGAACATTGCGAAATATATATACAGATAAGACATAACCTCAAATTTCAGTTATAATAAATAACTGTAGAGTAAGTGCAACTTTTTGGGGTTCTACGAAAACAAATTGTATTATTTTTAATTATTAAATCATTTTTATTATAATTATAATTATTATGGCACAAAATTAAGAAATAATTGCAGTACTTGCAATACATAACCTCAATTATTAACAAGTAAAAAAGTATATTTAACTTTTATTCAGATTCTTTTTTATACACAAAAGAATTGTTAATGCATAATAAATTAAAATAAAAAAATTTAAAATTAACATAACCTCAAATATGAGCTGGTTATATTATTATATTATAGATATTATTAGAACCGATCCATAACAGAGTTCTACAGTGATGAGGCTTTAGCATCTTTTGATTTATTAATCTTTACGGTTTAAATAAATAAAATAAATCAAACAACTTGTCTTAAAGTCATTACTTTAAAATATATTTAGATATTAATTTTTAAAAAACGTTTGTTTTCAGTAAATAAAACAAATAAAAACTTTTTTAATGCACAGCTAAATTTTAAATTCCTTTGTTTTTGTAGTTTTGTTTTTATTAATTTTATAAATATTATTTTACGATACATTTTTAATGTAACTTTTTATTTACTCTTAATTATAAAATAAGAATGTTTTTAATCTAATATAAATTTGTTTTTTCCTATACAGCTAAACTAAAATTAATTTAATTTTAACTAACTAACTAACTAATTAATATAATTTAATTATAATTTTAATTAAACTTCTCTTTAAGTCTGCATTATTAAATAATGTAATTTTATTGTTATCTTAAAGAAACTTTTCTTTTTATTCTTTTACTTTTTTTGGAGAAGGTTGAATGCACCGTGTTGCTGCAAGCAAAAGTCCAGTTAACAGCTTTAAAGCAAAAGTAAAAACACTTTTTGGCCAACTTGCTGAAGAGCCAAAGCAAGCTGAAAATAAAAAGCAGGCAGGAGACCGAGTTGGCTTAAAGCGAAGACGTAGCGAAAACGAAGTCACAGCCAGCATTTTCCTTGTCATTTTCCATGTCGCCTGCCACAAATCAAAAAACAAAATAAACGAAAATCTGCCCAAAAAAAACAAGCAACACCAACAACAACAACAACAACAAGACGCCGAAAAAAGCAAAGTGCCAACTTTCATTAAAAGTATTTTTGGCTCATTGCAAATGCAAGTTGCATTCAATTGTGTGTTTGGGTTTGTTAGCCTTAGAGACAGACAGGCAGTTGCAGTTGCAGCCAGGTTTTTTGCTTTTTGACCAGGTCCAAACAACGAGTCGCCTTGTCTTGTCGAATCCTCATGATCTACAACAACGTGACCTTCTTTGCCTTCACACACACACACACACAAGTGTCGTAGTGTTATCCAAAGGAAAGTGAATTTCTTTTAAGCAAATCAACTTGCCACACCCCCGCGCCCCTGCTGCCCCACTTGCCACCTTGCCACGTTTGCCAACTTAACTAGACGCAGATTCGCTGTAGATTTTTTTTGTTTTTGTTTTTGTTTTGGTGAAATTTCATGCGCCATTAAACTGGTTCTGTCAGGCCTAAAAAGCGATCCTTGCCTCCTTGCCCCGTTGCCGCCCCCCCACCCGCCGCTGTTTGCACCCCTTTGTGGCAGCAGCGTGTGAATGAGGCATGAAGCTGCACGCGTCTTGCCTGCTATATGCCATAAACATGCTTAATTTTCATTTATGCCACAGTCTTTGCCACTTTTTCTTGGCAGGAAGCCGCCTCGTCTCGTGGGCCTCTCGTGGGCGTTGTCGCTGTCTCCCTCTCACTCTGTCACTCTCCCTCTCTCTCTCTCTCTCTCTCTCTCTCTCTCGCTCCCTGCTTGTCGTGCTGTGTGCAACGCTGTGGGAACTGCTCTGCACTTGTTGCCGCACGTTGCGTCAGTTTTAGTGTGTCAGAAGCAGAAGCCAGAAGAAAGTTGCTTCAGCTTCAGCCTCAACTACCCAGCTACCTTCAAATATCGATGATCCGGTTTAGTAGTATACACAACCTATCTGTACACACACACACACACACATATATATATATATATATATATATATATGTATGTATGTATGTATGTATGTATATATATGTATTTTTCTGGCGGACAGGTTCGTTGTATTCCTTTTTACTTTCTGCGACGGCTGCTCAAATCGTTGTCCACTTTCGGTCGCAATTAATTATGCGACGATGTCGAACACTGAAAATGAAAGTGCGCTCAACACACACAACAAATCTTTAGCTTCTACTGTGTGTGTGTGTGTGTGTGTGTGTGTGTGTGTGTGTGTGTGTTGTGCTCATCTTTGTTCTGTGTGCTGCTAATTGTGTTGTTGCCTTCAGTTCATTAGGTGACTTCATTTCCCTGACTGTTCTCAATAGTGAGAACATTGTCGCAAAGTCTTCATTATCATCAAACGACATCGCCGGCCTCTAGTTACCAGTCACATCCTCATCCTCATCCTCATCCTCCTTCTCCTTGTCATCCTCATCTGCAACATCAGGCATCTCATAAAGACTTTGCTTTATGGTTCTTGCCGACTAGAACCAGACCCTGTGACTGTGCCTCTTCCTATTCCCCTTCCTCTCTCTCTTTCTCTTTCTCTCACCCTATCTCCTCTCTCTAACCCTCTCTTCTCTTAGCCCTATCTCTGTCCAGTTGACCACCTTGGCGATTGCTTAGTTTATGGCTGTATTCACTGGTAACCACAGCGTTTTGTGGCTCTCGCTGATTTGTTATTCCCATTCGAAACTCTGCATGACACAGTTAAAAAGCTATTGAGTGCTCGACTCACATATACCCTGCACTTAATTCACAACTCGATAACATTACATTCATAGTTTAACTTTAATAATTTATCAAGATAAACACTTCAACATAAACTTAAATCTACTTTGTTGTGAGTTCTTGTTTTCCAAGTATTATCATGATAGAGATTTCATCTAGTATATTATATTTGGAGAGTTCTCTTATTCAATATATTCCACTTTAAGTTTTAGTTTAAATTAACAGCAAGATATGCGCCTTAATAGACTTACTTCTCTTCAAAATATTCCAATCTCATTGTAAGTTTAACCTAAGTAAATATATCAAGATTTCAGACATTATTTAAACTATATAAAATATTGAAAAATGTTGAAATATTCATCTACCAAATTTCTTGTGCGTCTTCTTAGTTCCCTTCTTAAATTTAATATATTTCAAGTTGTCATATAAAGGTACAGCATAGATCCAGTTTAAACACATTGCTAAAACTTGGATACAAATCTATAATTTAAATAAATAAAGATAATAATTTTTTCAATTCATAAAAAGAGATATTTTTCCAATTTAAAAAAGAGTTTATGTTTGTGGAGTTCTAGATCCAATAAGAATAATTAGGTGCGTAAAATTAAGAGTTCAATAAGAATCATAAAGCTTTCGAATCGAAAGATTTCTAAATACTATAAACTATAAACAAATGCACATATATATTGCTTGCGGAATTTTCAATAAATTTACAATATTTTCTAAAGCAAAATAGAAGAATAAGTTGCTTTAACTTGGTAGATGAAAGTGAGTATAATAAAAGATCTCAGTTCTATTAAATACATATATCGAACTCTATAAACAAATGCTTTAAAAATGTAAAATGTTTTAATGTCATTGATTAAATTAATAGGCCGAAAACTCTATTAACTAATAACATAACTAAATGTCCACATCATCTAGAGATGAATGAGTTTTATATAAAAATATATGATGCATGAATAAAAAAGTTGAAAGAGCAGAATAAATTACCAGGTTGAAGAGGATAAATAAATAGTAAAAATAATAATTATAATAATAATTATAATAATAATAATAATGTAAATAACTATATAGCTTAATATGTAAATTAAAAGAAATCTAGAAAATATTTGCAGAACAGGTGCATAAATAGAAACTTGAATTGCTCTACTTAAATCTGCGCATCTGAAAGATGCAACATCAAACTAAAGAATAAGTGGAATGTGATAAAAATTGAACATTAAATTGACAGTTATAAATACAATAAAATCATTCAAGCTCAATAGTTTGGTTTATCAAACCATTTAATCGAAAGAGATCGAGAAAAAAACAAGAAAATGAACTTAGTTTTCTACAAAAATAATTGGGAGTGCTTAGCCCTCAAGTGAATAGATCTTAAATGTTGTTCTTAATCAACTTAAATAATGGTTTTTGTTGAACAACAAATGGGAACTTCCGTCGATATTTTGATTTATCTGTCCCTGAGGGAAGTCAAAAATAAATAAACAGCGCCATTTGTTCGCATTAAGCGCAATTCGGTTGTTTGGTCATAAAAATTAACGCGACATCAAGCTAAATTGTTAACAAATGAAAATAAAATATAGATAAAATAAAAAATCCCACACACGCCCACAATATAAATAATTTCCGAGGGCGATGACACGATCGTGTCAGCGGCACATTTGATCTGGCAAAAGACAACAAACAACAGGGAATAGGGAGCAGGGAGCAGGGAGCAGGGAGCAGGGAACAGGGCATAGAGAACAGCAAAATGTGGAAGGAACTGTGCAGGAAACAATGCAATATGAAATGGGCAAAACTGTGCCTTGTTTTTTTATTAACCAGTTAAGTTTATTTTGGCCAACCTCCAATTGGTAACTCCTCGTTTAGGACGAGACGCTCAGAGTCTTTATGTGGCCTGTGGCCTGCTGGTGAGTAACTGAGTCTTTGGGGCAACAACTGGCAACTGGCAACTGGCAACAATTTTGTAGAGTGGCACAATATCCAGACACAAATTATATTAATGATCTTTTGTTGTGCTCCACTCTGAGGGATCCCCCCCTTTTGCCCCCCACCTCTGTTCCGCTGACTGGCATTTTGTCTCTGCACGAATCACGTTTTAGAAATTGCATTGCACATAGTAACTCTATCATCCCCCCTCTCCCCCCGCTTCTTTCAATCCCACCAGCCTACTATCCCTTCACCCAGCATCGCATGATCCCATAACTACAAATATGCCCCAAAACTGTAAGAAGTGAAGTGAAGTGAAGTGAAGTCAACTTCACTGCCACAGAAGACTTTGCCTGATACTTGGCTTTTTGCGCAAGTTCTCAAACGTTTTTTTTGGGCAAAAACTTAAGTGGCACTTAGTTTTAATATGTTGCCATTGCCCTCCGCCCAAAATGGGTCTGCAGCTCTCGTCAACTCTTCGTCTATGAAGTCAACGGCGACGTAGTCTATACAAATCGCTGCCGAGTTACCTGAAATAATTGCATGCACACAAATTAGAGCGCTGTGTCATGGAGCAGGAATGATTCTGCATTCGAATACCCTAACAGTGAGTAGCATAACTATAGCAGGCAGTATGCAACGTAGTAAAGATTTGTTCAAGGAAATTCATAATATATATAACAATATTATTACTTAAATTAAAGTGTAGAATTAATTTAGAGTGTGAATCACAATTAAAAACGCACTTCACATAGAAATTGTTTAAATTTTGACAAACTTATGCCAGTTTAAAGTTTAGGAAGACTTGCCTGAAATGAAAAAAAAATCTAGCAAAAATTTAGAGTGCAAAACCTAAACAAAAACACAAACCGCTTGTAAATCAATTCAGTTTACCCAAAGTTATGACTCTATGAAGTTTTTGAGATAACTTTGAAAGCCGCAAACTTGTGTCAATTCAATTGTAACGAATATATATAATATATATATATAATGCAACAGTGTCGCATACCTCAATCAAGTGGATTTCTTATTCGGCATGAAGATTCTTCCGATCTTCCGATCTAAATTGCTGAATTGCCAAGTCTTTCTGATTACGTTCTGCTTTCACTGGTCATGGCAAATCATTGAAGGAGATTGTCTGCAACAAATAAGTAAAATACATAGTGGCAAGTTGGAGTTCTTCTTCTATATTTATAGCCCGTATCTATGTCTATGTCAAGTGGTTGTCGCTCTCTTCATTTCCATCCTCGTCTCTTCATCTCTTGTTGCCGTCTCTGTCACGTTCACTTGAGCACGCCTTTGACTGTTTGATGCCACGAATGGCACGATACGTTTAAGCCGCTAAAAAATGATACCAAGCAAATAATAATGTGCGTATTGTCTGCAAGTTTCCGTAATGAAAATAGAAAATTTTCGGTATTGACATTCTTTCTATATATACCCTGTAACAGGCATGTATTAACTGTGTGCAAAAGTAGGTAACAGGCAGTAGAAGTCGTAGCAAATGGTATAAAGTTTATATATTCATACTAGCTTCTAGCTTTGTCTGACTGTCCGTCCCTTTCCCACTCAAATAAGAAAACCGATTTTAAAGCTTAATTTTCGCATATTCTTCAAACTCCGCAGGTATTTAGGGAATACTAAGCTGCAAATATTCTATAAGTTTCATTAAGATCAATCCATGAATGGATGCCCATTGCTGTATGTCAATAATTGCGCAAGCGAGACAGAGCAAACTGCTACAGGGCATCATACTGTCGCATGCACTCTAGTGCAGCCTGTTCCGTTTGCCTATTTTGTTTGTTTGACATGTTTTTCTAGGTTAGCTGCTCTGGTATTTGGTGTTGGGTTGAGTTCAATGTGCGCCAATTGGGCTGAGGATGAGGTCTTTAATCATGGGTGGTCACAATTGCCTGACAACTGTAGAGTGGAACTGGAGTAAGCTGCGATTAATTTGTATTATGAAGTTTCACCCATTTTTTCCCCCACTTCTTTTGTAGAACTTCCCATCTAGCCTACTAATTTGCCTTACATTCTGCTATTAAGAATTATT
Source organism: Drosophila funebris (assembly GCA_018901825.1). NCBI lineage: Eukaryota > Metazoa > Arthropoda > Insecta > Diptera > Drosophilidae > Drosophila > Drosophila funebris. Next base: position 2,029,394 of record JAEIFK010000425.1, on the reverse strand, counting down.
CTAAAGTCTCTCATGCACCCCATAAGCAGAAGAAGAAGCATAAGAATATTCTCACAATCAAAATAATAATACAAAATAAAGACAGGAAAAAAAAAATTGATTACCAGCTGACGTAGAAGAACACGTACGATAATCATAACTTCGCTTACCCTTTATTTCACACCACTTCGTCCTTCTCTTTCTCACACACTTCACATGCTCTCCGTACGTCGTAGTGCTCTATAGACAAACCATTTAAAGTGCCTTCAACTGAGTCGGTGAGATCTCAAACGCTTAATTGCATCACGTTTTTAGACCAAGTTGGGCATAAACATGCCCAACAGAATTATTACACAATTGTATTTGTCTGCATGTGTGTGTGTGTGTGTGTGTGTTTGTGTAGAGCAGCTCACTTGAAGATCTGTAAGTGAGCGAGAGAGAGAGAGGCGAAGACACAACAACAAAAGAGTTGTACAAGAAATAATGCATTAGTTGCAATGATTTCCACACGTGAGCAACGACGCGCACAATGAATTGACAAACGGCCGGCATGACTAACTGACAGAATGTGCGGCAAAACAACAAGAGCACAGTTTATACACACGCGCACGCACACATACACAAACTCCATTTGCATGCACACTAGAACTGAATGAAAATTCGATAATACTAATTTAAGCTGCCTATCGATAACTTTCACTTAGCGCCATCGTTCTTCCACTGTTAACAGTTGCAAAACGGTTAACAGAAATTCATTCATTTGCAGCAACTTTTAATTGTTTTCTCTACAGACAACTTTTGCTTTTGGCATTTTGCTGATTGCGGCTAAAGTTTTTGTTTGTGCAATTCTCGTGGCAAAGTGTCAGGCGCAACGAAGCGTTGCATCCTCTCCAACTCTTTGACTAAATTTGGTCATTGGATGGCTTGGCTAACGTTTGACACAGAAACACTGGCTAAAGATTTGCCAACTTCAAATTGGAGCTCATTTGTTGTAGAATAAAACAAAATGTTTGTGCATTTTGTTGCGGACCAAAAACGGATGCGCATTTCCGCTGCGTCGTCGTTGCATGACAACAATGCTACAGCACACACACACACACACACACACACACACACACGCAATCACAACATTCATGCATATCCACATCCATGGCAGACCACGCCTCCAATTGACCGGGCAAAGCTGCAAGTCCAAACAACAGTTGCCGCCACCCGCGCGACAAATGTAATTGACCAAAAATGCATCGCTTGGCTGAATCGTAGAACAACAACAGCAAGTCCAGAACGTTGTTCATGCCTCTCCTACATGGCGTGGCAACAAATGCGACTGCTCGTTGCTCTACAGTAGGAAAGTCCAAATCCATTGGGGTATTAACTTGTCTTTATCCCTTATAATGCATATGCCTAGCAATTGTAGGGTATTCATCATATGTAGCTATACACATGCAGAGTGTTTGGCTCATTTATTTAGCTTATTTGTGACTTTGGCTGGCTGAATTTACGAGTCTGAGTGCAATGATTCATTCAAGTCGAGCTCCAACTTCCAAGTTCCACTTACAGTTAGCCAGAATGAACAAAGGCGTCTATTTGCCATATTTGCGAGCATTATTGTAGCTTGAATTTTGCCTCTGGCGGCTGTTGAACTCGCCTCCAATTGATGGCTATAACATTGTGCAAAGGTTCAACTAACACAAAAAATAAAAATAAAAATAAAATAAAATAAGCAATAAATAAAAAAGCAATTTCAATGCAATGTTCATTAATTAATTAATTAACGATTGGCGCATCTGCAGCAGATGTGATGGTAATGATGATGATGATTATGGTGGTTCTCCTGCTGCTGATGTCATCCTAGTTGGGTGCACACTTTTTATGGCTTATTCGATGGCTGATTACGTGGGCAGGCGGCCGAGCTGGACTGCGGCAACTGGAACTGCAACTTTGGCAGTTGTCGCCAATTAATACAAAAATTGCGTATGGGAGAAATTTTTATTAACGTAGTCGTTAAAAGTTGCAGATGCTGTAATAATATTGTATGCAAATCTTTTAGCTACTGCAACAAACACAACAACAACAACAACAGCAGCAGCAGCAACATATTAAGTTACAATTTACGGCTCATATATCATAACTTGGTCAGCTTGCGGGCGGGTGTACTTATGGCTTATTAAATCGTAAAACTGCACACTGTCAGATATTTGGCTCTGATAAGGTTGAAGACCTTGAGCTGCGGCTTAAAGTTTACCAAAAAACAATAATGAAACGTTATGCAATAAAGTTTCCCTCTTCCAGTGCCTTCAGTGTTAGAATGTAATCCAAGTGTTTGTAATTAACTTACTTTTATATGAAGCCCATAACTCAACAGAGCATTTCCGCCAAAATTATGCTCTCTGTTAGCCATCAGCATCTAATGCTGGCCAAGTTTATGACCCCGCGTCAAGAAGTAATTCCAATAACATCTTGGCCCAAAGCAGCACAGCGCAATTCAACACGACTTGACCTTAACATAATTGCTTCAAATTGCACCTGAGGTTCACCAGGTAGGCATGTGAAATCTGCGTTTATGTTGCCTAGTTTTATTTTAGTTTGCCGAAAAAAAACACACAAAAAGAAGCTTCATATATGCTTATCAGACGCAGCAAACACAACGAAAAACCGGAATCAAAATAAAAAACGCAAAGAGAGCGTTAGTAGGAGAGGGAGAGAGAATGAGCGAGAGCAGCCGCTTAACAAAACAGCTGAGCGTTCAAATTGACAAATGCTCTCACAATTTTTGCTCTATCGCTGTTAGCTATGAGGCCGCGAGAGTCATGCTGTTAAGTTAACAGTTACCGCTGCTATAACTATTATAATCAATAAAGAAATGAATAACAAAAATATATGTACAATCAAATTACTAACAACATTTTTAACATAATTTTCATTTCCTACATGTTTTTCAGCACTTACTTAGTTGGCAATTAGAAAAGCCAGTCGGGCGGCAATTTAACTTAACTGACCACAGTCATGTTAAGTCGGCACATGTTAAGTCGGCACATGTTAAGTTGGCGCATGTTAAGTTTAGCGCTGTCAGGTTGCTGTTCGGCTTGCCGATGTTATTCTGCGTTTAACTTTCATGACGATCGGACGTGCGTGCGCGGCGTTCTTTGAAAAAGACGAAAGAAAATAAATCGTAACTAAAAAATTTAATAATAGCGGTTGATAAAGTAAGCTTGTGCAAATTATCTAAACGCATATGCAGTTAACATTTGGACGTCAAGGCGAGCGATGTGAACAAAGCAAAATATAAAACAGAAATCAAAAATAAAAAAAAATAAAAAATTTAATTTGATTTGTGTTCTAATCAAAGCTCGCGCGTGATTTTGTTTAGCAGTCCGTGTTTAACACACATACACATACACACACACACACACACGCAGAAGGGCAAAGAGTGAACGAAGCTCTTCCCCCGCAGCTGTCAACAAGCAAGTGTTGTGAAAATGCAAACGGCGAAGGCGCCCAATGGAGGATAGAAGAACGAAGCAAGAGAAGAAGAGAAAAAAGGAAGAGCGCTCGAGCCAATAGCAAACATAACGGCAAAGCGACAAGTGCATAAAACGTGACGACCGAAAAAATAAAAAAAAAGAAAGAAAGAAGGCAAAAGAAAAATAGTACCGCAAATAAAAATTTTTGCTTAGTTTTTGTGTTATCTCTGTGTCAAGTTTAGTGCTACATGTTTTGTGTTTAACGTTAGAATTATGAGCAAATAAATGTGTGTGTGTGAAAAATCGTATAAACGACTACAACAAAAACAAAAAATAGTGCCAGTAGCATCAACAAATACATAGTTTAAATTTCAAGTTGAAAAAGAAAAAAAAAACACACATTTTTATATGTTGAGACGCACAGCAGCAGTTTTTTGGTTTGTTGCTTAACAACACCAACACCAAACACCCAACAAACACGACAACAACAACAACAACAAAAACAACGACTACTACAGCAACAGCAACAACAATAATATTAGTAACAATGACGGAACTGCAATTGGACAACAGCCTGACGGGAGACGCTGATGTTGGCGCCGACGCCGTACACGCTGCCGCTGTCGACGCATCTGCCGTCAAGGCCATGACAACAACAACAATAATAACAACAACAACAACAGCAGCAACAGCTACAGCAACTATAACAACAACGCCCAAGGCCACGGCCAAACGTCGTCAGTTTGTTGAAGGAGAAACCGAAGAGGGTTTTCTATCCACCTCGCCGGACAGCGCCAATGGGGATGCACACGCACATGGACACGCACACACACACACACATCCACATACACATACACACACACACTTGCAGGCCGAATTGCAGCAAAGCAGTGGCAACTCTGTGACGAATGACGTCATCGGCAATGCACGCCAGCTGTTGCTGCAGGCATTTTATAAGTGCTCCTGTGCCGATCAATGCGTCAAACTGGACAACATATTGGACTCGTTCAAGGCACCGTTATCCGAGGATCAAGCCTGGGCACTTGTCTATCAGTTCACCACTCTCTATCACAAGGTGGCCGCCCAGGCGCATCATTGTCCCAGCGATGAGTACGAGTCCCATTTGCCCACACAGTTTGAACTGCATCTGCATCGCGATGGTAGCGTTCACTTCTCCGGCAAGGAGCGGCAACACCAACAACAACAACAACAACAACAACAACAACACCAGCACCAACAAGAACAACAACAGAAGCAGTATCAGCATCCCCAGAATGAGTCCAATAAGGAAGAGGACTGCTCGTCGCAGCAACGGCAGCTTAACGACAGCGCCAGCAGCAGCGGCGACAGCAGCGTCGTCATCAATCGAGGTGAGTTGACGTTTCCCTACACTGTGAGAAATCATTTGATTTCGATTTGAGATTGATTGTTAATAAGATAGTTACACTGAGCCAAAAGCTATGTTAGCAGTTGGTTCTTTCTTTTGGCAGGCAACAAATTTACACTGTGAAAAATAATGCTTCTCAGCATATTTACACTTTGAGAAATTTTAGTAAAATTCTATAAAAAATACATAAATATTTCCCTGAAGACTGTTGAGTTTAGATAAATATTTACACTGATTAATTTAATTTACAATTCGAAATTTTGGAAATAACCTTAAATAAAAAATGCACTGAGAAAAAACTTTATATAGATGTTAGCTCATATATTTACATACTCAGATTAATAAGAACTTTTTCAGGTCTTACACTGAAAAAAATAAATTTCTAGTCATATTTCTATGCACTTAAAAAAAAGAATAAATGTTAAGAATTAGTACTTCTCCTATAGAAGCTGGTAATTTAAAGTATACAAGGTATATCTTGCGCTAGAGACCCAAATAAATCCAAAACTCACATAAGGATTACGTACATAAATAACTCTTTCATAAATAATAGAGTTATAGCTAAAAAATAAACAGTTTTCAGTGCGCGCAATTTGCAGTTTTGATTTTTTGTGGCTTTTGGGAGTTTTCTACAAATAAAAAAAAAAGGTGTTGGAGGTTAGAAGGTAGAATAATAACCGTAGCTCTATAGACCTGGGGCACAATTATGTTGTGCTATGAAAATTGAGCTGGTTAGCATGTTGGCCAGTTAGACTGTTAGCTGGTTAGCTGGTCAGATGACGGTTGATTGTTAGTTGGGCCGGAAAACCGGTTGAGTTTAAATATATTTTTATTTTATTTTGTTGTGTTGTGTTGCTTTGGAAGAGGGTCTCGAGTGGTTTTTCGGCAAACGCTTTCATTTTCACTTAATAAGCGACAGTTAACTTCTTTCTTTCTTGGACATTCCGCCTGATGTGCGTTTCCGTGTGCCAAGCCATTCAATTCATCTTGGCATTGGCATCGTCCACTTTCCCAAAACAAACAACCCACACACAACAACAACAACAACAAAAACAACAACAACAACACTGTTGATGACCTACGCTTTAAGTTATGCACAAAGTCAGCTTTGATTGAGGTTTTTCACTGTCTCTCTGATTGCGTGTCTGTGTCAGTGTCTGTGTCTTGGGAAAGTGTAAACTGTGACTCCCATGGAGAGGAGGCCCATTGCATACCATGGTAAACCATGCCAGCCATATAACGCATCCACTTGCCATCAACTATCAACTCTATTTTTCACTTTCTTTCATCTCCCCCCTTCTCTCTCGCACGTTTGTATAGCTTTTTGTTGTTTCTTGTAACTGATGAGGGTCGCTTATAGACAGATCTTAAGATCTTTTTTGTATACATTTATTCTTTTTATGTTTTCTTTGATTTTGTTGGTTTAGAACGTCTCGTGCTTTCATCTGTTAATTGTTTAATCATTGGCTCAACTGTCAAAATACAGGTTGCTGTAATCTATGGCCTTTTAGATAAGCTGTGCTAATTGAAAAGAGATCTTAGCATCTTACCATTTCAATCTTGAAACTTGTTGCTTCTGGGCGTGGTCTTCTCACGGGTGGCATCTGTCTGTCTGGCTGTCTTCAACCTATTTTGGTATTTTCTGCATTCTGTTGCATTCAAATGGGGTTCGATCTACTATCTTCTACGTGGAAGTACTATTTACTCTTTATATGGCCAAAAACCAGAGGCCAGTTTATAGACAGCAAAGGGCTAATTAGCTGCTATTAACTTGACCATTTTGCTTTGGGCATCCCATAGAGGAAGTTGAACAAACATCGACTTAATATGGTGGAATTAATTTTGTTGTAATAATGTTGTAATTGTTGGGGTTATTTCAATGTTTCCGCATAGAGAACTGTTTAGTTTTTTTTAGCCGGAAAACCTTGAATCTCTACCTAATTTGTCGTCTGCTTAAGACGGTTAAGAATTTAAGAAAATTGCTTAGTAATATATCGAAATGCTACTTTATAGATTTTCTCTTTATTTTAAAAATTATTCTGAATTTAAAAAGAATTCTTATTACTAAATAATTAATATAATTGTATTTGATATCATAAATTAATGTCATTCTCTTTCAACTCCTATAACATAATTCCCATTATTTATAAATTATATTTTATATATATTTTATATATTATATATTATAAATTAAGTTATTTATCATCTTTTAAGAACTTGCAGCTTATCGCTAATTCAATTGCTCTTCAGTTCCTTCATCTATAAACTTTGAAATTGTCTACTTGTATTCGTTCATTCAAATCATTTGCTTTAGCTTTCTTCAGGGCAACGTAGATAACACCTTGTAACACTTTAATTACCACTAATTTCAGTCGACGGTACCAGCTAAAAGGTAGCTAATAGCAGACGAGAAGGGAAGGTAAATCACCTTGATCCATGTCTAGCGCTGTCTCGATTTTGGTCTCTTAGCACCTTCTAACAATTTTTTTTGAATGTTTCGTTATTTCGGCCAGTTCAACGGCATCAACACGGCGTTGAAACTGGGCAGAACAGCTTCCATTATTCATGCGCTTTCAACTTGCCGACAACTTCCGAACCTCCCACTTCAACCCTCTCGCTCCTCAACGCACTAAGAGTTGAAGAAAAAGTTTATATATTATGTGGCAAACTGAACTGTTGCTTCTATCAAGTTCTAACAGCCGCGTCGTTTGCCGCAACGAATCATTGATTGTGTTCGTGTGACCTGTACCTCTATCCCCATGGCAGTACCAAAACCCTACCATACCCCATCCCTCCCCCGTTCCTTAAGGGGTCCGTCTGCTGTCATAATAAAAATGTGAGCAAAGCGTGGGTGCTGTTCACCTGTTTGGCCCGTGTCCAAAGTGCATCATCAAACGACGTCGACGGCGCCGTCAAGTCGCCGCGCCCGCTGGCGCCTCGATTAGGCGCGCAGCAATTATTAGCCAACTGCCGTAGGAGTAACTAACTGGGGCCAAAATGCGTCAGTAACATTTTGGCGCTCGAATCTGTCAACACACAAACTCGCCATTACGTTTTTCACCAGGCGCTCAGCGGCATTAGAAACGTGCTCTCAGTTGCATAGTGAAAGTTGCCACAATGGGGGTGGCGCCTCGGCCCTTTGAAGGTCATGCCGCATGCGCAGTGGCAGTTTTGGCGCCCTCTTAAAACTGTTGTCGTAGGTTCTCCATCTTACCTCTCACTCTCGCACTTGCGCTCTCTCTCACTCTTCCGCTGTGTATGCCCTCATCAGCTGTTGATTGCTTTCGTTGAGTTTCCGTTTGGGAATGAGCGTTTTTCCGTCTCTTTGGACCAAAAGAAAAGTTAAAAAAATATATACAAAAAAAAAAAAAAAAAAAGAGAAAAATTAAGCATTCTAACAAATTGTATCCATTAGACAGAGTTTCACCCAAAAAGCAAAGAAAATGATAGAGCAGAGCAGAGCTTACAATGGCTGAAAGAAAGCAGATTATTTAGCTTCTTTGGCATCAAACTGAAAAGACAGCAAGAAAAATCCCTTACTCATTATTTTGGCCACAAAAAGTACTGTCCGTCAAACAGAAAGATCTGTAAATTGTTGTAAATAAAATGAGGGGGAAAAAAATCTAACATGTACATCGACATGGGCGATGATATTTCAGTTTCCATCTCTTTGACTTTCTTGTTTTCACCAAAAAAAAAAAAAAAAAAAAAAAAAATGGGAAAAAATCAGAAAAAATATATATAAAATAAACTCAACTGTTGCATTGCCTGAGCTGGTCGCTCAACTGGTTTAATGTTTAAATAATTACACTTAAAATTACAACAAACAAAACGTAAACTAGAAAACATCAACAACATTATAACGAAACTATGACTACAACAAATTGGAGTAGTTATTTCTCCCGGTTTTTTTTTTTTTTGTAATATATTTTGTACTGTTGAAAATTGTATGGCCTTAACTGGGCTAATAAATGGGCCACAGCATTTCTGGTTTAATTGGGAGTTTGAGACTTATCGAATGGAGTTGATTTGTATAGATTTTCAATTGGCTTTTAAGGCATAAAGCAACTTGAAATATAGATAAAGCAATCGGAGACTTCTTAACTTATTTAACTCATATTGTTGTTCTGCACTTCTAATTTTAATAAAACATTAATTTATATTATTTCAACATTTATTTGTACATTTTTTAAATTTAAAATCATTTTCCTAAATGAACATTAAATAAATAATAAAAGCAAATAATGCCTTAAATATAAAACAGTTTTACAAACTATTTTTCTAATCATTTAAATAAGTAGTTTTATATTTAAGTAATATACAATTTTATCTTATTTATTAATCTTAATTAGAAATCAAATATCTTCTTATTTCTGTTAAATATCTTTCTTTATATCCAACAGCAATTTCTAAGCTTGTATTATTATTTTACTGATCAATTTCATTTCAAGATTTATTTAATAATTTAATGTATTTAAATTATTAAAAGAATACTTAGAAGAATATTCGAAACAGCTTGCCAGCAATACGTTTATAACTTTACTAGAATTACTACCTCATTCTTGGCTATAGATAACTTCATGCTGATTGGCTCTATGTTATGTTCAGTGATCAGTTTACGAAGCTAACTGATATCGGAGACATTGTCCAAGCTGAATCATTTCACAATATATTCGAATAATCAGTCTAATGTGTCGCAATAATTATTGTTAGTTGTGCTCTTGTCTGTTGTCAGTTGTTCCGGGAATTGGAGGTTGGAGTCGTGTAAACCAAAAAACTTTGAGGCTCAGATGAGTTTAGGTAGCTTGTTGCTGATCAGCGGAGTGGCGGTCAGTTGTCGCCACAGTAAAACCCACATAAGATGCATTTCTATTATGGACTTGTTGTAATAATTTATGTTTCATATGCGCATTTGTTGTGGCTCGTTGGAGGCCTCCTCTTCGCCTCAAGCATTTTCCACATAATGTGTGGTTATTGTTGTTGCTCTAGTTTGAAAGAGTCTCAAAATTAATATAATAATTTTTATGTTGTTGTTGCTGTGTTAATAATGACTACAAAATGACATAAGCACAACCCATGACGACTGCTGAACCTGAACCAAATTTGGACGCTCCATATGCTCCAAATATACATACGTTCATATGCATAAGTATGCGTATTTATAATGAAAATAGCCAAAGCAATAGCAGCTGCCACAGGTCTTTTATTTTGTTTCTTTGTAATTTTTTTTTATATTTAAAAAAAATTAATGTATTTGTGGCGTCGCCAAACTTGTCCACCTGTGCAGTCTGTGACAGGCCCCCCGACCTACTTCCCCATGGGCAAATGCATTTGGAAACTCTTTTAATATACCCTGCATACAGTTGGGTGAATGGGTATAACAAATGGGTGTAATTGTATATAGACAAACGTATCAAATTGTAAAACTTAGTTAGTCAAGTCCGTCTCTCTGACATTTATTTGCTCTAGTTCTATTCCAACATGCATACAATCAATTTAAGCAAACAGTTTTGAAGCTAAGAAGTTGTTTTAAATAGTCTATTAAATTAAGTCTAAAATTTCATAATAATTGCTTTATAAATGCATAAGTTATGAACTAAAGAAGTAGCCGGCAAAGACAACGCAGCTTTCCAGCTTTAAGCTGTGCTTTAATGTATATTTAAGTTCATATATGAATACAAAAGTAATTACGAGGTATCTACAAGTCGCATAATCGGTTGTAAAAGCTCACTTGTGTGGCTGTCAAATGCAAGCGGAAAATTTTGTGTGCAGTTTTATTTGGTTATGTGATTTTGAAAGTGCGTCTCTCGCACATAAATCATATGATAATCCCGATATTGTTTTCGGATGGGGTATTTCTAGCTCCATTGTTCGATGACACTTGCTGAATATACATATGTCTGTGTGTGTGTGAGTTGGAGTGTGTGTGGGGTCTGCTCTCAAGTGGCAAGCTACATGACCCTGAACGCAACTCTCTGAGCTCTTCAGATGCCAACTTAGCCCAAGGTTTTGTCATTATTTTTCACATTATAAATTATAAATAAATTTTGATGCAATTGAAAACAAATGAAATTGGCAAAGAGGCCATTCCAATCCATTCCAGTTGCCTATCTTATCGTTCCAGAAAGAGCCTATAGACTAACTTTAAGTACTATATGGGAATATTTTTACGATTTCGATTACGATTCAATGTGTGTCGAATACATGAAAAACATTAACGAGTTTGTTGCTCGTAACACTTGTTTTATATACCTACATATAAATGTTGTGTATATAATGGATTGATACGGCGATTATCTGTTGAGGTGCTTCACTGATTTTTCGTCTATTTTAGGAACTGTTTTGGCTTAAGTGGGATTTACGCAGGACTGTGTGGAGATACTTAATGATATAGAAACACTTATTGAAATTTTATTAACAATTTGATTATTGATTCCGTCTGCAACTTTTGCATTTATAAATTCACAGATATGAAAAACTAAATGGAGTCCATTATGTTTGATATGATTTAGATTATGTTTATGATTTCTACTCTTTATTTGATAACATTATGATTCTCTTTATTAATATATAACGTTTTGTTATATTAAATATAGTTATATTTATCTTTATAATATAAAATCATTTTTAGTTTATCTTAGACTCTTAGTTTATTATGAATTCCTCTGTTATGTGTCATCATAGAAATTTGAATTTTCTACAAAAGTTACTTTAGATTTCCACAAACATTTTCGCAGCCATCAACGTAATCCCATAAACAATATACGTATTGTTAACAGATTTACTTGTATTATTATCATAATATAATAGACATATGTGTCATGCATTTAACATTATTGTCGTGTTTCCCAACCAAATTCCACAATATCCCACACACATAATTTTGCCATTCACAAAGCACCAAATTTTAGACCACAGTCTGGAAATTTCCCTATTTCCCTCCGTTACCCCGCATTCGTAGCAAACAAAAGATTCCAATAAGCCGCAAGATCAATTTCATTCTTCAGCTCGTGGGCATTTATAATGGAGTTGCATAATGAATATATACCCTATGGCAATAATAATAATAATAATAATAATAATAATAATAATAATAAAGGGCGTCTCCTTCTGCTCCCAAAAGTGTCACTTTTGCTTTCGTCTTTTGTCTGAATGAAATGAAATTAATGTTGATGCCAACAAATTAAATCGAAACAAAATAGACAAATGGACAAAGGCAAATTTGTAAATGCATAAAATATGCCAGCTATGTAAATTTGCTAAAGAAATTAAAATATTTGAAACAGCAGCAGCAGCTGCGCATGCGCACAACAACTACGACAACAACAACAGGTTGATTCGTAATTGTTGTTGTTGTTATTCGAGTTGTTTTGGGTTGTTCAGCTAGTTGTTGTTTTACACTTGAGACGAGCGCGCGCCGTCTTTGAAAAATGTGAAAGATGAAAGCGTAAATGCTGATTAAAGATTGTTTCTGTATATAAATATGTATACACAGACACACACACACACACACACATTAACACACAGCCACTCTTATATTGTGCATATAAAATTTATATTGTAATTTTAGCATGCAAAGTGAAAGAGGCAGCAAGCTGAGCCCCTGAGCTTGAATCTCAGTGTTCAGTTCAGTCAGTCGCTCGTTCAGTTGGTCGTTCAGTTTAGTCAGTAAGTCAGCCACCTTTGATAACAGATACTTATAAACAGCACCCACCGCCGCACCACTCAGACAGCATAGCACAGCACAGCACCATCATCAGCAACGCCATCGTTGTCGTCTAATTTCACAGTCATCAAGTCAACGGTGCGTTGATGTCGTCAGACAGGCACTCCACCTTGGTAGAAAGCGAGAGTGACAGTTACAAATGTACCAGTTAACTGATTTGCACTGCCACTGCCACTGCCACTGCCACTGTCATTGCTATTGCCATTTCCATTGCCATTGCCACGCCCCTTTGGACGCCTTGTAATTGTGTCAAAAACAAAAGCATAACAAGAAAGTTGTGCAAATGTTTGTGCAACCAAATACCCTAAATAGTATGTTTAACTATGGTATGTTTAGGTAACTTACATTAACATAACACAACTGCATAACAGTGCACAACTGCGAGTGTCTTAACATAGCTGTAGAAATATTAACAGAACTGTAACTGCTTCTTTAGCTTCAGTTTTATGTTAAGTTATATTATAGATACTACAATATGCGAAATTGTTTAGTTGAAAAACTCAAATAAATATATTTATAATTATAATTCGTGGAAACTGCTACATATTCTTCACAAACTATTATGTTTTTCTTCTCTTAAGTTTCCTGAGTGTTACTTTACAGCTAGAAAGCTAACATAGTGAAAGAAACGTTAACAGACTCCCACTCTGTTAAGTTATTTAACAGATTAAGTTTAAAATTCTTTAAATGTTCCATAAATTTCCACTTTAATTCGTCACTTCTAGTGAGAGTCACTTAACAGCGAAGATCATTAACAGCTAACCGAGAAATCCATCAACAATTGTTCACTTAACAGTGTAAGAGTTATGAGAATGTTAACATTATGTTAGCTATGTTAAATATTATTGTCGCCGCACTTCGGCGTGTATTTTATTAAATTATTAGAGTTATTTAAGATAAGAGTAACATACTTGGATTCTTAGGTTTAGGGCGAAGTGAGAGCGCAATAAAGTTTTCGTCATTCGCTCTGAGAGCGAATTCGCCTCACTTCGCCACCACAGGTTAAGCTAGGCTTAAGTAGAAATTTATAAATGAGTTGAATTTGTCGAACGAGAATTAAAACCACGCATAATCGCAGCAAAATCAATTTTAAAAGCCACCAAAATAAATTAATTGTTAATAAATTAATATTAACAATTCACAAAAACTCTTGTGAATTTTCATGGCGCCCCCGGGTGGACAATTTTAATTTGATTTTTTTTGTTGATAATTCTAAGTGCAGTGCAGTGCTCAATTGAGACTTTGTGTGGCCCGCGACAAATTGAAAATATAAATAATAATTATAAATCATCGCGCCGGTCGTACCAAAATTGCTTCCTGTGATCGTCGTTGGACGTTACCATATTGGCATTCACCTTGGAGTCCCTTTGGAGGTCATTGGAACTGGAAATGCCAAGGGAAGTTGCATCGGCAATTAAAAGTCCCGAACAGCAGGTACTGTGCTAAAAATTGAAAGCTAAACAGCCACAATTTTATTGGTTGTGCTAATAAAGCCAACGCTTTCAATTCTTAGCACATATGTAAAGTAGTTGAGCACTTAATAAATAAGTAACCGCTTTGGAGTTTTTTACTTATAATTTGTGCGATTAGTGCAGAGCGGCTGTTAAATTAGAAGCAATAGTTGCTTTATTAATTTCACTTCGCTCAGTCGTTCGTTCCCCCCCCCTCTTGCCTACACTTGCAGTCACTGGAAGTTGACCAGTTGACTGACCCAAAGCGCACATATATACACACACACTCACATAGCTGCCCAGCTGCAGTCCGCTATTGTCGTTTTCGTTTTGTGCATAGCGGCAGCTGTGCAGTTGTTGTTGGCCGTTTTCGTTGGCGCGCTTTGTGCAAGCGTCACTCGCTCCCCTACATTGTTGGTCAGGCATATTCATTTTCAAAAGTCGTTCGTCATTTGTTAGCGTTCGTTTATTTTTGCTTCTTTTAACGTTTACGTCTAAACGAGTGCTATTAATAATAAATTCAATCTTATTTTAATTTAATAAAGAGATTCGAATTTAATTATCGTCATGGCAAACACTAAGGAAACTTTTGATGATTCGAAAAAGAAACGTAATGTATGCATGAAAAGCATACAACGTGTAAATGACCAAATTACCAAGGGTAAATTAAACCTTGAAGCTACAGAATTGGAATGTAGACTAGAAATGTTGGCTACTCATATAGATACAGCGTTAAAATATCAAACTCGAGTAGAATCTTTTGATCCAGACGATGAATATCGTGGCGAGTTGGAAGAGCTCTGCATAACAACGAAGGCTCGCTTAAAGTCCATTATTCAGAGACTTGCTCCTGTTGCACAAGCAGTCAATCCCGTTGCGGCTCCTCGTACACGTCTTCCTCTTCTGGCACTTCCCAAGTTTAGCGGGAAATACTCAGAGTTCAAAAATTTTATTAGACTGTTTGAAACCCTCGTCCATAATGATACGTCAATTACAGCCATAGAGAAATTTAATCATCTGATATCTTGTCTGTCCGGTGAAGCTCTGGGGACTGTAAGAGCATACCATGTAGATGAGGAGAATTATCCGAAGGCCTTGGACAGGCTAAAGACAGTGTATGACAATGATTGTCTAATATTTAATGATAATATTAACGCTCTCTTTAGCCTACCAAAAATAGCGCAGCCTTCTGCTGCTGCTTTACGATCGAGAATAGACACAGTCTCCGCCATATATGGCTCACTTCTCTCGATAGGTGATGATAAAAAGATATCCAATGCAATCATCGTTCACCTTGTAATGAACAGCGTTGATCCAATGACCAAAGCTAAATGGGAAGACCAACTCGATTATACAACCATTCCAATGTGGAGTGATTGCGAAGCAGTTTTGAATCGTAGATATCAGCACTTAATTGCTGGAGCTTCGTCAAAACCATTATCCGATAGCTCTAAGTCAGAGCCAAAGACTGCTTCCAAAAACAATAATCGCAGTTTGTTTTCATGTTCTGTGGCCAGTGTTAGAAACGACCAGGTGTCCCCTAAATGCTTATATTGTAGTTCCGAAGACCATACAATATTGAATTGTTCTGCATATGCTGCACAATCAGTGCAACAGCGTTTCGAGTTCGCTAAAGCAGCTCCATTATGCATTAATTGTCTTCGGAAGGGACACACTGTCGCCAGATGTAAGGCGAACAAATGCAGAGTATGCAGTCGTTCACATAATACGCTGCTGCATAGATACTCTGCCGTTTCTGGCACTCGAGCGTTACCACCACCCCTTGACTCTGCCCAGGATCAACCATCGACATCACATGCTATGCATGCGAATTCGTCTGATAGTGTGATCCTAGCCACAGCAGTCGTTAGTGTCAAAACGAGAAGTGGCGATTTCGTTTTGGCCAGAGCTCTGCTTGATTCTGGTTCGCAAATTAATTGCGTAACAGACGAGCTAGCTCAACGATTGCAGCTGAGTAGAGAAGAGGCTAGTATCAGCTTGCTTGGAATTGCTGAGTGCAACACACAAGTGAAAAGCAAGATACATTCTATGGTGAAGTCGCGAGTCAATTGCAGTGAGTTCTCGCTGGATCTTTGGATCTTAGATACCATTTCTGGGTATCAGCCTGACCACACGGTCAATATCAGTGGCTGGAAAATCCCTGAGAGCCTGCAATTAGCTGACCCATATTTCTACAAGCCACAGAAGATCGACATGCTCATCGGAGCTGAGACGTTCTTTGAACTGCTCTCTGTCGGTCAAATTAAACAAGGTCCGAATTGCCCAATTCTGCAAAAAACGCTTTTGGGATGGATCGTGTCAGGGCGCTATACGCCTACAGGTCCGAACACTGATCAGGTAGTAAACCTGAGTTGTAAAGAAAAGACACATACATCGATAGACACAACATTGCAGAAATTGGGGTCATTGGAAGAATTGCCTTCGGTAAAAAAGGTGCGAATAGTTGAGCACCAGTTATGTGAGAGCCACTTTCTAGATAGTTTAAAAAAATTGCCGTCAGGTCGATTTGAAGTACGACTACCATTTAAGTCGAATCCATATCAGCTTGGTAACTCTTCCGAAGTTACCAAGCGTCGTTTTTTGTCGCTTGAGAAACGCTTAACTCGTGATCCTGAGTTTTTGATGGTTGGACCGACCATTCAAGAAGAGCTGTGTTCAACTCTGCTTCCAATTAGATTGCATAAGTATGCATTGACAGCTGTCATAAAAAATATGTACTTGCAAGTCATGTGGCATGAAGCAGATCGAGATTTCCAGCTAGTAGTATGGAGAAAGAACCCATCTGACTCTTTGAGGTCCTTCAGGTTAAACACCGTAACTTATGGCACTGTGCCT
This sequence comes from Drosophila funebris, assembly GCA_018901825.1. Taxonomy (NCBI): domain Eukaryota; kingdom Metazoa; phylum Arthropoda; class Insecta; order Diptera; family Drosophilidae; genus Drosophila; species Drosophila funebris. The sequence goes on along the minus strand of JAEIFK010000425.1, from coordinate 2,012,531 downwards.
GCCCCATTTTTGGCTATTCGGTGTGTGACAAAGCTTAGTGACATGGTGGAATCGTCACAAGCTGCTGACGTTATCAGGCACGACCTTTATGTCGATGATATTATAAATCGTGCTGCTTGCGTTGAGAACCTTCAGATAATCAAACCTGAAGTTGCGCGAAGCCTGAAAGACGCAGATTTCGAACTAACCAAATGGTTTTCGAATTCTCCTGAGTTCTCCGCAACAAATGCAGCAAAGCCGATAACGATCTCAGAGTCTGACACAACAAAAGCACTGGGCGTGTTGTGGTTGCCAAATGAAGACGTCTTTCAATTTAAGATAGACAATTCATTTATGGGTCTTAGAGCGACAAAACGGAACATTCTCTCGGTTTCGTCTCGATTATTTGTTCCACTTGGCCTGTTAAGCCCTCTGGTTATCAAGGCAAAGATCCTGCTCCGAGAGCTCTGGCTTCAAAAGCTATACTGGGATGAGTCTATCCCTCTGAGCTTGGACAACTCGTGGCAGCAGCTGAATTCAACTTTGATTCAGTTAACGATACCGATCGAGATTCAAAACTTCGCCGACGTCTCAATGCGAGCGTTTGTGTTCCGTTTCATTAGGAAATGTAAGAACAAAAATGAAGTTGTTGAAAAAATACCTACGGCACAAGAAAGAAAAGAAGCTTTTGAAAAATTAGTTGACGTCATCCAAAAAGTTGAAATTAAAGATGACATTCATAGAGTTCGAAAGGGCACGCGTGTAGGTCATAGCCTACAACGTCTCAATCCGTTTATACATGAGTATAACGGATCTTGGGGCTCCTTTAAGATGTTGCGAGTGGGGGGACGACTTGCAAATGCTCCTCTTTACCTGCATTTAACGAATTGTCATGCTGGTCCAAGAGCGCTCGTGAGTCCTCTTCATGAGCGAATTTGGTTGGACCGACTCCGAGCACTCCGCCCATTCTCTATTTGCGGCGTGGATTTTTCTGGCCCAATCTGCATGACCTTTCGAATGCCGTTCGATAAGTCGTATCTCGTTCTACTACTTGTTTGCGTCGCCTCCAAAGCGGTTCAGTTAGAACATGTTCCCAATGCATTGATTAACATATTTAATGGTTTTTCAAAGTTTCGTCGGCCGTCGAGGAAGCCCATTGACCGCGATCATCGTGGAGGACAATCTGCCGGCCCAGAATTGGCTGGACAGCAGAATGACGGCGGCACACAAGAGAGATGGCGTCGTGCGCGTCGTAGAAGTCAGGACGAAGACCGAAGCAGCTGCAAGAGATCGATCCACAAATTGGCGCGGCTTCCAATTGGATGAAGCCCAGTGCTTCATGGGGGCCGATGTCGCCGCACTTCGGCGTGTATTTTATTAAATTATTAGAGTTATTTAAGATAAGAGTAACATACTTGGATTCTTAGGTTTAGGGCGAAGTGAGAGCGCAATAAAGTTTTCGTCATTCGCTCTGAGAGCGAATTCGCCTCACTTCGCCACCACAGGTTAAGCTAGGCTTAAGTAGAAATTTATAAATGAGTTGAATTTGTCGAACGAGAATTAAAACCACGCATAATCGCAGCAAAATCAATTTTAAAAGCCACCAAAATAAATTAATTGTTAATAAATTAATATTAACAATTCACAAAAACTCTTGTGAATTTTCAATTATTAATTGCTTTGTGGATTCTTTTCAGTTTTCAATCAATTTGTGTTGTTTCAGTTTCTCTTTCTTCAACTCTTGTAATAATTCTATTAAATTTACACAACTCTTCGACTCATTTGTTGAAATTAGTTTAATGATCATTTGAAATAACGCACGTAATTAGTTTTGATTGTTAAACTATCTATCATTTCCTCATGATTATCCAACGAATGAACGAATCATTAAAAATAATTAATTAATTTATAATTGAAAGTAAATGCCGCCGTGAAGCCACAATCATATGTAAGGCAAAGGCCCCTTAGGTCTCCCTCTCGAGCTTGTAATGCAAATCAAAACTCAAAGTTAATTAGGTGTCATCAATTGCAAAACTTGCACTCGGCCATCGATTTGGGATTGGTGTAAATTATCAGAGTCTTGGCCATTTATGTGTTGCCTTTGTTGATTCACAGACAGAGAAACCAAAAACAGAAAATTATGATTATTATCTATTTAATGCGTCGACGATTTGGCGTTTTGACGCCTCTTTCTTTATCTTTGCTTTTGTCTTATTTGCCTTTCCTTCTTCTACTGTTGTTCATTTTTTTTTTTTTTTTTTTTTTTTTTTTTTTTGGCCAAAACTTTGCATAGATATGGACATTATTTATCAGCGTGGGTAAAATGAAAATAAAAAAAAAGGTTTAGTCATTAAATAAAATGAAATAAAGTAAACTTTTTGCTGGATTTTTCTAACAATAAATATATATAAATTGTGGAAAAAATTATGAAGTTGAGTTGCACATGACTTTCCTGACATTAGAAAGTAAATTGCCATGAGGCCACTTGGTCAAACAGCAACAACAAACAAACAACAAACAACTAAAAGTAGAAAAAAATACAACAACAAAAAGTCTGTGGAACAAAGTGCATAAAACTTTATTACGAAAATGAGCAAAAAGCATCGGAAAAGCATGAAAATGTTTATACTTTTCTATTGAACCTTAATGCGGGTGTCTTGCTGTGGGCGTAGAGAGTAGAGCAGAGAGACACAGAGAGGGGTGGTGCACAATTGAAAGTTATGTTGTTTTTTTTATTTTTGTTAAGATTAACTTTGTATTAAGTATAATAATTATTAATTGGATTTGACAGGTTGGCCTAAAGGAAAGTGTTTGCGCCTCGACTGCCACTTGCGCTTCTCTTACAAATATCTCGTCTTTTGTTTTCTACAGGTGTTGTTTAGTTGTGCTTTGTGTGTCTAATAGAGCCGCAGTACCCGTAGGTTCGATAGAGGCCCCTAATTTGTTCCGTTCTCCCGTTTGTCCTATCTAATCTTTGCCAATTCATTAATGTGTGCCGATATTGCTATTTTGCCAAGTGTTCAAAGGTCACAACTTCAGCGAAATACAATTAACATGGAATAACTTAAGATGCTAGACTAGAAGATACCCTCTATATGAAATAAAAGCTGGAGTATGTAAAATATATAATAATAATCATAAACTTAAAATGCTAGACCCTGTAATAATTAAAGCGCTAAAAATACAAATCATAATGATAAGCTGAACTATGAGTTACCCTATAAACTACGTATAATCTTTGAGCGTGCAATGCAGCTCTATATTTCCTATAATTACAATGAATTGCAATAAGTTTATCGGATAGTTACATGCATATATATATAAGGAATACTAGGGGAATTTTGGAGTAGCTTAATTGGCACTTACATATATATATGTATACTTATATGAAAAGTTCCCTATAGTATACAATATACAGCGTAATGTCTAGCCAGTTGATATTAGTGTACATGTATATGTACTTCACACTTGATCACCAATTAGAAATTATAAAATTGACGCATTTATGACGCATAATTGATAACAACTATTTTATGATTATCGAATGCGGCAAACAAACAAAATATAAAATAAAAAAAAAAGGTGAAGAAAATCTGTTGGAGTAAGTTGAAATTCAGTAGAATCAAAGAATCAAAGAAGTTGCTCACAAATATCTTTAAAATTTTAGTTTTAAAAAAATGTTAAAATGTCTGAATTATTTTATGGTTAATTCATTTAATCGTAAACTCTTTAGATACGCAGATCGATCATTGAAAAAAATAAATATATATATAAAACATTTGCAAATAAATTCGTCAGCTTGTTATAAATTGTTCACACATGTGTGAGGCGGCCTGACTAATCCATTCAGCATACTACAGTCTGAACTTTTTAAAATCTAACGGTCGAATTCCTCTAACGATTCCCAGGGATCGAGCGTAACGGTCGACTCATAAATCAAGCATTAATAAATTTCAATGTACGCAAATTTCGACAGTTTGTTGCTGAGTTTGCCGGCCAATTTGGGGAAATTCTTTTGCTAAATGTCAATTAATTATCAAGTGGAACCAACCGCCAGAAAACCAAATTTATTATTTAATTATAAAGTCATGTCATGTTCCATGCCACACATTCCCCCATTCAAAGCATCAACATTATTATTATATTGTATTATGTTGTATTTTTTTTTGTTTTGCCTCAATGAACGGCGAGGAGTCTTTGACTTTGACTCTTTGCCTCTCTTACTGACCCTGTCTTAGCCTTATTCTGTTGCCTCATTTCCTGCGAAAGTGACGGACATCCACATTATGATATCATGCTGTGTATATTCGAGCTCATCTTTTGTCTTACGACTCAGACACATTCCCTTTGCCGCACAAGTGTTCTCTTTATCCCCGCCCTTACTTTATGCCCCACCAAGAAAACGCTTGTAAGTTTTGAGTTTAATGTGGAATCACACACGTTGTAGGTCTTAGGATCACTCACTGAAATAACCAGATCCCAGAATGATCATACTTTTGCCCAAACTTGACAAGATCTTGGTAACAAGTTGTAGAGAACTTCCTTTGTAATGCATGTAATATACTGTAAGCAGAGTAATGACATAGAAGAATTATGAGACTGTAAAGCTAGTTTCTTATAAGTATTGCTTGAGGAAGTAACTTAAAAATAGTGAAGATATTATTAAGCAATCGCAACATATTATTATAATTCTTACAGAGTTGCTTATAAGTGAATAACTTAAGAAGAAAATGCATTATTAATTATTTAAAGTATACATTAGGCATAGAAGACAACCTCTGTAATTCAATGTAATTCCTTAAACTTCACAAGTAATTGCTAGTTGCTCTATAGCTTATCTATAAGATTTTATTATTCATACGCCTGCTGATAAAAACTGAAATGTAAATCTCTTATAAAACATGAAACAAGCGTATCTACATGACGATAAACCAGCATTTTGTGGGCTGTTTTATTTTATTTATTTTTTGTCGTTTGAGTTTGAGTTATTTATTGCAAAGTTTTTTTGGGCGTAGCAATTACACAAACAATTCACAAATGTCAGTCACGCTTAATAAACTTTAAATGAAAATTGGCGAGCCATAGAGTTCGTCCGGTCTGTGGTCAGTCTGAGGTTGCTCTGTGTCTCGCTCTGTAATCAAAAGCCGGCCGGTCAGCAGCAATAGCAGCGGCACCAGCACCACCACCACCACCACCACCAGCACCACCAGCAGCACCACCATCAACGATACCAACCCAACCATCCAAGTGGAGCACCTTCGACAATCAGTTGCTGAGTCAACAAAATGTGTTTGCAAGTTTTTTTTTTTTTTTAAATATTTATTTATTTTTTTCTTTATTGTTAAATTGCATTTAATTGTTAAGCAAAATGCCAAGCGCGTTATGGATAGAGTTGTAGCAGCTTTATATATATGTAATTGTAATACGAATATATTACATGTGATACAATTGAACCTGGCTCATTGACAATTTGTATACCCTGTAGACATAGGTACGGTTAAAGTGGGTATACTTAAAAGTGTAGCTGGTAAATGAATAGTTATAGCATTTGTAGAGAATCTATGATAAGAATTCATGACAGTTTCTTCACATTTACAGGGTATCATAAGGAAGTAGTGGATTGTGAAAATTGTTTATCTTACATCCCAAGACATATGGAGTACTTTGTTTTATATTTATCAAATGTAGATGCAATTTGCTATTATTACTATTATTTATTTTATATTATATATTTTTATATTTTTAAATTCACTTTTCATTTAAAAAATCGATTTATTTACTCTTAAAAGAATGTTATCGAACTGTTTTAAAAGTTATCGTTCTATACTCGTTCTCGTGCTTCCTTCATACTCTTTACAGGATAACTGCATATGCAGCAGTCTCTTGGCTTAAGTATTCTTACTTGTTTCCGTGCCATGTCAGGTGCCCCACCCTGCCACCAAACCCCAAGGCCCCCCTTACCCCCCACCACATCTTAGCCGCGTCATGTCCGTATGTTTGCACAACATGTTTATGATTGCTGAACCCGTTTTTGAGTTTTATGTAGTTATTTCTGTTACACTTTCTGCTCAGGTTCGGGGTTTGGCCATCAAGTGCGGAAGTGCAGAGCGCGCAGTCAGTGAAAGAAAGGGGGGAGAGACAGAGGCAGAGACAGAGACAGCGGGGGCAATTGCAACAGTTTGCATATTTAAAAGTTAAAAAAAAATCAATTGGAAAATTGAATTATTTACGGTTTAATTGCAAGTCGCTTGTTACGTTTATCGATTCAATTATTTGTTCATATTATTAATGATATATTAAATCGTCGAATCGTTAATTATTATACGATACTCTCCCCATAGATAAACACAACATTATTGGCTGTCATATTCATAACATTTTCAACAGTATTTATTTCTTTTATAAAGCATGCAATTTTATTTTCTCTTTCTTTCTATTTTTGTCTCTTTCACAGCCTTTGACAACAACAATCATCACACGCCGCTCGTTGTCTCCCATCGGAAGGTGAGTTTGAAATCTCTTTTTTTTTTTTTTTTTCTTATTTTTTCTTTTTTTTCTGCTTTTTATTTTTTATTATATGTGTGTTCTTTTTTATGGCTCGTTAAGACTTTGAAATGTTTCACGTGTAGAACTGCAGAGTGACAGCTTGGGCTATTTGAAGTGCTTACCGATTACAGATTAGAATTATGGCTCGTAAAGTCTCTGTAAATGAGTTGATATTCGATTGTCTGTGTTGTTGTTTTCTTTTTACCGGTTCCGGTTTAAGTTTTAATTAAGTTTTTATGTTTTATGGTAATGTCAATTTTAGTTTTCTCAAATGCAGTAATAGATTATCGAGATTAAAGCGGCACATTTTTGGTATTTGCATACAAATCAATCAATAGCTGCGATGATTGTTTTAAATGAATTAACTACATATGACGTCATTAATCCATAGTAGAGTCTGCTTACTATCGACAGCAAAGCTGGGGTTGAATTTATATTAATTTAAATAGTAAGTAATTAGTTCTTAGGTTATCGATTTTGTCTAAGCTTGAAAATCAGAATACAATAGTGCAGCTAGTCGATAGTCCGATATATAGGTATATCGATAACAAGCAAGACTGAATGAATCCTAAGAATTTAGTTAATTTCACTAAAACGGTTAATCGATAACCAGTGCAAAGAATATTCTATAACTTATCGATATTCATATCAATATATCGATTACCAGTTGAACTGTAAATAAAATAAAATAAAGTAAATTATTAAAATTCCACAATTGGCATTAAAATGAGCTGTCGATAACTATTAAAATATCGATAACCAGCATTTCTGTTTACGATTCAAGTTGTTGCCCATTCCTCTCTCTCTCTCTCTCTCTCTCTTGTTATGTCTCATTATTATGAGGTGACTTCTATTCTTCAGTCTTTCCATTTGATTAGCTTTCTACCCACAAATTAGAAAACCTTTCTGAAATTATGATTTGTTTTCATAGGCATAACTAATGTGCTTACCCAGTTCTTATGTGGAACCCCCCCCATGTAATTCATATAATTACTAGAATTTTAAAATACAATTTCTGTTCACATGATGCAAGACAATGGAATAGCCTTATGCTAAGCAGGGAGCGAGAGAGATAGAGAGAGAGAATAACAAGACGACCTCCATTGAGTAGCTGCATATTTCTCACACACACCCATTACAGCAACAACGATACTTAATTGAAAACGGCAACAAACAACAACAACAGTAATAACAAGAAGCAGAAGAAGCTAAACTAAGCTAACTAAAAGATAAATTAAAATCAAGGCGTAGAGAAACTCGCGCTTCCATGTTACGAACTCTCCAGTGGCTTTGTCTCGGCTAAATGCAGCCACAGTTGTTGCTGGTGTTGCTGTTGCTGTTGCTGTTGTAGCTGGTGTTGGTGTTGCCGCTGCTGTTGCAGTTGCGAGCTGTTTTAATTACCAAACCAATTCATGGCTGCCCCCAAAATGTGGCAACAACAACTGCTAACGATCATCATGTGAATTCTCTGCGCCTGCGCATTTCCTCGATCTGCCTTTTAGTTGCGGTGGGAACCAGCAACCCAAATGCATTCTTCGCTAGCTCACACACATACACACCCAGTCACACACACATGCACTTTCACACTCACTCAAAGGGAGTTTTCCATGTGGGTGGAAGTGAGACAGAGAGAGAGAGAGCATCTGTTGAAATTACCGTAAAATTGTTGGCTTGCAACGCCAACAACCATCAACAGCAACAACAACAACAACAACAGCACTTTCACACATTATGTTGTTGCTCTGCGGTTGTTGTTGTTCATTTTGTTTTATGACCTGCTAAAATTTTAATTTTATTTCTTATTTTTGTATTGAAAATTTCTACCTTTTTGTAATGCTAGCAAATGGAAAGGTCTAAGTTCTTACACTTATACCCTGTAAACCATTCATTTAATGCTAAGCAAATTATGTGCTTTTAAGCAGCATCGAAAATGTTGTTAGCTTTTGAACTGTTTGCTTAAAGTATATACCCTAGAGCCAAGTCTAAAAGGTGTTTAACTTACGCCTTTATACCCTATAATAATCGTATGTTTATCTTAATTATTGATTATATTGGGGAATGTATTTTAAATCGCATTTAACTTTAACTTTAGTTATATAGCAGAACCTTATTCCAAATAGAGACTACGCTAGTTTGCCTAGACCAATGATGTGCTCAAACTTAAACCCAATCAAGTCAGAACAGTCTAAACAAAAGACAACAAACTCATAGTGTATGAATACATTGAAAAATCGTTAAGTAGTCACGTCAACTGTGGTCTAGTTTTAGGTATGAAATCTTTACTCTATAATGCAGCTTAGAAACATTTTAGAGACTCCACTAGCCTTGGTAAGCAACTGATGTGCTAGAACTTATGCTCTGTATGGACTTAACAGTCCATATAAAGGACTACAAAATCTATTTCTTTATGAAGAACATTAGAAGCGAAGCTGAAGTAGTTCGTGCTGTAATCTAACCATTCTCAAACGTAATTCTATAAAAGAATAAAGTATATTTCTAGTTTAACACAACGTTTGACTATAAAGTTCTGCTTACTGTACACTTCTTAGCAATGCCAAGGTTTGACTTCAAAATAGAGTTAATTTTCTACTACACACTCGTTATTATACTCTATTTATATGACCAGAGGCAGTTCATGACTCGCTTAGTCTATATACGTTAGTGTATTTGTGAATGCAGTACAATTAGTAAGCCTTTGTTCTTAAACCAAGCTGATCTTTGAGCTTACAATGGTCAAGGTAATCATTAGTTTTAATGAACAATCAATATCTACAATACAAACTGTAATTATGGACAACGCGTAGTTAGAAGTGCTTTGAAACTTTGAACTTTATTTATGGGTATTACTGAAGGCATCTTAGAGATTTGATATTTGTTAAACTCTCCATACAATTGACTGAGACTTTTAGTTAGGTCACTTATGCAACGTATTTGAAACCCCAAAGTCTATCGTTCGAAAGGGAAGATTAGATTTGCCTGGTTGACCACACAACAAGCTAAATTGAAATATATTTTTTGCAATTATCATAAATTTTTTTATATCTCTTTTTGTAGGGGTTACTTTTTGCTGGAGGGGAGGGAGGGGAATGCCCCTATAAAAATGGGCGTTTAATATTGCGACTGCAATGCGCAAATTTTCATTTGAATTTTTCGGTTCGTTGGGGTTTGTTTCGTTTGTTTAACAGCAACTACAACAATTGAAATTGAGTGGAAAAGCAATTGCAAGGGCATGGGGTAAATAAAGGATTGAAGAGTAGACAGCGGACAAGTGGGGGAGGGGGAGTTGGGGCTTGGTTTCAATGAGTTTGAGTGCCAGCGTGTGCAGTGACATTTTCCACTAAACATGTTTGACCTTTGCGCTCTTTTTTTTTTTTTTTTTTTTTTTGGGCTTAAGCGCAACAAAGTATCTGTCAGATACATGACTTAAGTACTCGTTTAGTTGCCGCCGCTCTTATGCAATCGTACAATTCCACAAGTCAACGACAATGTCGTCCAAGGAGCCAACGATCGATGCGGAACTTACTTATGGCACATATCATGTAACTTTGAGTTCCATTATGATGCAAAAATATTGATGATCAGGCAGTGGTAATGGCCTGGGCAACGGAGACGACACCGCAAATTGCAGCTACATAGCTATTTGTGTTGGATACATATATAGTCAGATAGTTAGATAGTTAGATAGTTAATACTACTACTTACTATACAAATTACTGGCAGTCTACTAACCACAAAAGTCTTCATCAACGAAACCGCTTTAAAATGCTGCCTTCGAGTCGTCTCTCCTGGTTTTCCGGATTGGCTCGTGATCAGCTAACTTAACGGACTAACTAACTGCCAGACTGACTAACTGACTCGTTGACTAGCTGACTAACTGACTGGCTGACTGCCTGACTGGCAGCTTGCATTCAGTTTGATATGTGGAAACTGAGACCAGGAAGCTGCCTTCTGCGGTTTTGGCAAAAGCCATCAGCCAGCAGCTAAGGTCGCCCCAAATGCCCGTATCTTAGACTCGTATAAACAAAGTGGGCGTCGCATTTACAAAACTGAAGAACAGCTTGTTTAAGGAAGCATAAAGCTATAAGTTGTATACTCTAATGATTAGAGCAGCAAATGTTGTAAATTTCTTTGAATCACTCTCAGCTGTAAACAGAATCTAGTTCTCTGTCACAATAATGGATTATACTTGTGATATATTTGTCTACATTGGGATATATTGATTAAGATACAGTTTATAAAGTATATCTAACGTTGGATACATGCAATTCAAAGACAGAGAAGCAACTTTAGTAAGTTTGAGCTCACCTTGTCCATATTTGAATGATTTATGTTATGATACAGAAAGGCAGAGAAGTCTCTTAAGTCAGCGTGTGGCAGAATAGATTTGTTTTCTCTTGAAATATTTCGATTGCGATACAAAGATCATATAAATATTATATCTAATAATGCAGTAATCTGTCTAATATAGTTTCTTTTTACGCTAACTCTCTATCTCTTAAGAAAGTCTAGTTCCCTAAGTTCAATATCAACCACAAGACACTTACTTGCTGCTATCGAAAGACTATCTTCCAAGAAATATAATTAAAAATACCCCCAGCAAGGGCATGAATAAGTATGTATCTATATACATATATACTTCCCCCTCGATTTCCGGATGCGCCTCACCGCACTCGAGTGCATGCGTAAACCTTCAAAATATCGAACCCGAAGCGAGAGCAAAAGGGCTTGTCTGACTCCCCCCACTAGAGTGTGACAGGGAGAGAGGCAGAGAGGGGGGTACAATGCATTGCCATAAATGGATGTTGTAGCTTGTAGTCTTGTGCCATTTGTAGTTCAATTTACAATAAACCAATAAAGCATTGCATTGACTGACAGACCGATAGACAATGAGAGACTGGGAAGTTTTGTAATTGGTTTATAGGTTTTCAATTCGATGTTTGTTATTGTGTTACTGGGTGCGGCGACTCTTTTGGGTTAACTTATGACCCGCACCGGCGACATTTTGTTATTTGAGACGGGGTTGCAGGGCACAAGAACTGAAATAGGATTACACTGTGACAGCTCTTTTAAATTGGGTTAGGCATGTGTTGGCGAATTGCTAAAGATTCCCAAATTTGGGCAGGGCATAAGACCAGAGAATTAAGCAATTAAAATGCTCAAAAGGGTTATGGCCATAAATGGTGGAATTGCGTACAACTCGACTGATAGTTATCAATTGATTTTGAACCCGGAACAGTTGTCAACAGTTGTTCTTAAAGTGGCTAAGAATGTAACTCGCTTGTTATTGAAATTTATATAAAGTCTTTCAGTTGCAAGTCAACATTCTCAAAAATTAAGCTAATTAAACAATTAAATTTAAACCTGTCCCCTTTTCCCTGCTTCCCTCTCAATTATAAAGCAATTTATAAATTATTTAATTCCCTTCAATTAAGATTGCATGTTTGATTCACTGTATATATCAAATAGATGCTATGCTATAATATCAACTAATTACAAAAGCAAACGTCACATCCATTCCACACTTCTCTGTTCTTAGATCTTATCTTAAGTACTGCCCACATAATCCAAATATTTAGAAATTACCTCAGACCCCAAACTTACATTTACAGTAAGTAAAGTTGTTGTCATATCTTTAGCATAGATAAAAATAATAAAGCCATGGCCTAAATCAGTTTGGTTATCAGCGTGTGTAGCACAGTGTAGGGTATTAGCCAAGGTGTTGATAGATGAGTAAAAAACTGTTGACGATTGTCATTTGAAATGCATTCACATGTGACACATGTTCTGCTGTTTGCAGTTTGAAAATGAGACATTTACGAGTAAGTGAAAGAAATTCGAATTACAAAAGTGAGTGCACGACTAGCAGTTACCCTGTGAATGTGTTATGAAGTTGCTTGATTAACTTTTGCTAGTTCATTAGTATTTACTCTAGTCAAACTACTATAATCATAGCTTAAGTGTTACACAATAAGTCATAGCTGATACCCTGTAAATTGTTTAACTTAACAAAACGTTTATGGTTAATTTTCTGGCAATTTCCTGGTTTTTAGCCTGTTATTTTATACATTTAAGGTCGCCAAAAGTTAAACATTTACAGGGTATATTGATTGCTTTCAAAGTTACACAATTTGCGATTGTTTAAATATTGAATTGCTTCTTTGATGTTCACTTAAGCATTGCAATTATTGACTACCCATTTGTCGCTGTCTCTCTCCTTCACTCCCTCTCTCTCTCTGTCTGTCTTTCTGTCTTTCTCTTTCACACTGGAGATGTTGGCCAGCCTCAAGGTCTCCCAAACAAACCCACAACAAATATTATTGCACAATTATTTGCTGTAAATATTATTATTATTATTATTATTATTGTGCCATGAAATGAAACACTTTTAGAGAGCTTGTCGTGACTCAGTTGAAAGTCTTTTAGCTGCTGCTTAGTTACTACCATTTCTTCCCCTTTCAATCCCCCCCGCCCCCCCCTTCCACACTCTCTCTCCCATCTTCAACAGTCGCACATTGTTCTGGCGAAAAAGTCATAGCGCTTTTTTTGGAGCGTGAACAGCTGGCAGACCTGTTCAATGCTCGTACCTGTTCCATTTAGTGGCCCGCCCGTACTTTTATGGGTTCGGTCGGTACCTTATGCTGCCACAAAATGTTGCAAGTGGCAACGGCTGCTGTCTGCCGCGCTTGGCTCAGAAAACAACAACAATGGCTCCACTTGGCCAACAACAACAACAATTGGACTTGGTTGAGTGCCTCTCGCCGTTTGTTTTATGCTCCGCCTGGCTTTGACTTTAGCTTCGTCTGCAGCCTCAGCTTCCAGCTCGCAGCTCTTCTCTCAGCTCCCAACTCCAACTCCAACTCCAACTCTATTTCTATCTCTGACTTCGGGTTCTTCGGGGCTGTGGCCACGCTCTGTGCTATTGCTACGCATTTATAATAAGCGGAACCTGGCACAGTGGGCGATTTCCTGTGACAGACCGCAGCTACCTACTTCGTTTATTTGTTGTTGCTTCAGCTAAATAAATTTCCTGGTAATATAAAATATATTATTATGAACTGATTCCTCATCTACCTGGCAGAATGAGACGCAGCTGTAAGTTTCGTATGCGCTGATTCGAAATTATAACTTCTTTTCCTTTTTGCACAATCAAACCTAATAAAGTGTGGCAACTCTAAGGCGTTGCCCTTCAAAATTAGCATTAAGTTGAATAATGTGGCAACTCTAGTTAGAAAACTTTCCAAATAGACAATAACAGTACATGAACATGACAAGTTACAGCGCTTCCCCTGAAATCTCTGAAGCCACAAAAGCTGACAACCCTAAAATGAGAAAGTGCCATGCAGATCTAATGAAGATCTAACACTAAATGCTATAACTTTCTGCTTTAAATATACAGAGTTGCTCATAAGCGAGAAGCTTAGCTGGAAAAGGTGGCAACTCTGGAAGCAAACATTTAATATTAATTGAGTTCTTCTCTGGACAGAAAAATCTCTTGAAATTTGACAGTTTACAGGGATTTGACAGTTTTTACGCCTTTGCATAAAAATTTTATAAGTTGGCAACCCTAGCATGCAGTTATATGAGAGGATAAAAGAGTTGAAGTAAAATATAACGCTTCATATCGATTGAGTTGCTCATTTATATGAAAATTGTAACTGCTAAAACTGCAAAAGGTGGCAACACTGGAAATTAACTTTCGATATTGGCAACTAACAAAGAACGATATATTTGCCAGCAATATGAGAATCGATAAGTTGAAATCTTCTTTACGTTTTTGAAAATCAATCAATATAATAGAACTTGCTCCACTGTGCGTATCTGCAGTGTGCAATAGCTGCAGCTGTTGCTGTCGGCGGCGCAGGCGCATTGTTCTATGGAATCAATCAATTGGTTTGGCAGGCGCAGCACCAGAACTGCCACGACGACGACGACGACGACGATGAGGATGAGGATGAGGATGGGATCCATCGATGACGATGACTATGACAACGTGCACGACGTCAACATAAAAGTGTCGATCAACTAAACGCTGTCGGCGTTGTTGTCTGCACAGGGGGGAGGGAGGGGAGAAGAGGAGAAGTGGAGAAGGCAGAACACTGACTTAGGCATGGCCAGCCAAGAGGCAACTTCATGGCTCGCTGAAGCGACTACAATTGTCTCCTTCTCTCTTTCTTCTCTCTCTCTCTTTGTCTGTGTTGCCACATGGTGCTGATTCTTGCAGCAATTGTATTTATGGCTGACTGTAATTGCGTGCGTCGTGACTTCAAGCACAATCCCCCCCATCAAATCCCCATTCCCCATTGCTATTCCCTTTCCAATTTCTAAGCCCAACTTCAATTGTGGACAACGTGTGCGGCTTTCGGTTCTATGTGATATTATTTTTGGGAGGCGCCCTAAACAAATACAACACGTTTTAATAGAATGCATGTCAATATTGGACGGTTGCCCTCCTCCTTTCCATTTAACTTGACTGCTGACCGTTAGGTCAACCCAAAAACCCCAAGTCTCTATAATCAATGAAAGGTTCGAGTATGCAAACACTTGAAATTAGAATAAAATGCATTGAATCTTGCAGCTTTTCATTTCGTTTTCTCTATGGTTGCTCTGTCTGTCTGTCTGCCTGCCTCTCCTTCTGTCCAATTTTCCATTTCCATAGCTGTGGGAACCAATTGCGCTCACAATGAAGCCATAATTCTTATAACCATTGCCTGGCCATGCCATTGCCATGCCACATGCGAGTCGACGTGATAAAGGACTCATTAAAGCATCACTTGAATGGGCTGGTCTAGCAGCCTCGCACAACTCGTAGGCCAACTTTAGCGGCAGCTTCAACTCGAGTTGCAGCCAGGTTGATTGTACACACACACTTACACATACATTTATATATATATATATATATATATATACTCATACACAGTTGCTCACTTGTTCAATTGCTTTGCCACTTTAAGGCCTCACAACACTCACAACAGAGCGAACCAGTCTTTTGATACACTCTCTTAAGCAGGCCTCTCCTAACTTGGCTAAGATCTTTGCAAAGTCAGGCAACACAATGCTACCCATATAATAGTTAATGTGTGTAGATCATATGTTTTATTTAAGTTATAAATATGAATAGCTGGATTATTCCTTAAAATCAGAAATAAATAACGAGAAGAATTAAGTGATTGCTAGCTAGATTATTCTTTTGAATCAGAAAGGAAACAATCAACAAACTAAATTTGTATTTTATTCTTATCTAAAAAAGAGTTAAGATTAAGTATTATTATTATTAAATTCTTTATTGTTGTATTTTTATTCTCATTATTTAATTACATTTTTGAAGTGTTTTTATTACTTTAATAATTTTGAAATAATTTAGATTTGATCTTTATTAACTTTTAATTTAATTTAAACTTTATATCTATTATTCGTATTTATATTATGAACATTCCATGATGAACTTAATACATATAATTATATATATATATTTGCAATTATAAATATAATATATATAATTAATATATTACACATTAATATTGTATAGATTAATAATATTAATATTTTATATATTTATTCACTCTTCATTATGTTAAATACTATTATTGTTGTGTTTTAAATTTGTTTCTTCATCTTGGCACTGCCAGAAAATACTCGAAATCTTCTTTAGATAATTAACATAATCTAAAACTCCACTTAACTTGCCTGCTATCAGTTCTCTAGCAAACTTTCTTCCTCACCTTTTCTGTTGGCTTTCCCTTTCCAGAAGAATGACTTAAGCATAGAATTGAATCAATCGTTAATTGATTTGCGTTAGAGTATATTAAGTTCTTAGTTATGCAATACTCTCTATACATTTTGGACTTTCAAGCAACTTGTTCGAGTTGCATACACAATACTTATACATATATTTAGCTGTGCATAGAAAGAGGAGGCAAAACGAGTTGACTGCTGTCGAGTAACAGTTACTTTTCGCTCTATACACATAAGTATATACCATATTTTTATTTTTTTTTTTGGGAGTGAGAGACCTGCAGCTGCTGCTATGGGAACCTGGAAAATGATGGAGACAAAAAAAAAGACCTGGATCTTCTTCCAGGCACTTTTTTGAGGGGGGTTTCCCTTGGCTGACTCTTGGTTGTGTCCAGTCACGAGCCAGAAGCGACTCTCTAGCCATTCTCTAGAGTTCTATTCTATTTCTTTGATGTTAGGCTGGCCCCAAACAGACGTCAATTCATAAGACCCAGCTGCTGCTACACCCACAGACTCCTCTTGGCTCAGACACTTGCAATTTGGTGGCATTAAGTCTGACTTTGTTGGAGCTGCCCAGTTTTTGTTCATGTATTTTTTTGAGTCATGTGCGAGTATTTCAATTTGGATGGCTTTAGTCTGCTGGTGGTAATAGCCGGGCTTGAACGTACGGTACTTGAGCCAATTACCCAATTAAACGCCAGCGTTTTATGCTATCTCATTGCCGCCATCCGCAGCCGCAGCTTGTATGCTGTGAAGGGGTGGAGGGGGAGGGAGAGGGGTGGGTAGCGTAGATGCCCAAATATTGATATCTATAGAGTTTTGTGGGCATGGCCTATGGCTATTTTGTTGATTTGAGTCATGTTCTAGAGGCGTGCACAATTAGCGTTTTGTTCGGTTCGCTGCGGTTCCGTTATAGCCTGGCCAAAACACAACAACAATGCGCCCAGGGATTATATCTTGCCTGAGAGTCGTCGTCGGACAAACTATGAAACTATGAAACTTGTTTGCCGATTATTATCGATTGAGGCTTGGTCGCTTTTCTTTTCCCCCTCACTCACTCTTTCCCTTTCTATCGATAATGTGTGTGTGTGTGTGTGTGTGTTAAAAGTGGGAGACTGTTTGAAAGGCTTTTACCAGTTGGCCTATTCTTGAACTTTGTCTTGACCAATTCGCTTTGGGGCTGCACAAATGAGTTGCAAATTGTGCAAATATTTGTTGGCAATGCTCGTAAGTCTTTAGTGGAGATGAATGAAATTAAAGAGACTCGATTCCTTTGAGAGTTTAAGTAATTCTCTTAATTTTATATTGGAAATTGTTAATTGAATAGAATATAGATTCAAGATAGAAGATAATTTATTTATTTGAACAACATATATTATTTACAATTATTATTAAAGATTGTCAGACTTCAAGGAGTAGCTTGAGTTTCTCTCAACTTCAATCTTTAAGTACAGTTGCGCCCCTGTTTAAGGCTAATGCCTTTCTCTGCAATTCTCAGCGTTTAATTTATGTAAAATCTGCCAATTGTTCAGTCTCAGCCATAATGTGTTTTCCGCAGAAGATTTAATGCATAAAGCAATCTTACATTTGCTGTTTTACTATAACTTTACTTTATGGTGATTCTTTGCTGCTCGGTTTGCCTATTCTTGCTCTTGTCGACGTTTCCTTAAGCTGTTTTTTTTCGGCCCAAAACGGTGGCAAGCCAACGCCACATGGAACTTGACTCTGGTCGAAAGAAGAGCGGCTAGAGATGCGCGCGTGATGCGATATATTCAAGAGTAGAACTAGAATTGTCTTTTATATTTTTTATAAATTTACATTTTTGTTTAAACTTAAGCAGATTTAAATTTACTTATTTATATTTAATTTATATATTTGTTTTCGCGTGTCTTGTCTTTGTCACGCGCTCATCTCTAGGCTAGACCAGTAGACCTGATCAGGCCGCTTTCAATGTTTTGTCTTGTGGTTTTTTGTCGCTATCAGGATTCACATTTTATGCAATTGTTTCCATAGAAAGAATGCCATGTATAAATACACACAGCACACACCAACAGACAACCGACAACAGGCAGCTCTTGTGGAAGCCACCAGGTAGTAGCCAAGCAGCCAAGTAGCCAAGTAGCTCTTAACTTGACTTGGACTTTGGGAGTTGCAGTTGCAGTTGGAATTGTAGTTGAAGTTGGTGAGTTGTAGGCAAGCAAGCACAGTCGGTGCACAGGTCTGACGATGGTGTCGTATCTGGCCAGTCGTGATCAATGTTGGGCCCATGCAGAGCACTCGTCCAGACCAGACGCTAGAGCAAGCGACAAACAACAGACCTGACCAGACTAGAGACCCGAGACCAGAGACCTGAGCTGAGTTGAGTAGAGCACAAAAAAATGCGACGCCAATGTAAAGCAGCAAAATGCTGCAAACGTTGAAATGTTGACAAGGCGCTCGGCGACAACGATTAAAATCTCTGGGGAGCCCAAAAGAACGCCAAAGAACAAGCTAAAAGAGCAACAGTAAGTGAGAGACAGACAGAGAGAGAGAGAGAGAGAATAGAGAGAGAGTGAGATCACACATAAATCTAGAAAAACTTACATTTACACTGCAACTGCAAAAAAAAAAAGGAATTAAATGTATTTGTTTTATTTTTTTTGCTTTTTTGTAAATTACAATGCAATTTTTATGCCACACACAAAAGGTTTTTCCAACCACTTGGCCATTAAGCACTTTACATTCAATGTGGCAAGATCAAAGTGGTCACAATTTATGGCCGCAGATACAAAGATACGCAACAGAATTGGACTTAGATGCAGGACAGAGGGGCGCAGATGGGGAAGGTGGGGGGACATGTTAGCGCTGTTCTTGTGACGACATAAGCGTGTGACAATGTTTGAAGTGCATTTCAAATAAATACTAGAAATTTAAATATATTAAATATACTACAATTTGAATTTAATGCTAGAAATATTATTTTATGAAATATACTAAAAGAAGAAATATATACCAGTATTATTAGTATATTAAATATATTAAAATAAATAGAAATATTAACGCATTAAATATACTAAATTTAATACTTGAAATATTTATTTATTTATAATTTAAATAATTTAAATTTATTAAAATAAATATATTAAATATACTACAATTTGAATTAAATACTAAAAATATTATTTTATTAAATATACTAATCTAAGAATTAAATACCAGCAATATTAATATATTAAATATATTTAAATATGCATTAAATTAACTTTAAATAATTGTATATTAAATATACTAAAATAAAGCTTATTTAGAATTTATAAAGATTTTACCAGATCTTTTGTGTGTTTTTTAAGTTATTAATTAAACATAATTTTATTTTGACCATTAACTTATTTCTAATGTTGTAAAATGAGTGTCTTTTAAGTAGTTTTCATTATTATTTTCAATTTTTAAAATTTAATTTTTTTGCTGATTTTGTTTTCAATCAGTTTTTAGTAAATCTTTTCTTAATATTTATTTGACTATTTTTTTTTTAGCATTTAAAATTTTAGTTATTTGTATATTTTCCAAATTATTTTAATATATTTTAAGTATAATTTGTATCAAATATTGAAGTTTAATTTGTTTTTCTTGCATTGAGATTTTTTCCAATTGCTTTTAATTCTCTTATCTGTTATAACATATATTGCTTGCATTATTCTTTTAATTAAGCTCAGTCCTTTCTAATGTATGTATATATCTATATATATATATATATATATTTGGGGTATTGTATTGTAGTATCCATAGTTTTAATTCCCATCCATCTGCAGTGCATTCACTTGACTATTTCTCTGTGTTTTGTTTTTCAACATTTTGGCTGATATTATCGTGATAATTCGTGTCCCATTTACTTGTAAACTCCACACGCAGGCGCGCCCGTCTCTCTAGTGGTTACTGTGGTGGTTGCGGTGTGGATACAGTGCTTACTGTGGTGCTTCAACTGCCGTCGCCACTGTCGTCGCCAGTTTGCCGAAGCAGGTTATACAATTTTAGATTTTGCGCTTTTCCAGTTTGGCAGCGACGAGTCTGCGAGTCTCCGACTCAATGAGTTTGCATGTTTGACCCAAATACGAAAGCCAAAAGGAGTAAGCAATAGATAGACAGAGAGAGAGAGAGAAAGAGGGAAGTGGAATTACAAGAATTATGAATTTTAGATGCAAATAGAAGTTCATTCAGTTCGCATATCATAACAAAAGACATAGGTACTCGACTTATCAGTATAAATATGAATAGTCTGCGGGTGAAAGTGAATATACATGTGAGTGTGTGTCTGAATAACGAGTGTGAATGAGTGCGTGGTATTCTTTTTTATTTTTAACTACACTATCTACTAACCATAGCTTTAGCTTGGCAACAATATATACAATTAGGCCTAAAAAATGAGAGGAATATGTGACCTACAGTTAGGTCTGTCTATATACCTACCATATAAAGATAGTATACATAAGTATATAGTATATACTAGACTTATCTGTAATATGTCTTGCACCCTTTGCTGTTGCATGTTTTCAGACATTTGCTTTGCGCATTTTCTTCTTTTTGCCTCTTTACCTCGAAACACTTGTGTTTGTTTCGGCATCGACGTGCGAACTGGGTTAATTTTCTATATATACATATCTATATCTATATAGACAAAGACTGTGACAGAGAGAGAGAAAGAGAGAGAGAAAGATAACATAACTACTTATGTTTACTTGTAACTACAAGTATTAAATTACTGTACAAATATCAAAAGATTCGCACGTTTTACGACACAAACAAAAGAAACAACAGCAACAACAACAACAGAAATTGTGCAAAGTAATTGTTATAATAATTATAATTTCACATTATTTTCTTTTATGAATGAAATGGGCTTTTTGAATGGGCTTTGCTTACAGCTTTATTCCAATCATTAGGCTAAGCAGATGAGCTTACTGCTTGGCGATAAAGTCAAGCAGAGATTGCACTCTGTTCGTAACCCTGGCAACAGTAAATAATTACCAGCGATAAGCATCTGTCGTTCGAGAGAGACAGATAACTACAATCAGCTATATAGTTAGTCATAGTTATTCAATCTGCGAGTAGAGCTCAGTTTACAGAGTATTGCATTAAGAGACAGCTTGAATTAGTTGAGAATCATAAGCAGAAAGCGCAGTTTGTCGCGTATTTCACCCAAATAGAACTTAAACTATCGAAATGTTTAACAACATTTTCCGCATGACATTCAAAGTAAACTATACTAAAAGTCTAAAATTGCTCAACATTTCACATGTCAAACGCTTAAACCAGTTGCGAATTATAAACAAAAAGCGTTTAGTAATGCCTGCCAAGCCTTGCTTGTTATAAGAACGAGATTCCCATGCCAATAGTGGTCGTAAACAGTCCGCTGCAGACTTATCTATTACACTATTTTACTATTTTACAACCCTTAATTGCAGCTAACCTTAGCCAGCCCAATACGTCCCATTCGTATGCATAACAGCCACGCCCACATGCTTCCTGTTGCTGATTCGGCATGAAAAGACATTTTACAGCTTGTACTTGGCTTTAAACCGCAACTAAACTCAATCGTCAAAGCCAAACAGAATCGCCAAAGCCAAGCAACAATAACAATACCAACTAAAATAAAAAAACTGAACATGGAGGTCATTCAAAAGGTTAAACTGACAAGATTGACAAGCGGCACGCCAAATGCCGCAATGAGGAGTGTAGAGAGGTGGACAGGGGAGTAAACAGACCATGCCTAGACTTCATCAACTGAACTGTGCAGGGAGTGCAGGGAGGAGGGAATGATGGGGAAGTTGGGCGACGTGTTGGGAACCTTTTTGGGGGCACAGCAAAAATGTTGGCAACTGAAATAGCCTGATAATTGCGGTGTTGCATGTTTGCGCTTCGGTTTCAACTTTGATATTACTAGGAAGGGTATTAGAAAGAGAGGGGAATGAGTTAGGAGAAGGGCGAGGGCGAGGGGGAGTGGAGCACTAGCTGAAACTGTGCTTGAGAACACGACTGGTAGTTGAGGGTGTGTTTCCCAGTTGATTTCGCCAACTCGCAGACTCGCTCCATATACCTGCTTAATAGATATGCAAAACTATGAGAGAGAATTCCCCAGTCGAGTCGCTTGAGGAAATCTCTTGCACTATCCACAATGCACATTCTCATTCTTCCCATTCCAGTTGTTAGTTTTGTTGCTGTTCTTTTTTTTTTTTTGCTAATTGCATGGGAAACTTCACAGGCCCAGAGCTGCTGATGTGGTTTGTGCCCCTCCTTAGAAGTCTCAGGGTCGTTAAGAGCTGCGCTTTTTTTTCTCTATTCTCTTCTCTCCTCTCCTCTTCTCTTCTCTTCTTTTCACGCCATCTGGCATAATTAGAGCTTTGCTAAAAGGTATTACAAGCTTGTGACAATGTTTGATTGAGCTGCCAACAGCTAGCGTAGACTTGTAAATGGAGATGGCACTTATTAATCGATAGTTTCGATAGTAAATCAATTACTTTCGTTAGCTGTGACAGCTATAGAGAATTCATAGAATTAAAAGCAGCTTAGCAAAGTTCTAGAGTTTAGTTCCTATGTCGATAGCTTTATTTATCGATCAAATCGATAATTATGCTAGAAGTCTTCTATAGTAACAAATATATAATATATTTCATATATCGATATTATCGAAAACTTTGCTCTAGATATATGATTGCCACTTAAAATGAAGTTTCCTCAATAATCATAAATAATTAATCGAATCATCTTATCAGTAAACTCATCATTCTTATGCAGATTGTTATTTTCATTAATTGCTGCAATCAATTGATTTAAGTGCACTTTACCTCTTAATGAGCATTGATTCTTTAGTTGAAGAGCGTAGTATGTGCCGGAAGACTGTGTTAATATGCTCGGCAGACTTTCGATAGTAGCCTGATTACCATATAATACTATCGATAACAACTGCAAAGAGCTCTGGAGTAGGTTAAGTTAGTTTTCCAGTTTATGCAATTGATTGCAGTCTCCAAATAGGTAAACAAAACCATGTTTTGTTCTAGCATTCTTAACTTGGTCAAGTGTGTAACACTTTCGAGGGTATCTAAACGTCTTGAAACTTGATCTGCATAAGACTAAGCGGCAGCTTCGTATTCATTTGCGCATTAATTATGCGCGGTTGTTGCAAGTGGCAAGTTCTAGCAAATGATGTAAGCCACAGCCCGCAACAAGCTGCAAATGTTGAGAGCATTTAGCTGCCATTTGTTACCACACACAAACACACACACACACATGCCACATGTGTCAAGCTTTGAAAATGCCAGTCAGCCTCAACAGTGGCAACTGCAACAGGTCACAGACGGCGGCAACATACAACATCGAATGCGCAGCTGTCACAATGTTTTATCATTTAATTTTCATAATAATAACGAAATCAAGTGGAACACAATGAGGCCTAGGAGACACACGTTGTGAGAGAAGAGTCAAAAGAGAGTGGGAGCGAGGAGGCAGCTGTTGAAGAAGAAGAGGTAGAAGAAGAAGAAGAAGCAGTAGACGTAATCCGCCTTTGAGCTTTTTGCGAGACTCTGCAACAGACGCGTGGGCGATCAGCTTTTCAATGATCGAGTTTAGACTTTGCAAGGCAAGTGGCAGCAGCAGGAGGAAAGGAGAGGTGTGTAGGGGTGTATGCAATGGTGAAGAGGGTCTTGGGTTCAGTGGCAGCCACAAATAACGTCAGCTGCAAATTGTTATTTAACGGCGTCTTCAGATTTGTCTTGTATATATATAATTATTTTTATTTATTTATTTTTTTTTTGGATTTTCTGTTTGGTGTCTTAACACTTTTGGCAAGTGTTTTGGCTTTGACTGTGGCCAAAGTGAAAGTGAACAATAGCAACAAACAATAATAACAACAGCAACAAGAGCATGTTGCCACTGCACTTGGGCGTCTGTTGTTGTTGCTGTTGTTGTTGTTGTTATTGTTGTCAAGTTAATGCTGCCGCATGCCGCCTGCTGTTGCACCTGAACTCGAACTTCAGCAGGTAACAACCGTCAACTGTAGCGCCCAACAACAAACAAACAACGTACAACAATTAGTGTTTATTTGCGCGTTGTTGTTGTTTTAGTTTCTACGAAGCGTCAACTTCAACTCCAATTAGAGTGTCAGTTTAATGAACTGACAGCGTGCAACACTCGGGGGCAGCAACAGCAGCAGCAGCAGCCAGAGCTTCAAGCTGATCGTGGCAGCCCTAGAGATAAAGCAGCAAAAATATAAAGAGACAGACAGAGAAGTTAAGGAAGGAGCTAGACTAAAAGAGACAGAGAGAGAGAGGAATTAAAAGCAAACGCGTCCTTAACCTTTACACTATTGAATAATTATTATAATTTATAAATCTTTTCAATTGCAGATTATGAGCGAACTGGCGGAAGTTGTTTATGCCGCCTTGGACTACAATTTGGCTGTGGACGAGGAATGCCAAATGTCCCAGGAGCTTGAAAGTCTATTTGACTTCATGACTGCAGTTGGTAAGTTTGGGAAATTTAACAAAGAAAGCCTGGAAAACTAAAACTAAATATGTATATATTAAAGAAAGAGTTTAAAGTAAACAAATATATAGAACAACAGAGTTGAGTGAGCTTTAATACACTTTGTAATATTAAACGTTATTAAGGAATGAACACTAAGAAAAGAATCTACTGGAATACTTAAGATTGAAAGCTTTAATATTATATATTATTAATAAAGTATATATTTGCTATATTATATATTGTCCAAGAAAAAAACTTGCAGCAGTAGAGTCTACAAAAAACTTAGAAGTGTGAGCTTTAATGAGCTTCAAAGAAGCTTTAAAGCGCTTTTTAATATAAAAATACAGTTAGTATATTAGATTCAATGAGCTTAGTAATGAAAGAAAAATCTGTTGGAAGCTCATTGTCGAGTGAACAGATTAATCTGTAGATAGGCACTAAAAAGAGAGCTTTAGTGAGCTTTTAGAATGGATTGAGAGAGCATAAAATCGCGGGCAAGCACAAGAATATCTTGGCAAAGCTTGTGCTTTACGTTAAGCTAGCTGAATCTTTGTAGAATTCATTTAAAGGAAGAGAATCCTTAGGAAATCTGTAGTTTGTCAGCTTTTAAATCGACTCAGACTCAAACGAGAGCTTGGAGGGATCTAACTGAACTGACTTCAAAAGAAATCTCCTAAACCATAGAGGTACTAAAGTAATATCTTAGCATTAAGGGTACACTTAAAAGGTTGCTAATATTGTCATAAATACTCTAGATAATTCGAGGAAATCACCGAACATATATGCATGAGCTTACAATCTCCCACAATGTCTGATCAAAATGACTAAATACATCAAAATTTAAACCCCAAATGAAATCTCAAACTAGGCTTTGTATGACATAATATTTTCGCTGAAATTCACATGTGATTAGCTTATAAAAAGATTGAATTCATTGTTTCTAAGTGAAGTCATTACATAATAATAATATGCTGCCACAATATAGAACTATTAAACTTTAGACTTGTTGATTAATTGACATTCTATATCTTGTTTCAAATGGGGAAAATACTTGAGCTTAGCTCTTGATTCATTGCAAAACAATTTCACTGAATGAGGCAATCGCTCAGCTTCCATAAATAAACCTCTATCAGAAGAGGGGGGAACCCTTGTAGGTCCACAATCAGCGCAAGGTCATTAAGTGAATCACGTAGGCAGCCCCCATATCAAGAGGCATGCTGAAGTAATGTAATGGAATGGGATATATTACAAATGAAATGTTGTGGAAATCCGCATTTTGGTTTAGATTAAGCAACAATTTGTCACACTTAAGAAACAAAATGGTTGTTAAAACGATATTTGATTTATTGTAAACGTTATGCTCAATTGCAGAAACCGATGATGATTGCATTGATGAGGGCATCGACGAGGGCGACAAGCGCTGGGACGATGAAACGGAGGAGGAGCGCAACAATACCAAAGAACTGGAGCACATTATCGAGGTAAGAAAATGAACAACGAGCAAAAAAAAATAAAATAACATAGAAAAAAAGAAACAACAGAAACTAAAAGAAAACTCACAAAAGGAAACGCAAACAACTCTTGACATTTTCCTTGGCATTTCGACATTTTGGCAGGCCGCTGATAAATTGCCAAAACACGAATGCAAATTGAATCAAATCAAAGTTTTACCTTCTGAACTTTTGGCGCCATGAGTCAGTTCTTATTTGTGGCTACCCTGTAATGATGTTAGACAGATTATATGGATGGGGAGTAGCATGCACTGAACATGAAATGAGATTAATACAATTATCTTATTAACTATTTGGTAAGGGTATTATATAGCTTAAATCATAATTACTTTAGTTAGCTAAGTTACAGACAAATTTCTAGGCAACTTTAGACTGGGTTACAGGGTATATTGAGTAGTAGAATTAAAGCATATTTTAAATGCTGCACATTTAATATTTGGTTAGGGTATATTATAGTTTATCAGCTTAATTTATTGAATGCTATTTGAGAATCGTAAAGTGCAAAGAATTACCTGAGGTTTGGCTACTTTAGAATGTATTACAGGGTATCTACTAGTCGAGCATTTAACTTGAACGAGTATTTTAAGTTGTGTATATTTTAAATAGAACAAGAAAATAAAGTTTTGAGTTGATTACAGAGTAACTTGAAGTCGAGCACTTGGCCACTAAGGCAAAGGGAAGAAGTTTATTTGCCTAAGAAATGTTTGCAGAGTATACTTTAGTCTTGCACTTTTTAGCTAAAGAAGATCTTACAGAATCTTACAGAGTAACTTCTATATTCATTATTTATACATAATAGAATTGAAAAAGGAGTCTGTTTGCTTAAGAACACACACACTTTACAGGGTATTCTATGGTTCAGCACATATCGATTAGAGCCAGCTGCTTTGCAGGAGTGCCTTTTGTGTTTGCTTAACCTTTTGACCAGGCTTTGACTGCTCCATTTGGCATACGAGCAAAATGTATCCACAATATATATGGTTAGACATTGTTGCTGTAGTGTGGGAAAACTTGTTTGGCGCACGTTGCATAGACGCCAGGCAGTCAGGCAGTTAGGCAGTTGCAGTTACAGTTAACCAAGTGAGGCGCACCGCTTGTTACCTGTATCACTGTATCTATGTATCTCATTGCAAACTGTATCTGTATCTATAACGCGGCTAACCGCACAACAACGCGCTCTCCCAGTTGGCCAGCTCAATTGCTGCGGATTCTAGATTACTTTTGCCACAAACACAAACACAAACACAGACTCAGACCTGAGCAGGCCGGGTAAGAGTAGACCAGATCGCTTGAGATAGACTCAATCAGAGACGGCAATTTTCATATTGCGGCAGTGCAGATATTAAATAACCAAATTGCCATCAAGTTTGCTGCGGGTATTTCGTAATAGGAAATCATTGCATCGAGCTGCACTTGATTTCACAGCTAAATGCGTTGTAGGAATGCCACCCCTGCCCCATTCCGCACCCCTTGCAGCTACCAAAAAGATCACGATCATTTGATAATTTGACATTGAGCCGTGTGATAAACAGCAACGCTTTACTGATTGAACCACTAAAACATCAACGTGCAACGGCGACGCGTCTTGCCAAGTTTCTGCCCCACTGCGCATTTGCTCATCATCTGCATCGATTTGCAGCCACTGTGCTGCTGCTGCAGCTGCTGCTGCTTCTTCTTCTTCTTCTTGTTGTCTAATGAGCCACTTTATAGAATTGACACATTACTGTCAGGCAACATTGAGCAAAGTCGCGATGCGGTGGCATGCAACAACAACAACAGCAATAACAACATTTTCCACTTGCCTGACTTTTCTAACACAAATGAATTGAAAACTCGAAAGCTTGCAATCTTCTGCCTGTTCAAAGAAGAAGAGAAATAGTATTTTGCATACGCTTTGTGCAATGAGCATGTGATTGGCCAGAGCCAACGAGGCAGGGCTTATTGATTATGCAAGCTGGATATGGCCCAGTTAGTAGCGAGCTGCCATAATCTGATATTAGCACAGCTGGATAGCTCTAATTAGGAGTGCAATTGCAGCTGTTCATGTCGAAATCTATATAGAAAGGTAGAGAATGGAATGAAGTAGATCTATCTTGCTCATTTATGATATACTAGAGATGATACATGAAAGACAGTAAACAAAAGAAACGTAGAGAAGATAAAGCTCTTAAAAGATCGAAACTCAAAAACTAGATCTAGCTAGATAACTAAAATGGTTAGAAGATACGAAGAAAGAGGTCTTCAATCAGTATATTTTCAAATATAGAAAGACACAACTAGATTAAACGATATTCTAAGGATTGACAATTATACATAACTAGATTTGATAATTTAAAAATGATGAGAGAACATTTATATATCTGTCATTTAATTATAAATATATTTGAGTGTATAAAGATAGTTCAAAGTGATAAGATAGAGGATAATAACTGAAATGTATAAAACGAACGAATATAAACAGATGAGTCTATTTTAAAATCTATACAGAAATATATATGGAAATATAGATAGACGGATACTAACCAAAAATGTGGGAAAAGAAAAGGAATGTTAACTAGAAAGGATAAAGCAAAAGAATATAAAAACCGATGAAATATGTATATATAGCATATATAGATGTATAGGTTTTTGATTTACTTATATTAAATATAAATTAAGAGATACATTCTGGATATATATTTATTTTAAATAGGAAGCTATATAGATAAATAAGCTATGATTGGTGCTGAATAGATGTGATAAACTTACGAGATTGTTTTTACGGGTAGATATGTTTATTCTGTATAAATATTTATATGCTGAGATAAGAATATAAAACTAATACGAGATAATTGTACAACTATTAATATCTAATTCAATAACAATTCAAAGAACAGGACACAGCTTGGACAGATTTTATTAGTAAGCATTAAGCACAGATAGTAATTACTTTATGAAGGGATTTAAAAGGAATAGGTAATTAGATTATACAACTACATGTTGATGGACTACAGAGCAAAGTTAAGCAAACGATAGCTAAATTATTAGATATATATATATAGATTAATTGAGTAATATTGAATTCAGTGATAAATAATCGATGTAAATGCAGCATGAGACATTATAAATATAGTATAAAAGTATTATAAATAAATATATAATTATAGGGATAAAGAAAATAGAGATTTACTGGAAACTGAATTATCTTTTAAGCTGCACTGAATGAGTGATTCGATAGATGACATGGAATTTTCGATATCTGTGACAAAATAACCTCTAAAAAGTATCATTAAATATATTACAGTTTATAAACTATTAAGACAATATATAAGTAAATTTATCAATTGATAAATATAAAGAAAATTGCAAGCATAGAAAGCAAACTAATTCTAATTAATAAATGCTATGAATCTGTAAACATTGCCAAGCAATATGAACCCTTTAATAACAATATTTACAAATATTTAAAGCATGCAAAATGTATCTCTAATATCTTGTAACTCATTTTCGTTTGCAGACCTGCAGAAATCATATTAAACCCGCATTACCTGAGAACCATTACAAAGCCGTTTGTCGCGCCTTGGTAACGGAAACAATAGAGCTGCGAATATTTCTACAGCAAGTGCTAAACAAAGGTAAGACCCCGCGAAGAACTACTAACCAACTCATATGGCAATGCTAATATTTTGTAAAACTCTTGGATAGGAGGAGCCGAAAAGTTTATCAAAGCATCATCTCAAACATCTCAAACGACACAGCAAGAACTGGCGAAGCTGGGCTTCAACGACTGGGTAAGTTACACTACAAAACTCACTATATATATAAATATATTATAAAGATAGAGTATGTTATTGTATGGATTATGCAACAACTTAAGAGAAACCGCTAATGGACTTTAAAGTGGGTCTACAGTGCGATTGAGATTCAAACTCACGACCGACAATCGACATTCGACATTCGATTCATTGACTGTTATTTTGGCGCACCTCTTCCAATCCAAAGCAACACTGCCATCATCATAATTATCATTAACATTATCATAGAGATCACGCGCTATTGTGGGAGGGTGGGAAGTGTAGCAGAGCAGAGAGGGTTTCCCTCTTAACCTCAACTGGGCCAAGAAAAAATGTAAACCATTTCACGAAAATCACTTTTAATTTTAATAATCGACTCGCAGCCATCATCCTAATGCGTTTTGGCTCTTTGAGATACATTTAATGGGCGACACATTAACGCCACAACACATTTCATATATATATTTCATATATATTCATATATATATATATTCATATATGTTATTCACACTCGCTATTCGCTATCTACTCACATTGCTGTATGACCTTTTGGGGAAAAGAAAAATGTCGAGGCCGTTCAAGGAATTCGCTTGTGGTTGCCATTGGACCTCCGAAAACTCATTGAGACAAACACGCGAATTGACCAAACACGCAACAAAATTTATTATTTCACGCAAAAAATCAAAAACCAAAAAAAAATAGATAAGAAATATTAGCAAATGTATAAAGTGTATTTGCCGTTTTACAGCTCAAAGTATATTAGTTCTCTCAGACAACTTGTTAACTAGTTTATGTGCAAAGACTGAGATAAAAGATACTTTTATTGTTTGTAAAACTCATTAGGAAAATTGTTGAATAAAAGAAATTGTTTTCCTTAAAGTAGAAATTGAAATGAATTCGATGTTAGTGTCTGCTTCTAAATAGTAATGGAAATTATCAAGAAACCTATTAAGTTCTTTTTCCAAGAATAGGTCAGTATAGGACAGAATTCGTCCTGCAGATAATATAACATGCTTCAGATGTTGTTCTAAACTCTATCGATAACTTGTTCGTATTTTCGATAACTTAATCAATGTCTACTTTATTAAATAAAAGAATTCAATGAGACCAAATTATTTTATTTAAAATTATCAGTCTTTAGTTCAGGCCTCATATGGCTGTTATTGCTTTAACGATTAATGTTATCGATAATAATATTTTTAAATCAATATAATATATTTTGAGAAATATTTCTTAATTTGTTTTTATTTATTCTTATTTTATTACATCAAAGAACTCAAGTCTTTAGTTCAAGCGTCAGCTCTTCTTACTGCAGTGATTAATGTTATCGATAACAATACTTTCACAGCATTTGCAAAAGTTCCTGTAGCGTATTCGTACTTCAGCCAAGCCTACAACTAAACACACCCTTGCTAGGTCGCCTCACACAACAATAATTTCACACGTCGAAAAACCGCAAAGAAAAATAGGTTCGCGTGTGCGAAACTACATATAGGGTATCATAGCGCATATATATATCATACATGTCATATATATATCATAGTAAAAACATCAAGAACACATACGTAATTATATGAATCAAATTTGCATAAAGTTGATTAAAAATGAAGACGAGGTGACTTTCAACGGATGCTATAAAGAAGAGACAGAGAGAGAGAGAGAGAGAGGGAAACAAGATAAAAGAGAGTGAGAGAGAGTGTGTGTGTCTGTGTGTGTGTGTGTGTAAAGACAGTTCAACTCTTCTATATATTGTATATATATTGAGCAAGCAACTTGACGATATGTAATTTCTAACAATTGTCGCATTTGATTAAAAACTCGCTGCTCTTATCAGTCATTGAATTGATAAGGTAGTTTTCTGCTTCTTCTTCCTCTTCTTCTTTTTTTTCTGCTGTCTTATACCTGGTGCAAACACACAGTTGAATCGTTTCACCTGTGTGTCTATTGTTTATAGTGCTGAAGTCGGGACAGAAAACTGTTTATAGTCGTCGCTTTATCAGTTTCTCAGAAGCCAAACAGCCTTCAGAACGTCACACAATAGATGTGATACTACAACTCCCACTTGCCACCCCCACTAGTGGTCTGTCCCCTTGCCCTACTGCAGACCGGAACGAGCGGAACCCACGCAGATATGCAGACTTTAAGAAACTATTTTCGGATCTACATTGCTCTTTTTTTTTCATTTTTTGTTTGTTTTTTGTTGATTGTTGCCCTGATTTTTGACTAGAGCTTTACGCTGAAATTGCTTGAATTCTTATGTGTTTCTTCATTATTATTGTTTCTTTCATTCTTTAATTTTTTTTTATTTTGTATCTTACTTCATGCTTTGCTACTCTTGATCTCCGGGGGGTAAACCAACTGCTCAGTTCTTATTAGTTGGCATTGTTTTTTTTTCGGGGGGAGTACGTGCTTTCGGGATGGAAACACTCAATGTCTAGCCAAGTGCCGAGCATTGTCTGTAGCTAATTTGATTAGGTTTTCATAATTAGATCAAACTGTGCTACTGCAAAGCACAGCTTCGAGGCATTTGAAAGCTCTGTAAACAGTAGCTTTCAAAGACTTTGAAAACATTGTGAAAAGGAAACTTTGAAAGCGTTTGGAAGCTTTGTATGCAGGAGCTTTTCAAGCAGTTGAAAGACGAGCAGCTTTTAAAGCACTCTCAGCTAACTTTATGGAGTGCAGTATCAAAATAAAAGCTTACTTAAAGCTAAAAGCTTATTCGAAGCGCCAAGACTAGTTCTTTAGTCTCTAATTGCATTAAAATAGTATTCTTCCTTCCCTTCTCCTACTTCATTGAAGTAGAATATATTACTAAGAAAAGCACATGCAAGTTCGCTGTAAAACTTGCTTAAAGCTAACTTAACATATATTATGCTTCAATAATTAGATAGACAAAACTATACGTTATTGACTTGTTCTTCATCAAACTTAAAATCTTAATATGTATTAAGTAAAGTTTGGCTGAATTTGAGGTATAGCTTTAAAGCACATGGAAGCTTGCAAAAGCTTATTCAAGTTAAGCTTAATTATCAAATGGCTATTAAATTCCTTTCTGCTTGATTAAGATTGAAATAGTGTAAAAGAAAGCACATGAAAGCTGTCATAGAGCTTTAAGCTAAAAGCTCAACTAAATAGTTACATTTGCAAGCTAAATACAATATAAATTGCCCTTTTTACGTTTTGTATTTAGATGAATTGCTGTTGCTGTTATGATATCTCTCTCTCTCTCCCTCTTTCTTTTTCTCTTCCTTCTCTGTTACACTCTCTCACACTCTCCGGCTCTGCTTCCCTTGCCCCACCTTAAGCGCTGCTATCCAAGCATATCAACATTAACTGCATTTCCCTAGACAGAGGCCTACATGTGTTTCGCTTTGCTGCCTGCCATGATGAGCATAATTATGATGACGATCATTAGCAGCAACTTCATTATGTGGTATGCAAAACAAACACGTTGATGTCCCAAAAAAAAAAAAAAAAAAAAAGAAAAAAGAAAGAAACAGAAACCGAAACCGAAACCGAAAGAAAAGCGAATTTTGTGGTACGCACATGTGCGATAATTCATGCAACTCATGACGAGCCTAACAACTGGCAACAAACTGTTGCAAGCGCTTCCGGAAGCTGCCACACATTGGCACATGATGCGCAGTTGTTGTTGTTATTGCTCTCGCTATTGTTGCAAGTTGTTGTTGCATTTATTGAAGCGCAACATCTTCAACGTTGAATGCAACATTTGTCGACTTTGCTTGTTGTTTGTTGTTTGTTGTTGTTTATTGTTGTTGCTTGTGTCGATTATGCGATTGTGTCAAAAACATGTGCCGTTACAACCTCCCACCTTTGTGGCAGTTCAAGTCGCCATCGCCCTCGCTTCGCATCTGTTGCATGTTTAATGGGCTGCCTCCAAATTTATTGCCACAAATTGATGCAGTTGTTGTTGACAGGAACAGGAAAAGCCACGTCGAAAGTGAAAATGCGAATAACTGTTATATATCTAGTTGAGCTCCTCTCTTTCTCTCTCTCTCTCTCTCTCTCTTCATCTCTCAGCCATTGTGTGCTAAATACGTTTCCTGTCGATCACACACATTGCACATTACTCATACGCACTGTTTAACCCGGCAATCGCAATTGCCACACAGTGTCGCATGTGTTGGCCGTAATGCGAATTCATTAATTAAACTCATATTCATTCATTAACGGCTTGAAAAGTGAAATGTAATTGACTGCGCAAACCAATCAAACTGCACAAACCAGCTTCAACTACAACTACAAATACAACTACAACTGCAACTGCAACTCGAACTCCGTTTGCTGATTAAAGTGAACGGTGCATTGCAATTACTTTTAGTTAGTCTCACTAAATCCAAATCCCAACATATTGTCTTACTCTATGCTATGCAACACAGCACGAACTGGAAGTATGGAGAGCGTTGCAAGTATGTCAA
Organism: Drosophila funebris; assembly: GCA_018901825.1. Classification (NCBI taxonomy): domain Eukaryota; kingdom Metazoa; phylum Arthropoda; class Insecta; order Diptera; family Drosophilidae; genus Drosophila; species Drosophila funebris. The sequence goes on along the minus strand of JAEIFK010000425.1, from coordinate 1,978,055 downwards.
ATAGACTCACAACAGCATGAGTTCTTAATACTTCAATGCATGTTTTTATATATGTATATTTATTCATTTGTTATTATTTATTTTTATAGTTTAGTTTAAATTGCATACAGTTGATCATATGTTGTCTAGAAATTGTGGAAGTTGTAGTCTTTTGTAGTTTAAATAGAAATAATAATTTATTATATATTAATAAGCATTTCGTTAAGGTTGAAAAATTATAAATTATAATAATGAAAGAAATTATAGATTGAAGAAATCATATTTTATTCAAATTTATTTAATGAAATTCTTTTGATAGTCTGTAAGCCTTATGAGACTATCGAAAATGCATATAAATATTATAGCAATCAAAAGAATAACATTTAAATAATATTACTAAATTATATTGTTAAATCTTTAGAAATAAATCCAAATCAGAAAGCACTTCTAAAACATTTTTTAATTAAAATCTTTTATTAATTTGTAAAACTTATGAAACTATCGATAACTCATATAATGACTACATCAATTAATAGCATACAAAAATAAAAATAATATGACTTAATTATATTAATATATGTATTATTATTATAATTATTATTATATTATATTACTATAATAATTAATATATTTGTTTAATTTGCTTTAAAAATCTCTTGATAGTTTTTAAAACCGATAGCTAACAATTGATACAATCGATAGTCTCATAGCAGGAATACACTGAGTGATCAGTTAATAATATTTGATAAGCTTTCACACAGCACATAGTATATTCATTCATCTTTAACTTATGTTGTTTTTAGTTACAAAAAACATATAAGGCAATAATCACAGCCGATATCGATAGTATTAAAATGTAATAACAATCGATGGCATTAACTGTTGATGTTGGTAGTCTGATTAATACTATTGATAGATTCAAGCAACTGAAGATGGCAATTAGATAGCTTGTATATGGAGATAGAGTGTCTATAAAATTAATTCTATATTTATTCCTTCCTTATATATGATAATATGATACTTAAGTCAATAATATAATATATCACTTTTGTATTAAAGCTTAATTATTTTATATAGCAATGGTTTACAATGTGTTGATATAGTAACACTTATAATAACGCTGTTAATATGAAATATAGTAAAGATTATTTCCATATCACAAATACAATCTAATCTCGCTGCTCTGATGATCATTCTCACTCTCTCTCTCTCTCTCTCTCTCTCTCGCTCTCTCTCTGTTTTCTATAGGCACGCTTTTGGGTTCAGGTAATCGATGAGCTGAGACGTGGTGTGCGACTGAAGAAGAGCAATTACGAGCGCACACCCATCGAATACGAGCTGACGCCCTATGAGATACTTATGGGCGACATAAGAGCCAAGTGAGTAAAGCACAACAACAGCAACAACAACAATGAAATACAACCACAACACAACAATTGCAACCACAATTCAACATACAAAATTTCTCTTTCTATTTTTCTCTTTTTCTTCTTCTCATTTTGTTAACCACAAATCAGAAAGTATCAATTGCGCAAGGTGATGGTGAATGGTGATATTCCGCCGCGCGTCAAGAAGGATGCCCATGCGATGATCTTGGACTTCATCAGGTCACGGCCGCCATTGAAAAAGGTGTGTGCCATGCTTCCCATAGTTCCATTGCTAATGGCTGAAATCGATTCCTCAATTCGTACTACTGCTGGGACTACTGCTACTACTATAGCTACTACTAATTCTACTACTAATTCTACTACTACTAATTCCACTACTCATTTTAATACTACCAATTCTACTACTACTGCTACTACTAATTCTACTACTACTTCCACTACTAATTCTACTACTACTGCTACTACTAATTCTACTACTACTTCCACTACTAATTCTACTACTACTGCTACTACTAATTCTACTACTAATTCCGCTACTACTCATACTACTACTCCTTCAACTACTACTAATTCTACTACCAATTTTACTACTACTTCTACTACTAATTTTAATACTACCAATTCTACTACTACTTCTACAACTAATTCTACTACTAATTCTAGTACTACTTCTGGTACTACTTCTAGTACTACTTCCACTACTAATTCTACTACTAATTCTGCTACTACTATGCTAATACTATAGCTACTACTTTAACTACTACGGAAGTTACTACTATAGCTACTTCTATTGTTATTTCTATTGCTAATACTACTGATCCAACTACGGCTTCTACTACTGCTACTTATGCTGATCATACAACTGCTAGTAGTATTGATACTACTACTTTTTCCTACTACTATTTTTCCTCAGCTACAAATTTACTTATGGCGTTTTTGCAATTTCTTCACATTAATTAACCTCTAATCCTTTGCCTAGGCCTCTGAGCGGCAGCTGGGACCGCCATTGAAGCTAATACCCTCACCGCGAGAACAGCTAATGGAGTCGATACGCCAGGGCAAGGAACTGAAGCAAATAACACCCCCTGAAACGCCCAGCCTAAAGGAGAAGAGTAAGTCTGAAACTATGCACTAAAAATAAGTGAAACTTTAGACTAAGCCTTGTCAATAGCCGAATCCCAAGTCTAACCAAAGCCACGCAAGATTTCAACTTGAAAGTTTAGGAAAAACCTGCAAAAAAAAAAGAACAAAAACAAATTGCAAGAACTACTGGATGCATAGAACACACATATTGTTGCACTTCTTAGCTGTTCGACGTGTTCAAATTTTAGACACATTTTTTTTAAAACTAAAATCCCAAAAAAACAAAAAAAACGAAACAAAAACAAATTATTGACTCACCAAAGAAAATATTCACAATGTAAAATAAATAAATATCTGGAAGAAAGTAAGATAAAGTGTTAAGATAAGATTAAGGATCAAATATTTGCACCGATAATTCGATGGGTGTGTTACATTCTAGGGTTGTCATCATATTTGCCAAATTATAAACAGCTACAAAAGCGTGTCAATGATAATATGTTAAATATTTGTCAAGTTACGGCTCATTCGACCTAGATGTCTAGGGTTACCATGCTTATTAAAAGTATTGTTTAATTTTGTTGTTGTATATAGCATTTTATATATTAATAGAGCAACTATACTGTTATAATTGAGGTTTAAGATAGGTGATACTATCTAGGAGGTACCAGGGTTGTCATCACCATTGCGAAGGTTAATAGTAAACTTTCTATGCATTTCTTAGATATGGTATATAAGTTTATAACAGACTTTACTCGTTGTATGTGTTCAGCGAACTTTAAATTGCCAGGGTTGTCATCATTTCTATGCTATAAATTATAATCGTTCATTTATGCATATTTTGTGTCAAATATTTACGAAATTGTTAAGGCTATTGCACTTGCGAGAAGATGGTACACCTTCTAACCGCCAGGGTTGTCATCAACGTTTCCAATCATTTTAAATGCCAACTGCTCATAAATTGTTGTCATCCACATGCGGCAGCCTGACAGCTCGGCAAAGAGACAGAGAGAGAGAGAGAGAGAGGAAAAACTTGTTAGCTACGAACAAAAGTTTTCACTGCACTTGTCGGTGCCCCATTGTATGCCCCAGTCAGCCCCCCTCCTCCTCTCCTCTCCTCCTTCTTTTAACACACTCTGTCTGTCTGGCATGTCTGTGTTTGTGTTTGTTTGTTTGGCCAATTGCCGTTGCCGGCATGCGCATGCCAGCATAGATCAAAAACGGCAACAATTTCCAATCGTCGCTGCTTGAAGGAAGCGTGCAAAATTGTGACACACAAAGATAGCGACGATGTTCAAGCGCTTGCAGCACGACAACCACAACGATGCGGTCAATGATGATGACGTTGATAATGATGATTGCGAATGATAATAATGATAATGATGACAACGAGTCTGGCTGCGGTCTTGCGGCGCTATGTTTATTTGTCTGCCTTGGGTCATGTTTACTTGGCAGACAGACGCGACTGAAGCGCGTGTGTTTTGCCTTTATATTTCTGTTATTTGAAGAAATATTTACAGATTAGTGTCCTGCTACCTTTCAGGCAGCCTAATCTAAACGAAAATCTTCGTACTCCAATGCGGGGACTAGCAAATCTCAGGGTTGCAATACCGAGGGGCCTGGCCAGGTTGATTCGGTAAGAATCCAACTTTTTGGCAACCTCCTGGCATTTTTGTCACCAATTTTTGTACATTCCAATAGACACTTGCTTGAAGAATGCCAAATAGAAGCTATGCTGCTCAAGATCGGTTCATAAATAAGACAGATTCAGTTTTTTTTTTTTTTTTTTTTTTTTTTTTTTTTTAAATAGGTTCCAATTTATTTCAGACTTGTACTGTTTGCTTGTAATTAGTACATTACCTTCATGGCAGCTTAACCTAATTATACATTAATATAAAAACTTGACTATCTTATAATAATTATTTAAATTATTTTGATATTTACATTTTTACATATTTAAATTAAGTAATTAAGGTATTCTTCTGGCAGGAAAATCGTGTGGATGAAGCCTTTTCAGGCGAATTCTGCCTGCATACCTCAGTAGGCGTTGGGCAAGCCCGTTTGGATGGCAGGTCAATTTTTGACAGTATTTATCCGACTGTAGCTGCAGTACGTCACCAACCATAGGTACGCCTAATTCACGCTCAATGTCTCTATTCCGCATGTACCAAGGCGCATTGCACATCCTCCTGAGGATTTTGCTTTGAGCCACTCGAATTTTGCTAATGTTTGTCTTGGCGGCTACTCCGTAAACTTGAAGCCCGCACTTCCAAATTGGGCTCAATATCGCCTTGTATATGGAAACCTTGTTCTGCAGAGAGAGCTTGTTTCTTGGCGACAACAGCCACGACATCCTCGCCGCCTTTGCCAGGATTGTTTTTTGCAACATTGTTGTATGCCGAGCGAAGTTTAGACATCTGTCAAGGATGACTCCGAGATACTTGTAGTGCGATTCATGACTGAGGATTGATCCCAACATCCTAATTCCTGGACAGAATCCAATTCTTGTAGCGAATGTCATGTTCGCACACTTACTAGCATTGATGCCAATGTTCCACTTACGGGCCCATATCTCGAAGCTCCTGAGAGCCTCGGCGGCAGTGCCAAGAGACTGGCTCCTGGTAAGAACAGCGGTGTCGTCGGCATATGTTGCGATAAGAACGTCCTGAGGGTCAACTCTGCTCGTACTGCACACGGCTTCGGCATGTCGACTGTGTATATAGAGTACAAAGTTGGTCCAAGTACACTACCTTGCGGAACTCCTGCGCATATCAATCTTTCAGAGGGTTTGGCACCATCGACAATAACGCTGAACGACCTGTCAGGCAAAAAGCTGCTTACTAGCTGGAATAGTTGTGGAGTCAATAGCTGCTTCAGCTTACAACGAAGACCATTGTGCCAGACACGGTCAAAAGCCTGCTGTATGTCCATGAACACAGCCACAGCATACTCTTTCTGCTCCATAGCCTCCAGTGCAAAATTCCCTTACGAAAACCGAACTGCCACTTTGGTTTCGCTTGAGATACGCTCTCCAGACTTAGGATACGAGTTAAGATGACTCTCTCTCCATTATTTTACCCAACGCGGGAAGGAGACTGATTGAGACTGACCTCTGTTGGTTGCTTCCCAGGCTTGGGGATCCTGGTAAGCAGTGCAGACAGACGACTTCCCCACTTCCCCCACTTAAATCGTATTCATATTAATATCACTTCAGCGTGAAAGTATGCAATATTAAGTGTGAGTATTTCGAGGTATGCGTTGTTTTCCAAGTTTTCCAACAAATTTTGGGACTGCTTCTGCGATTCAGCACTTTTTGAAGCTCCCTGAATAACCCCCCAGATTGAGTGTATGTTAGATTTGCGATACCTCACTCCCCTGCCTCGCAAATCGCGCCTGAAGACAAAACTTGTACCGCCCACGCCAACGCAGACACTTCTAACTTGGCACGTGCATAGAGAGCACCACATGGAAGCAATGCTGAAAGTTTCATTAAGATCGGTCCACAAATAAGAAAGAAATCAGAAAAATAAAACTGAAAAAAAACTTCCGTTTCTCGATTTTTTGCCCCGCCCCTTTTCAAAAATTCCGAGTTTTTTGGTGCATTTTGTTCGGTTGGAAGGGGTGATTCGAACGGTACAAAAAAAATGTTCTAGGGGGGGGCTGGTTTTTGAAAAAAAAGCGAAATAAAAAAAAAATTACGAATTTGAAAAGAGCGCGCTTTTCTATAATCAAAAAAGTGCTGCATACGCACGTGCGTTGGTTCATTCATTCATTCCAATTGCTACAACATATTGCTGCACTCTTCGCACACTAACTACCGTTTGTTAGTTAGAAACAGTTTAAAAAGTAATAACTTTAAATACTCCAATTGGCTTGCTACACACTTTGTACGCTTGGCTTTTGTATCAGTTAAAAAGTAATGAAAACTAACTTTACACATTCCAACTGGATTATTGACCAACATTATGGTGCGTCACTCTTCGCACACACAACAATTTGAATAACCGTTAAAAACTGTTTAAAGAGTAATTGAAAACTGTCATTCACTTTCATTAGACGCTGAAAACTTTAACAATTAACGCCCACACGCAGCTTTACGCATGCTATCTTCCACTCTCTCTCTTTCTCTTTCTTTGTCTGTCACTCACTTCGTACGTCAGCAAAAGCCGCTGCTCAATGCAACTAATGACGTAAGATATACAACAACAACACACCAACAACGTATGTTTAAATGTCAAAAACCAAAACAAAGCGTGCGCTATATGCGCTCTCTTAAACTCACTCACGCTCAGCTAGCGAGAGAGAGAGAGGGTGCTCACTCTCTTTATCGCAACGCATGCGCTTAATGGATAAAGCTTTTGAAGCTTGAAGCATGTGTGTGCGATGGAGACGGTCGAACAGTTTTGCGTTAAGCTTCTGCGGTGTCGCATCGTGTTGTTGTGGCTGCCGCGGCAGATGACGGGCAGAGGCGACGCGTGGCGCGAGTGAAAATGAAAACGACCCGATTAACAGTTCAAATCGACAAAATGCTTGTGACACACAATTAAATTAAACAACAAAATAAAAACGCACAGTAAATTTATCATTCATTCAGTCAGTCAGTCAATTAGTTAAGACAGTCGCCGTCGGCGCCGCACAACCCCCAAAAAATAGAAAAGTGGAAATAAAAGAGGATAACAACTGTCAACGCGTATGTGAGCGCATGCGGGGGGCAGGGGGAGGGTGGCTTTTGCTCGGATCGATAGCTGGAATGCAACCATGCAAAAGTGAAAAACACAAACACATACACAGTCACACATGCAAAGAGAGTGAAGAGAAAACAACAAAAAGTGATTCCCTAAGTGAAGTGGCCTGAAAGTGGAGCAACAACTCGTATCAGGACAGTGCAAATAGCAAGGGGGGGTGCGGTATGCCAAGTTAAAGCCAACTTTCTTAGCCAAAAAGAAATATATATATATATTTATATATATACAATAACTAATGGATGCCAAAACAATGACGACGCCCAGCGGTAAACGCACAACGGCCGCTTCAGTGTTCAAATCGCATCACGTTGTACGCAACGCGGATATTGTTGATGTTGCAAGCGATGCGTCGCTCTATTGTGGCAGCGAAACGGAAAACAACGGCACACTTGCAACACAACAGCAACAACAACAACAGCAGCAACAACAACACGAACAACCACAGCCAACGCCACGTGCTGCGCCGCGTGCTGCGGCAAACACTGTCAATCCGCCAACACCAAAGCCCCGTCAGGCTGTCAAGTCATCATCAAAAGGTAGCAACAACAACAACAACAACATTCACAGCAACAACAATCACAAAACTTGTTATCCGATACAATTTTGCTTTGACCTGCTTTCAATTTTTGTGCAACAACGTTGTTGGGGCAAGTGGCGAGGGGCGTCAAGCTTGGAGGGGAATGTGCTGCATTTAAGGCTCAACTTTGCATGCCTCAAGCAACATAAAACTCGCACCTTGTGGCAACAACAACTGAAAGGAGCTAAAGCTCCAGTTTTTCAAATGAAACCTTCAGAGCAGCGAAGAGAGGCGCAGTTAGGTGGCTAAGGGGAGGCCCAGGAGGGTGTTCTAGTTCTGGTTAGGCACAATAGAGAATTCCCTATGCCGTAATAACTCTTCATTACATTCGCTAGCTAATGAGAAGTTATATCTACAGTTTTCCGCTTAGTGTATGTGCACTGTAGTAACTCTGGTAGATTTGTGAGTGAATTATGGTTTTATATGTAGACTGACTTTACTTTTAAATTTCCTAGAACTATATGTTTAAGTACTCCCTGAACTTCCATAGCTTTTTTAGTTCTTTATCTATTTATATTAAAGTTCTCTCAATTTCCTATGTATCGTAGATCTATCAGATATTACTTCCTGCACTTCCAACTATCATAGCATTGTCAATAATTAAGCTGTTTGTGTTATAGTTCCCTCACTCTTTGTGAGATCTCTTTGTAGATCTAAGTTCCCAGATCTACAGGAATTATACTTCCTGAACCTTCCAATTAACGCTTTATCCATTCATATTGATGTTCCCTCATATGACACGCTTTAAACTTAAGTTCAAATTGCTTTTGTGTGGTTAAATCAATTTCCTATGTATGCTAGATCTATAGGAAATCTACTTCCTGAACTTCTAGCTCTCATAGCTCTGACAATTTCTGCGCAAATGTTTTTTTACTATACAATATCTAATTCTATTCAGTTCTACTTCTACTTTAATTCTAAATTATTATGATTGAGAGTCTATAAAGTGCATTTGTTTACAATAGTTATCAGTTTACCAGACTTACAAAATCCGTAGAAACTGTTCGTACTTCCATAACTTCACTAAAACTCAACGGATTGTGTAAATATTTAAGCGCTTTAGACCAAATTCTTTCAATAGCAAATCTATCATTTAATTTAAAATGATTTTCATACAATAGAACTTGAAACTGAGCTTAGAACGGCTGACAATATTTCAACTTCTATTGTCTTGAGTTTGCTGAGTTCTTTCTGAAGTCAAAGAAGTCATTCTACAATCAGCAAACAATTTGAAGAACATTATTAGCTGAGTTAGTCAGACAAGTTTGTATACCCTGTGCACATAGACATGTGCTAAGGGGGTATATTAAAGCAATGTTGCATTCTAAATGAAGTTCATACGCATATCTCTATAAAGATCAACTTTGATCAACATAATCTAACCCGTAGTTACTCGTTGCTAGGGTATCATGCAGTCTAGCACTGCTCTCCTCACTTTTGTAGGCATCCAACGATTCTACAAGTCGTGTATTGCCGTGTCGCCATAATAATCTTGGCGATTATCTTGGTGACCCCACGTGAAGCGGCATTAAACACGCTCTTCGCTTCGAGTTAATTTCCCAAGCATTTTTACGAGCATTGCGCAAGTTGCGAAGACGCAGTCAAAGAAAGAGAGGCAGTGAGAGTGAGAGAGGGAGACAACAAGATGACAACAACATGTGTAGAACTATTAAATGCGTTAACTTCATGTTAACGGTTTGTTGCGGCACTAAACACAGTAAAGAAATAAAGAAATATTCAAGAAATCAACATTACGGCGCCATGACAGCGTAAAAGTCGCCTTTGTAATTGCTAGAGAAAAGCGAGGCGACAACTCTGGCTGGCTAACATAGCGGGGAGGGGTGGGGAGGGGTGCAAACTGGAACGGCGACTTATGCAACTTACCAAACATATAATCTAATCAAAAGTTGCACACACAATAGTAGCTGCAGCAGTCTTGTAGTTGTAGTTTTCCTCCCGTGTTTTTCCCACAGCTATAGTTTTCCCCCAAGTGTTATCACATCTTTGTCTTCTTCTTGTGTCTCTCACCGTAGTGCTTCCAAACACAACAAATCCAACGTTGTCGCGCTCCCGGCAGCGGCTCATCAAAGTGGATTTCTCAAAGTTGCAGGTAAGTTCAGCATTATTGTGGCATGCAACAGCAGCGAAACAGTTGAACTGATCCCCGACCAATTGTTGTTGGCATAGGACGACGAGCATTTCTTTGATGGCTCCAGCATAAGCAGCGCTGCTTCCACAGCCGCAGCGGCTGCCCATCTCGCCGAGCTGCATCGCTACTCACAGCCCAAGATGCCGCCGTATCCCATTGGGGGTTACATGCTGGGCAGCCAGGCGAGGCACGATCCACAGTCGACCCTGATACGACCGAGACGCACAAGTAAGTATCGATTATGCAACGGATTATAGACTACGATAAGCGACTGCGATATACGATATACGATATACGATATAAATACGATATGTATATACGATAGAATGTGCACAAAGTATGAAGGAACAAGTTCTCAATGAAACATTAGATGATCTGTGCTACAATTCTAGGGTTACCAGGTACTCAACCGAAACTTTGTAACTACAGTTCAGGTGGGGGGAAAGAACAGAAGAATATTGAAATGAAATTGTAGAGTTGCCAAGTACTCAAACGAAACTTTGTAACTGAAGCAGAAGATAGGCAAAAGAAACAGAAACTGAAGTCTACTTGAGCTTATTCTGAGAAACTTAGAGTTACTTATATATATTTGAATATAGGAGAAGAAGTTCTACCAAAAAAGAGAACATATTTAGCTGCAATTTAAGGGTTGCCGCAGCTTTGTATTTGATTAAGAAGCGGGAAGAAAAAGAGTCAAAGAAGCAACAGAAACTGTCGTCAACTCTGAGAATGTGATAGAGAAATACAGTCTTATATGATAAAACAAACTCTACGAATATTCAAGAGAAATTGTAGAGTTGCCAGGTACTAAACAGAAAAAGGTAAAGAAAGGAAGCAACGAAATGAGTCGGAAAAAAACTAAACTATAGTTGGCTTTGATCTGAAAATAAGACAAAAGAATGAAAGAAAGAAAGAGAGAGTGATGAAGAGAGAGAGAGAGAGAGAGATAATTGCTTGATCTATTTACAAGGGTTACCAAACTACCTTAGTTGTAGACAAAGACAGAGCGAGCGAGAGGTAAACAAATGAATCGAAGATACAGTAACTAAGCTTATTTTAAAGGGAAATCTTAATATATTTCATATATTACAATAGGTATTATAAGCATGCTGATAGATACCCCTTAATATGCTTTATCATGCTAAATAATGATGCTCAGTCCACAAGTTGCATTGATATATAAGAAATACAAAAGATTTGGCTATGAACTACTTTTAGTTTGGCCCTGGCGTAAACAAGGTCAGTTATACATAGGTAATCCCATTGGTTCAGTCGATCAGCGGATGATGACGTCACGAGTGTAACGAAGCAAAAAGTTAACATAGATCATATATCGTATGTGTTTGAATAATAGCTGATGGGAAAACTTGCTCTACAGATTTCCTGCAATATATTTGATAGACTTTAATTGAATTGAGGCTAAACTGGCATTGAGAACGCCCCATAGAAAAGTTTCTAGGGTTATTCCGCAATGCTTTGTGCAACGCTTTGCTCAGCTCTGTGGCTCAGATACTGCACTCTAGAATATTAGTTTATGCTTTAATATATAATGTGGTTTTTGTTTATTTAATTATTTTAATTTATAACTTTTTATTTCTTACTTTTTTCACCCACCTCCTACCCCCAACAAAAAACTTACTTTTGCAAAGGTATTTGATCGTTTTTTATTACTTATTGATCTGAACACAAAGAAAATAAGAACTAATTAATTTAAATGAATATTTTTTTTATTTATAATATTGTTTAAACGAAAACAAACAAAAAAAAAACACTTAATGTATTATATTATGCCAAAACGCACTAAGAACAAAATGCAAATCGACAAATTTGTTGGTTGCTGATTGAGTGGAAAGCAGTTGGTGTGGTTATGGATAAACACACACACACACACACCCACACACACAGACACAACCAGAAGAAAATAATCTCGAAATATTTGTATAACCTAAAACATTATAAAAGGAAAAATAAATGGCTAAAAGAAGAGAAGCAAAAAACCATTTTGAATTGAACTAACTGTGGTTGTTGTGCCTTAATTTAATATTTAAAATAATATTATTCTTTTAAATTTTATACATTTTGCAATGCAAACGAAATACGCTTAAACAAATAAACAAACAAACAACAACACCCAAACAACCCACACAAACAAATCGAACAACGAACTTAACGAAATAATTTTGCAATCGCTGCCTAAAACTATGCAACACTTTTTATTGCTGGGCAGAGGAAACGCTGCAGTCGCAGTCGCCACTTGCTTCGCAGCCGCAGCCGCAGCCGCAACAGCGAAAGCAACAACAACAGCAGCAGCCACAGCATGCACAAGCCTTTACACAGGACGAATATCACAGATTCTGCGATAATGCTTTGGAATGTAAATATATAATATATATATAAACAAATAATGCAAACAAAAAAAAACTGAACGAAAGAAAATGATGAGATCGTTCCTTGCTTTTTCTACTGCTTGCCACATTTCTGTTGCATTTAATAGTTTTGATAATGTTTGTAAAAACACATACATCAATCATCAATCATTGATTAATCAATCATAAACATTTGTATAAGTTGTGTCATCAAATTGTTGAAAACCCACTCATTAAATTAATCAAAATCCCTCATTGAAATTATAAAAACTATATAAATAAATATATTATTTATATTTAAAATTATAAATAAATTACATAAATCAATCATTTATATAAAACATGTTTAAAATAATTTGTGTTTAAAAATATCATTTTTTATATGTGCTAAGAACGTACGACGAAATTAAACAAATATATGCATAACTAATACAACTCTACAGTTATGGCCATAAAAATAGGACAGCTATAATATAAATTAATAATAATAATAATAAATTAACAAATAGTGTGAAAACTTAACTAAATTATTTTATATATATAAAAGCGATATATATATCCCTTGTGCTATTTTTATGGCCAGCACTGTATATAACCAATTTCTTGATCATACATAAATAAATGCCTAAAAAACTCTACAAATCATATCATAAACAAAGCGATAAACCAATTTAAAGTCTATCGATTAATCCTTAGTGAGTTTCGATTGTAAAACACAAACAAAAACAGAATACACTCTCTCTCTCTCTCACACACACACTCACACAATCACACAACCCTCTTGTACGCTCTCCACACTTGACTCGTCCACTCCGCCTGCTTGCTTGCTGTACAATTTAGTTGAATGCCTTGTTATCGTTATCGTTATCGATTGTCCTACTTATTACAGTACATTTATACACATATACTACATACATTACGCATACGCAATGTTGATTGACGCATATATCTAAACACACACTAATGATGCCCCCACATCCGCTTTCTCTTCTCTCTCTCTCTCTCTCTCTCTCTCTCTCTGTTTCTTTGTCTTTCTCTCATTTGCTTGCCACAGCTTATGACCTTGCCACACAATGCGAATCGCGACGTGCCTCTTCGAGACGCCACACCATCGTGGGGTGTCAAAGCAACCTGGATGAGGTGCACTCAATGCCACCCACGCGTCCCGAGTCACGGCAATCGGATGACGTCAGCAGCATCTCCATCAAGGAGGAGGTGAGTTTACAATTGAATTGCATTAAGTTAATGTGGACGCAACATATTGATACTATGACCTTTTGCAGCAATTGAAGAGAACACCCGAGGCGCCACAGGCGTGTGGTGGTAGTGGTGCTGGATGTGAAGCTGTGTCGTCGCATTCAACATCCTCGCTTGGCCCATGGAACAAGTCCTTTATGGACAAACAGACCTGGATGGAACGTGGTGATGATCGTCTGTCCGTCACGCTGGCCGAGATCGTGCACATACGTTCCGTCATGACCAAAGCTGAGCTGGAGGGCCTGCCCATGGATGTGCGCGTCAAGGAGGATGTTGAAAAGCGTCGTGTCTGCTTTTTATGCCTACGCACACGTTTCTCCTTCTTTGGCCCATGGGGCATCCAGTGCAAGCTCTGTCAGCGCACCGTCTGCGCCAAGTGTTACACCAAGATGCGTATTCCATCCGAGCATTTTCGTAATGTTCCGTTGGTGTTGATCTCACCCTCGTTGCTGTCGAGCCCGGCCAGCTCGAGCACACCATCGCCATCGCATCATGCCCATCAGATGCACTCCTCATCCACGGGCAACATCATGGACGATCAGTTCCCCAAGTCCCTCATCGAGCGTCTGTTGCGTTCCGAGTCAGAGCGTAAGGTGAGTCAACATGAACAATTGGCAACTCTTGCTTAACTCTGCTAATACTTGAATAAATTACAGACTCGCAGCACTGTGGGCAGTGCACCATCATCGCCCAAACACCAAAGATCAAACATGAGCACGCCGGGCATTAGTGTGGGACCTGGTTCAGCTGCTGCCGTTGCCGCTGCTGCTGCGGATTCTGCTTCTGCTTCAGCTTCAGCCACTGGCCAAGCTGTTGAGGCGTTACACGATCAGGCATCCATGTCCGCCTCCTATTCGGCGGCCATGCGTCCTGCTGGCGTCCAGAAGCAACTGCAATATAACAACGCCATGTCGCGCAGCATGGAAGGACCACGCAGTCTACCGGTCAACAGTCCAGCACATCGGCCGCTCTCCAACAGCAGCACGCTGGAGCGCAAGTAAGTGCAGGGAATGGGATGAAGCAACAGTAGATCAGCAGTATATGATCAGTATGGATAAACAGTAGATCAGCCATAGATCACAAGTAGATCACCAGCAGATCATCAGCAGGAATCAGTAGATCACCAGCGCAGATCATTAATAGATTAAAAGTAGATCACCAGCAGGAATCATTGGTAGATCACCTTAGATCATTTGTAGATCAGGTGTAGTTCACCTGTACGGATAAACCAGGTGATCAACAGTAGAAATCACCAGTAGATCACCAGAGGAGATCATCAGTAGATCGCTAATAAGCAGAATCTGTAGATCACCAAAGATCGCTAATAGATCACTAGTCAATTATATGAAAGAAACAGCAATTGATCACCAGCAGATCACCAATTGATAATAGTAGATCATCAGTAGATCACTAGGTGATCACCAGTAGACCACCAGTTGTTATTACCAGAAGATCACCAGAACATAATCAATAGATCAATTGCCTATCACAAGTAGTAATCGCCACTTGATCATCAATAGTTTAATAGTAGAATAGTAGATCACCAGTCAATCACTAATACATTACCAATAGATCACCAGTAAAACCTTCAACTAATCTCCTCATTATCCATCTTTCAGATCGCGTTTCTCGCGCGGCTTTGCGCTGTTCTCGTCGGGCAGCCATTTGGCACAGACGCAACAGGATCAGAAAGAGAATCTGCGCGGCGAACAGGTGACGGTCTGCAATGATTGCCAGGGCCTGGTCAATGAGATCACCAGTTCTGTGAAGCAAAAACGCAGCTCTGCCCGCAATCGGACGATACAGAATCTCACGCTGGATTTGACGCCCGTCTGGAAATAGAAAACAAAAAACAAAACAAAGAGATGGACGCCAACTGGCGAATTAGAAATACAATAAAAAAAAAGAAACTAAACTATAAATTATATAATTATGAATAGATTGAATGGACTGTTGTATACATAGGTTAAAACATAGCTGAAGAGAGCGAGAGCAGGAAGAATACAGAGAGAGAGAGAGAGAGAGAGAGATAGGGGGAGAAAGAGAGAGTGACAGATAGGAAGATTCGTTAGCCTAGTGTTTAAGTGGAGAAGCCCCAATGCTGTATATTAATACTTGAGTTTAGCTTGAGCATGCACCCCACCATACACACACACACACACACACACACACATACATACATACATACTATCTAGATATTAATAAAACCCATAAACGATGTCGTTGTTTGTAATTGTTTAATTTATATGTATAAATGTTGATTAAGTAATACTCTCGTATCTCTACACACACACACACACACAACACACACCCTACCCTAATATAATTATCATTATCAAAATTCAAAGCATTTCTCTGGTTAATGCCATCGATTTTCGCACCTTTGTTCATTCGTTCGTTAATGTTATAAACAATTAAATTAAATAAATGAATTATTAATTTTACATTTAGTTGCAATCGAAGCAGAAACTAGCATTAAGTGTGATTGATCATGATTTATAGCTACAATCTATATAACGTACATATATACATATATATTTATAATCAAATCAAATCAAAACAAATCATATTCATAATTGTGTAAATCGAGAAAAGGAAAAATTTTGAAAATTTTATGTTCTTTATTATTTTTTTCGTTTTGTTTATTTTTTTTTTTTTCTTGTAAACATTTAGTTATTCGTATTGTAATTTATATATTATGCATTTAATAATTGTAATTTATGAAGTTCCCGATTTAATTTTTTTATTGTTTTTAAGTTCAAATTATATTGTATATCATTTAACAATAACAACAAACACACACACACACACACACACACACACAAAAGAACGAAAATACACAAAACAGCAATAAAAAGAAAAAAACTACTAAAATATAAAGAAAATTAAGTTTTCTTTTAAGAAACAAGAGGAAGATTAAATAGACTATATATATATTATGATTTCTCCCAAAGAATTTCGAATTTAGTTAAAGTTAAACCACATTTCATACAAAATATTTCGCTTTCCAACTGATTGTTCCTATGCCAGCTATATGGTATAGTACTCCGATCCGACTGCGCCTAACATATGTGATACTTGCCACAAGTAGCAGCATCCCTACCAAGTTTCATCCACATAGCTTCGGAACAAAGTAATTTTTGCATAATTTAAAATTCCAAACGAAAAATCTGTTGAAAATAGCTTTGAAATGCGATAATCCTTGATAACTCGCTTGGTTGCAGGACGATTTGAGTGTCCTTTGGCCAGTTGTTAGCGCTACAGCAGCTGCTTTGTTTGACATCAAATTGATAAGGATACGACAGGATGCGGCCAAGTTATAGGCTATTTTCCCTATAAGAAAAACTACTTGTAACTTGACTGCTGTCAGGACTTTCGTCCTTTTTGTTAGCTTATCATAAACTGTGAACCTTGCGCTAACTGCTGGCCAAAGGACATGCGCCTAGCACTGTAAATAGCCGAGTTACAGCCTTATTTGTGTTTTTGTCGCATTTTTCTGGGCCTTTGCCTTGGCAAAATGTGATGCAAATTTTTCGAAGAGATCCTGCGGGTCCTGGCGTGGTAAGCGTTCGTCCTGCTGGCTATGGTTGGAAAAAGTATATCCTATCAATATGGTCAAGGATACAGAGCAAGAAAAGCCATTTTTTTACAGAAATAATGCTTCTAGGCTGGATATATCCTTATAGTCGATCCCAGAATAGATGGAGTATGCATAAAGGACATCCAAGTGGAAGAGCATGCATAAAGAACATCCGAACGGAGATTGAGTAAAGCACTTCCCGGATAACATCTTCTAAAATACGCAACCTAACTGAAAACAAAGCCCATCCTGGGCAAAATGACATGGTTTAGTTTACAAACTGATATTTATTGTAACTTTTTTAAAGCAAAAAGAAAAACAAAAACATTTCAGTTAATAATGTAAAATAAGTTACGAGTTCCTCTTTCATAATATATATATAAACTATACACAACTTGCCGAAAGCATCTCTCGCCCACTCCTTACACAGGGGGGATGGGAGGCTTACTCTCGGTTCTACGTGTAATTTCGCTTAATGCTTAATATTATTGGAAAACGAGTAATCGTTGCAATTTTGGAGGATGTCACACGGTTTTGAAATGCTTAAAGCTAACAACTAGAGCTAAAGTTTTTCATTTTGCATAGTCTCGCAAGTGGGGGGAGTTGTGGAGAAAGGATGGTAGGTAGGGGAGGGAGAGTACTGAGTGGAGTCGCTACTCGGAGCGCTGTTTCTTGTGGCTGTGTCTGTTGTCGTTGCCACCATGACGTTTGCGGCCAAAACGTTTGTTGTTCTTGCCGCGTGAGAAGTCGCGTCGCTTCTTCATAAACTCAATGGCTTTGTCCAGGAATTCCTTCTCCTCCTCTTCGTTGGCCTTGCGCAGTGTCAGCGACACATCATCGTTGAATTTGAGCTGTAAAGTAGCAAACGATTAAGTAATCTTGCAGAGATGATTGCATCAAATGGCACTTACCTTGGCATCCTCCACTTTGGCAATGTATTTCTCGGCTGCATCCGCCTCGGTGAGGCGCACAGAGCCTTTGGTGTCGCCCTTGTTGAACTCAATGTAGGCAATATCAAAGTCCTTAACCTTTTCAAAGGCTTCGCGTATTTCCTCGCGTGAAACCGTATCTGGAGCACCCTCGAAGACAACAATTGCATTCTTGGGCAGCTCAATTGCTGGTTCCTCTTTTTTGGCCTCCTTTTTGCTTTGACGCTTCTCGTTCTTCTTGCGGTATTCCTCCTGTTTCTCATTTAAGTAATCTATTTGCCACTTGCGCAACAGTTCGCGTTCCTTGTAGGCAAGTTTCTCCTTCTCGATGAACTCCTTGGCCTGTTCCTTTTTCTCGAATGTGACGAATATGCTGCCCTTGAATTTGTATGATTTTGTTGGCTTGTCGTAATGCTTGCGCATTGTTACATTGACCACCTTGTCGTAGGTGTTGACAAAATCAAGAATCTCAGCGATTTCAGATTCCAATGGGAAGCCCTTGGCGTAGGCGGTGCGTTCCTGGATCTCCTTGCGACGATCCTCATTGTGTTCCGGAATTGGACGCTCTGGGTGGCGGCGCAAGCTCTGCTTGTCCTCGCTGATCTCCACCAGACCATCATCGGATTTATTCAGAGCATTGACGATCTCTACAAAGTCCGTTGTTATCGATGCCAAACGTTTGAATGTGACCAGCACCGAAAGCGGCACCCAACCGTTATCATTCTTCGATATTTGCTCGCTTAGGAACTTGTCGCGATGCAGATTTGCATCACCGAAATAATACTCTACTTGCCGTATAATAGCACGCTCTTGTTTGCTGTATTCCTCGGCTGCGGGTGCTGCGGAGTCCTCATCTTTCTTGGCATCTCCGTTTTTGCCGGCCTCCACGTTCTCAGCTGCCTCGGCTACTTTCTCCGCCTGCTTCAACTCTGTGTTAACTTCGGCTGTTGTAGTCTCTGCAACTTCGGCCATTTTAGTTTACTTTCTTTACCTTTTTTAATTAGTCACGAAAATAAAAATGAAATAAATGTGCTACGGTGCAAACACGTGTGCGGCAGGCGGCAATAGGCTGACAAGTAATCGATGTATATCGATATAGCACGATATACAAGTCTGTTATTTGCTGTTAGCAACACCTCTGTAAAGCCTGTTAAATGTAAATAAGCAATGTAGTCGATATTTAAAGGCTGTTAAAGACAGCTGTCTAATGTTAAACTGCCGGTCTCGCGGCTATGCTTGTAGAGTGGAGATACGATTGGAAGAAAAGTAGCTAAAATAAAATGGAAATGCGATGAGTGTGCAAAGGAATCTGTTCTATGTCTGTGTAATAATTAAATTGCTATTCAGTAAAAAGTTTAAATAAAGTGCATATGCAAGTGCTTGATAACATGCGATCGCCCTTTTAACACAACTTGCCGATTGAAAACTTGAAATGGTACTAAAAACTTTTTACTTGTATTAAGATTAAAACAAATCATATGAGTTTTAAACGAATTATATGTATTACTTATTTTATTTGTAACAAATTAAACTTCCTCGACGAGGCGAAAACGCTGATGCTGCTTCTCAGGAATAACATTGAAAAACTTCTTATAAATTGTTTGATCCTGTCGGCCAGCGTAATTGCGCTGAACCCATGTGTGCTCCCAGTTGGGATCCAGTGGCTCGCAACTGACAATAACTCTGCCGTGCTCCATGGCGAACAATGTGCCATTGCGTCCAAAGCCAACCTATTGGAAAATTGTTGATTATCGCATTAGATGTGTATACACACTTATTACTTACGTTTAAGCCGGGATGAAAACGTGTCGTCAACTGCGTGGCCAGAATGGTGCCATGGGAAACATAGTGACCATCCAGCACACGCCATCCACGATGTTTCGGACGTGGATGACCCTTCTTGTTGCGCGTGCTGCCGCCGGTTTTCTTGCTGGCATTTCGTATCGTTGCTAATCACGTCCAAACGGTGGGAAATCAATTAAAGTCGCATTGAATAAATATAATATACTTACTTAAGAGCGGTTGGTCTACCTTAAGGCATTGTAGCGACAGCTTTTGCAGTATTGTCATCGACATTTTAATTATTTTTTTTTTGTTTCGCGTTTCGAGCACTGTTTATGCAACAAAATAATAGTGTGGCCGTGAGCGAAAAGTACAAAAATGCGCTAATCTTGACATTAACGGAATATGTTACCATATAAATACTCACTTAACGAAACATTGGCCAGTGTTGTCCTATGAACGTTCGAGAATATTACTAAGCAACAGCTGGCGGGAAAGAAACTAATGTTTATATGCAGTTATATTTCATTTAAAAGCAATGGAAAGTGCTGGAGAAACGTCACAAGCGCCTATGCGAATAGAAGACACTGTATTGCGCCTTAAAATACGCGAGTATGCGCGACAACAGCGTAAGGATGTACGCACAAATACAATGGATGCCCTGCGATTTCACTTGGGCCAAATCAAGGACGAAATTCGTGAATTGGAAAATCTGGGAGCGAAAGATGTTCGTGGCATGGCCAGTCGCATTAAGCGACGGAAACACGCCGACTCCGGGGACATGTATCGCCTAAGTCATGCTTTTCTGCAGGACAACGCTAATATCACTGTATTTGCTGGAGTTCAAGGCGCAATTCAGGTGATTGTAAAGGAACTCACAGGTAGGAAGACGGAAAAGTTCATTGCTGTTTATGATTTATAGTATGTTATCATCATTCCCAGGTCCACATGTGGAGCATCAAATTGAGGCCGCCGAATGTTTGTGCAACCTTTCGCTAGGAGAACCACATGTCTGTGAGAAGATTACGAATCTAGCCGGCAGTTATTTGGTCACCTATTTGACTAGCCAGGAGGCGCGCCTGAAGCGCAGTTGTCTCTGGACATTGGCCAACATTCTGGCCACCTGCAAGAAGTCCGCCAAAATGCTGCTACAAATGCAATTGCCTACAAAGCTGTGGAAACTCTATACGGCACCTGCAACTGATGCCCAAGGCTACCAGGAGGATGCTGGCATCTGTCTGTATTTAATAGCGATGCATGCGCCGTCTGAGGTCACTGTCGAGGATCGCCGCTACATAGCTGAGCATCTGCATGAGAAGCAGCCAACAGAACCAGGTGCTGATTATTACATGTACATTGTATTCCAATTGGATATAATTGAACTGGAGCAGGACTTGTGTGTGCCACAATATCGACAGCTGTTCCAATTCTTTATGGCCAATGTGGACTTGGACTATAACATGCCCACCAACAAGCTGCGCATTTTGTATGGAGTGCGTGTGCTCTCCAACATATTTGCCACACGTCCAGCAACTGAAGCCTTGCAACTGGAGGCCAACAATTTTGCATACGCATTGAATAAACTATTTGCCTTAAAGAATGACAGTCTGACAACGGAGCTGCTGCAGTTGTTGAGTAATCTAATGCACTTGCAGCTGCCAGCCAATGAACAACTGCTGGAACAGCTGCGCATCTATGATTGTCCAATTAGAGCTTAGTAGTCAGATCAAAATTGTTTATAAAAGAAGACAGAATTTATTAACTTTCTGTGTGTCGAATATTAAGTATTGTTTGGATGTGATAGAGCTATTGTTGCCTGACTGAAACTTGAATGTGGTGTAAATAAATGAAATACAAATACTCAATTGTTGATGAAAAGGAATAAGGCAGCTATATGTTATAGTCGACCGATTCAGAAGACTGATATACTACTACTAGGCTTGGCTGAGTCTCTTTGAGTTAACTTAACCAACACAAACGTTGATCACATTACAACTCAGTGTTCAGCCTATTGTTCCTATGGCAGCTCTATGTTATAGTCGATCGATTTTGATGAAACACTTCCTAAGCAAGTGTCTGATATACTGTTACTCAGCTTTGCTAAGTTTCATTAAGTTATCTCAACATATAAAACAGTTTCCCATACAACAACTGTATTATCAACCGATTATTCATATGAAATCTATAACTTATAGCGCTTCGATCTGGCTTAATTCGGCATCACAGCTGTAGCCAAATAAAAGAAGTTTTTATATAAAATTTAAGTCACTTAGCTCTATGATTCAGTAACTAGTTTCTGAACATTTCCATTTCAAATTCGTCGCTTTGAACACATATATATATATATAAATATCTTCCCAAGTCTCCAACTGCCAAGTCTTATTAAGCATAATACCCTAGGCAAGCTTATAACCCGATAACTTGGCAATTTCTGTGTTAAGTACGCAATAAGTAAACAATTGCTTCTAGAGAAACTATGAATTTGTTATTCTATTGGAATATTGATAGCCCGATAGGGAATTGATTATTATTGTTTTGGATATAAAAATGTTTTATAAATACTACGCATTATTACGATTATTACATTAATGAAACTTATGCTAAAACATTAAACATTTACAAATCAAAATCACACATAAAACAAAACAAAATAAAATACTTAAATTAATTACGACATGAAGGCGAAAACACTTTTCAGACTTAAGGTGAAATGGAATAAAATGTGAATAAATTAAAAATGTGTTAATTAATCAATAATTAATTAGATGTCATCCTCGAAGAGGGCGATTATGCGACGCCTTTGGGCATCGTCGTCTTTGGCATTGCTCTGCCCATTGTGATGCATAACATTGTGAATCTCCAGCTCGCTGACGAAGTCGAAAACCAGATTGCATTGGTTGCAACGTGCTGCCGATAAGGGCAACAGTGTTGCGCTTGTGGGCGTGGCTGGCACGGGTGTTTCTGTGGCGCGTTGCAGCTTCTCCAGAAACGAGGCACGCTCCTCATGCAACAGTGGAGCAACTGTAACCGCAGCTGGAGCTGTGCATCTTATGGGTATGGGCTTCTTGACCACCAAATTGGTTGCATTCTGCGAGTTGCGACTCTCGGAGCGTTCAATCGCATACAATACATTGTTCTCCACAGTTATGGGCGTATTGGAGCCGCTGGAAAACTTCATCATGGCGCTGCCAAATGGAGCAGCATCATCATCATCGTTTAGTGGGGTTATCAAAGACTCCCACTGTGAGGACGATGGCTTCACGGCAGTTTCCAATGCAGGATCAGTGGGTTTGTCACTTGTGCCGTTGGTTATCTTGACCTGATTGAGCTTCTCGGCCAACTGTGTGTCTATGGAATGTTCCTGCAACCAGGTGCAAGTCTTGTGCAGTGCAAAAATCATGCGCCTAATGAACTCATGTGGCGACACCATCTTCTGTCGCTTTATGTCCAACAATTTGGTCACCTCGGCCACAAAGCTAAAGAATTGATATTCAACGCAGTTGTCCAAATGCAATTGATGCGAATCCTCGTGCATGTAACGCTTGCAGCACGCTGGACACTTGCGCTCCTTCCACATGGGTTCGGGTATGTTGACTTTGATGTCCCTTAACTGCGCTTGCTCCATGGGATCGTCTTCCTCGAAATTCGTCTCACTGTAGTTGTAGCAGTTCTTGTGCTTGCGTAGCAGCGCATTCTCCTCGTTGTCATCGCTCGAGGTGACCGCTGCATAGTCGTCATCCTCCCCAGTGCCATTGCCACTGCCGCTGCCAGCGCTTGTCGATGGCAGCTCCATTTTAACCTGCGCCTAGAAGGGATTGCGATTATATTATATTACATATATATATACGCATAAATAAGGAATATGCTACTGCTCACTTGTGCCGCATTGCGATGCTTTTCGAACAAGGCATTTAGGTAGCGTATACGCTGTTCGTTGCCTTTGCCATTGCTGCCCCTTTGTTGGGGCAAAGTCTGATTGAGCAGTTGCTTGTGCACCTTGTCCGTTGTTTCCAGCTTAACGCTGTTGTTGTTCAGCAGCAGATTGTGCACCGGCCGCTGTTCCACATAGCGCAGCTGCTCAGCCGTAAAGAGTGTGCTCTCCTTGTCAACCTCCTTGTTGTTGCCAACGGACTTTTCTTGATAGATCTCGATTAACTTAAGACTAAGTGCATTTTTAATGCACTGTTCGCGGAATGTTACGGCATGTTTTAAGTACGATATGCAAAGTGCGCATATGTACGCTGGCAGGCCATCATCTGGAGAGTTCTGGGCAAGTAGAATTAACCCAATTAATATACTTATATGTAAATAAAATCAATCATTTGTACCTTCAGTCCTGATGTCTCTTCGAGCAATACATTAATTGGCTTCTGATAATTGAGATACTCATTCGCTGAGCCATGTAAATATGTTGGTATTTTGGCAAATATATCGTAGTTTGCGGGACTGCTACATATACGACAAATATTTCCCCACGTCGTCATAGTCTTAATATATTATATCGCAGCTAATTATTTTTTCTTTTTGCAGACTAAAAAAACAAAACAACAGTATACAAAAAATGGCCAGTGTTCCTCTACCTCGCCAAACGCCGAATTCGGCGAGTCAGCTGCAGGCATCGCTGGCCGCTGTGAGTAATACGCGGTATTTAAATATCGATTTCGATTTTATTGCAAAAATATCAGAATTTGCACTGACGGCCATCTTTTCGATTTTAAAGGATATCCGCTTGAAAAAGTAAAACCAAAATGTGTACTTCGGGTTTTATTAATAACATCATTAATCCCAGTCTTAATAAGAGTAATATAAATAAATATTTGAATATAGCGCTACTTACATCAATATATCGATGTTTCGATAGATTTTTTTTTTTATTGTGGGAGTCGTCAACAAGTGCATTAAAATGAACAATGATAATCCAAATATAATATTTAATCCCCTTATAAGTTCCATACAGAAAGTTGTGCTTTATGAAACGCGTGCGGTAAGTTGTCTGCATACTCACCTTTTGCTGTGCATTAATTGCTTTCCTTGTTTTGCAGCGCCTGTATTTGGTGGGCAGCAATAATCGCGAGACGCGATTTCGTTTACTCACCATCGATCGGTTGGCGCTCAATCGGTTGAGCATCGAGGAGAATGCGAATGAATTCAACAGCTTAGAGATTCGCAGGTTTGTCTCCACCTTAACGGGATCTCCCAAGATTACCTCTGCCTATGGCGTCTTGGGCTTTGTGCGCTTTCTGGAGGGCTATTATCTTATATTGGTAACGAAGCGAAAATGTTGCGCCCATATTGGAATGCACTTGGTGTACACCATCAAGGATACGGTGATGGTGCGCGTCAACGAGGTGACATCACAGCGACCACCACATCCACATGAGGAGCGCTATAAGCGAATGTTTCAGAACATTGATCTGCGCAGCAACTTTTACTTCTCCTACTCGTATGACTTGACTCGCACCTTGCAATACAATGAGTCGGCACCACGTTATGTGGGCGCTCAAGTGAATCTGGAGCGCGATGAACCTTTACCGGATTGGAATAAGCTGACCAACAATGTGGCGCAGGCTCACGAACGTGTGGATTATGCATTTCGCAGCGATTCCCGCAAGCGTTTTGTTTGGAACGCATATCTGCTGCAGGCCATGGATGGCATTATGCTGAAGGATTGGCTGTTGGAGGTCACACATGGCTTTGTTAGTCAATCCTGCATCAGCATCTTTGGACGGCATGTAAATGTTTGTTTGATAGCGCGTCGCAGCACTCGCTTTGCTGGCACACGCTTCCTCAAGCGAGGCGCCAACTTTCAGGTTTGATTTTAGTTCAGATGAAGTCTCAATGTATAGTGAAAACTGTTCTACTTCCAGGGCGATGTGGCTAACGAGGTGGAAACGGAACAGATTGTGAGCGATGGTCAGCGTTTATGTGCTTTCACACAAATGCGCGGCTCGATACCATCGCACTGGTCTCAGGACATTAGCAAGATGGTGCCCAAGCCTCCCATACAACTGGACATCTCTGATCCCTATGCCCAGACGCCGTCGCGTCATTTTGAGCGTCTGCTCTTTCACTACGGCGCTCCGCTGATAATGCTAAATTTGGTGAAGAAACGAGAGCGCCGCAAGCACGAGTCCATCATATCCAAGGAGCTGGAGAACAGCATTAGATATCTCAATCAGTTTCTGCCGCCACAGCATCGCATGAAGCACATCCACTTTGATATGGCGCGTCAGAGTCGCCTCAGCGGCGGCAATGTCATGGAACAACTGGCTGTGCATGCCGAGAGTATTATCCAGTTGACGGGCATGTTCTACAAGGCGCATCGGGGCAGCGAGCTCAGCTTTCAGTCGGGCATTGTGCGCACCAATTGCGTTGATTGCTTGGATCGCACGAACTCTGCACAGTTTGCCATTGGCAAGTGTGCGCTGGGACATCAGCTGGAGCGGATGGGATTCCTTAAGACTGCCAAGTTGGAATTTGACTCGGATTGTGTGACAATGCTAGAGCATTTGTACGAGGAGCATGGCGATACCTTGGCATTGCAATACGGTGGCTCACAGTTGGTACATCGCATCAAGACGTATCGTAAAACAGCCCCCTGGGCATCTCAGGGTAGCGATGTGATGCAGACGCTGAGTCGTTATTACAGCAACACCTTTAGCGACACGGAGAAGCAGCAGAGCATTAACTTGTTCCTGGGTCTCTACAAACCCAGCTTTACCAAGCGTAAGAAATAATTGAGATTATTATTGGAAATGTTATAAAATTATTATTATCTTTGACATTATAGTGAATCAACCCATTTGGGAGCTGCAAACGGACTACGATATGCACAATGCTTTTGTGCCAAGCACGTCGAGTGCTCCGATCACTGATTGGGTGCGTCACAAGGTGCGAGAGTGTTTGCCTTATCCCTGTGCAGATGCCAATAAGCTAGTTAAGGAGTTGATTCGTGTGCACAGCAATTCACTAGAGATGATTGATGCCTACTCCAATTATCATCAGTCTTTCAAGTGGACAGACTTGAGCGAACACATTGAGTTTGAGATCAGTCAACTGGCCACGCGTTATATGCCCACATTCCGCACGAACTACAGTCCTTTCCAGCGTCAAATACAGCCATCTCGCAAGGCACGACAGAATCCCTCAATGACCGGGCAAAGCTCCACCGGTTCAACCAACAGCAATTCCTCCAGCTCCAGTGAGGGCGAAGACAGCTCCAGCGATGAGGAGCTAAGTGCCAGTTTTGCCGAGAAGGAGTCCAAGCAAACGGAAACTGATGAGCCTGCACCATTTACTCTAGCTTCTATGCTGCCTTCCATGGAAGAGGTTTATGGTTGCACCATCAGTCCGCCCACCAAGCAGAGCATGCTCATCTATAAGAAATATGTGCAAATGGGCAAGTTATCTAGCGGTGGTGCCCCACCCGCCCAGACAGCTGTGGCTCAACGCGAACAGGAGCTGGCCAAGATGATGCGGGGAATCACACTGCGTCCGCTTAGTGATTACGGCACAGATACATATCTCAGTGTCCAGCCGCCCACTGTGCCTGCCGAGAGTCAACTTATTTATGCGGAATATTGCAAAACGCGACGCAACTTCAATGCGGTGCCCAAATTTGAGGAATTTGATTTGTTATACCGTTACGTCCAGAGGCTTTAGGAGCCTCCAACGGACTACTTTTGGAAGATGGCTGTGCGACGTGTAGTTCGACGAAACTACATTGAATTCTTCCGCAAGCAGAGCTTTAAGTTAGCTTTATTGTGCTCTTTACAGCTCGCTTAAAGCTTTAGTTTGCTTTCAAAGTATTCAATACTTCAGCAATTAGAGTTTCAAGTGAGCTTTGTTTGCTTATGTAGCGCATTAAAGCTCGCTTAAAGCTTCAATGTGTTTTAATAGATGCAAGCTAGTAGAGCTTTAAGCGAGCTTTGTTGTATAAGGTAAATACACTACAACTCGCTTAAAATTTTAATATGCTTTCGGAGACTTTTGTGAGTTGTGGTGATTTTAGAGTTTTAGGGGCTTCAAATATGAGTATTAATTGCAGATTTCTTGGTAAGATTTAATAATACTGCCTCTAAGAGCTTTAATCGAGCTTTGGTTGTATTGTGTGACTACAGTAAGGCTCGATTGAAGTTTTCATGTGCTTAAAAAGCGAATGGTGAGTTTAATGTAAGAAAACTTAAGCTGCAAATAAGAAAGAGTATAGAATTAAGAAATAAATAAATAACATCAAATTAAGCTTGTCCCCAATTAATGGGTTGTTAAGTTGCTCGATAAGTTCATTAATCACAGCCCCATTTCACATGCTCACCAAAGAACGAAATTAAATATATAAATTATTATTGCGTTTATTGTTTGCAAATTAAAACAAAATTATATTTAAGAAATACTCAGAAATTGTTAACAATTGAACAGGACACGACGCCTCCTCGTTTTGGCAGCTTTACTTAACACTGTGTGGGATGCGTTGCTTGCTCCTCCTTGGACTGATAGGTGTATTCCGTATGAAGTCCATGTGGCGCTGCATGGGCAGCATGCATCGCATTGTAGCCCGGCTTTTGACCAAGTCCCTGTGTTGTTGGCTTGTAGATGTTGCCCAGTTCCTGAGCCAGCATATATTGCTCCTGCTCGGGATAATCGTGTTCGCAGTGATGCTCTCCGCAGATCTTGCACTCATAAATATTGGGTCGCAACGTAATCTTAATGCGCTGTGGACGAGAGGACATTTAAATTGATGAATTAAGCAGAAGTTCATATTGTTATAGTCTTCTCACCTCCCAGAAGTTGTTGCCCTCGGCGCGCATAAAGTTGATGATCGCATAGCCGGGTATGCAGATCAATGAGAGGGAGGCAAACATCCAGCCAATGCCATAGGCCCAGTCTGGATATTTGTAGCGTCCGTTGTGATACGTGGGCTCCTTGTAGTTGATCAAACTCAGCACCCAAATTGCCTACAAAAACGAAAAAGCATCAGCTGAGATCTTTTCCTGTTTTATATAATCTTTTGGAACCTACAAAGAGCAGGCAGGGTCCCAGAACGAGCCAGCAGGACTTCAAGTAGAACGATGGCGCCTTTCCTGTCATTTGTTTGACATTCTTTGAGAGTCGCCCGGTGCCGTAGAACCAGGCTATGGCAATCATCTGACAGAAAGCCAGAAACATGATTGTAACGGAGGCAGCATAGTGATCCATCAATTGGAAGTAATAGATGCCACCCTGTATAATATTTGGCAGTCCAAACAGACACGAGATGACGCAGACAAAGAGCACAACGATCTCATGATATCCCAAATGCTTTTTGATCCAACGTGGAAAGCCATCCTGTATCGATGTAACCACCACCTCGACTATGGCAAACTGTGAATTGAGGCCCAGGCAGAGTAGCATGAAGAAGAACATGACGGCCCATAGCTGAGCATACGGCATCTTGGCCATGGCCTGTGGATACACTACAAATATCATGCCCGGGCCATCACCAATCACATCCCTCACATTTGTGTTCTGCTCCAGGGCGAGATTCCCCAGCGTGGAGAAGGCAAAGATGCCCACCAGTAAGCTGGTCAATATGTTGACAACACTCACGGCAATCGTATCGCGTAGTATGTTGTTATTGTACTTGTTGTAGCTGGCAAACGAGATCATCGAACCAAATGTGATGCCCAGTGAATTAAAGTTCTGTGAGGCCGCATTGATCCAAACATTCGCATTCTTCAACTCCGACCAATTGGGCCGGAAGAAGAAGCGTAATCCCTCGTCAGCTCCTTTTAGCGTAACCGCGCGGAACATGAGAATGATGATGAGCACAAATGGGAATGTGGCCGTAAAGTAGCGCACCTTGGCGGAAGACTTAATGGACTTCCAGGTGGCAAAGTAAACCATCAACCAAGCGCAGACAAGACAGGCAAACAGCTCCCAGCGCATCATGCCCGGATACTCCAATCCCGCACTTATCTGCAGCACTTTGTTCCTGCAAAGAAGAGATTTCAACTAAATATTGTTATTCCTATAAGGATTCACTGATTGTTTCCTACTCAAAGAATTCCTCGGAGGGTGTGCGTGATGTATCCGGCGCTGTCATATTCATCTCCTTACTCTGTGGCACCCAACAATCGGGTGTGTTCCATCTGCAATTGGATTAAGTGAATGACTTGCGAATGTTTATGAATGAGAAATGAGTGTATATTTACCTGTTGGTGCAGTCAATCCACGGCATTTCCGTTTTGAATGATGTGAAAAAGTAATAAATTGAATAACCTATTATGACGCTATAGTATGTGGACATGAGAAACGAGACAA
Source organism: Drosophila funebris (assembly GCA_018901825.1). Lineage (NCBI taxonomy): Eukaryota > Metazoa > Arthropoda > Insecta > Diptera > Drosophilidae > Drosophila > Drosophila funebris. The sequence continues at coordinate 1,947,924 of JAEIFK010000425.1, read as the reverse complement.
CCACACTGGCCAGTCCAGCTCCTAAACAAAATGGGGGTAAGTGAATGCATTTAATAGTTATTTAATATTTGTGCAAATATATTTGATTAATATGAGGATGTGAAGAAGGGAAAAACCATTTGGATTTGCATTGGTTTAATAATATGTGTTTCTTATTTTTTATTTAATTTTAAACAATTATATTGTTACTTGAATCGAGACGGGAACAAGAACTAGAAAACGTTTATTTATAATCCTTTAAAAATCAAGGAATGTTTTGCGGCGAATTTCAGGAGCAATGCTTGAATATAATTTGTAATTGTGCTTAAAATGGATCAAATTGAATATATTCTTTAAGTATTAAATAATTATATTAAAGCTTAGATCGAAAAGGGGGAGAACCCAGAAATGTTTACTTAGAAACCTCCAAAATTTCCTGTAAGAATAATAACGAATTTAATAGGAACATTTCGATGAGAATTAACCAATGAACATTTGGATAAAATTCGTGATTGGATTTAAAAATGAATTAATTTGATTATAATCTTTATTATATATAATATTACATGATTGGTTTGAAATGGGATTTTTTTATTTTTTATTAATTATATAATACTATATTATATAAATATTTAAAGATATTTTCTACTTTTTGGATTGCAAGAAGTTGAGTTTATGTTACATTCCTTTGCTGATCTTTGGACTCTGACAACTCAAGTTTGCATGGAACTTAGTTGCGCTTTTAGTTGACTGAGCTAAGAGTTAAATTTATGCCTAATCAGGTCGTTTATGCTTATAAATCAAACTGGTTCAAGCGAATCACATGTCTAGACATATTTGTAGTCATCTGCATAATTCTAATTGACCGTGTGCCGTTGGAAGGCAATTAAAACTTATATCTTGGTTAAAAAATAATGTGTCCATTAATATTTATTAGTTAGCTTCCAGTTAACAATTTTGTTGGGATGGGTGTAGGCGTGGTCGTGGGTGTAGGTGTGGGCGTGGTCATGGGCGTAACAAGGCTATTCTATTGGCAAAACATTGGCAATAATTAAACGATTTGCAAATATGTCAAACTAATGTTGTTTATTAGATTTATGACTGCGGCCTTTAATTAGTATTATGTGAAGGGAAGTTTGTTTGCTTTGCTATAGAAGATAGGCCAACAGCGGGAGAGAGGGTAGTGGGTTAGTGGGGTCTCACATTCAGTTGCGAGACGCGTACGTAAATCGCTCAAAACATTTCCGTTTCACTGTTTTCACATTTTCACGCCATTCCCCACAACAATGATACTAACTAATTAGCATCTTATCTCACTTTCTTGCAAGCTTCTCTCGCCATTTTCTCTCTCTTTCTAACGCTGTGTGCGCTGATCTTCTTCAACACATGCGAATTGCAAGTGCTACAGTTTCACTGAAAGTCGCTCAAATCTTTCCAAGTCAAGTGTAAGATTTGTATACCCTGTAACAAAAGAGTATATAAGCTCGCTGCTCAAAATATAAATATCTACATCTATCTCAACATAATATTCATTTATATTTCAGAAAGATTCAACCACTTTAATCGAAACTACAGAGTACTTTGCTGCCTAATACTCCCAGTTAGCTCTTGCTCGTTTGTTTAGGTTTTCTTTTCAGTGACTTTTGAAGCTTTATGTGAACTGAAACCTCAACGTTCGTTTGACTAACTATGTACATAGTACTTTAACTATGGTTAGACCTTGACAATGAACTCAGTTAAAGCAGCGCCCATATTTATTTGTCATGCCCCCATGGGTAATCCTCATATTGTGCCGAGTCGTTTTGTTTTACATTTTCAAAAGAATATTTCTAAATTTAGTTACACAAAACGTGATAGCGTGACGCATTAAGTGTGTAAATACGTACACGTATGTCCACAAAATGACGCAATGAGTATTGAGCTTCAAATTAACGGGGCTGAGAACTAAACATACAACAGCTATCAGTAATTAACGTTGAATTTGAAATCAGAAAACATGTTCTGAATTATAAGGAATAAAGGAGTACAACAGGGTCAAAATTATCCAAATTTTTATTCTAAATTAACAAAATTTTGATGTAGATTGAATTTAGAGTCCAAACATATATTAAAATAGCATTCCACTTGGAGATTAGTTAAGTCTCGACAAAGATATCAAATCTTGAACTTTTTGAAAATTTATGGAAAAATTGGAAAATTTTTGAGCAAAATTTTATATATTACAATTATTGAAAAAGAACAATTTACTTCTAGAAATGCGTCACAAAATATATATTTCATATGACAACCTGGGTTGTATATCTTCTGAAGTCTCTTCGATTTCGCGAAGATTACGTATACGACATGGTGTTTGTTGTTAAGTCTGGCAGCAACTTTCAATGGCCATAAATTCAGCTGCATTCGCAGTCACTCTCTATTAATATCTTGTCTGTGCTTAAAATGCGCTAAATTATTTATCTTATCATTTTTTCTATGAAATTGTTCGATAAGTCGTATTGTTACGTATCAATAATTAAATTAAGTTTCTTTGACTCACTTTGATTAACTTATGTCAAAACTTAGCCTTGTTATGAACTAGTTATGAACTTACCCTTAAATAGGGGACACAGTTGACCCAGTGCACCGATGGGACCCCGCCCCGTGTATTGTCCGACAGACAACTCCATAAAGAGCAATGGTATGCTGCATATGAAGAGTATTATGCAATAAGGTACTAGAAACACACCTGCAAATTGTCAATAAAGATATAGATATAGTTATCAAGGTAATGAGATGGCTAGTCAAAAGGCTAAGCAGCTAAGTAAACAAATTAAATTAATTATAAATATTTGACATCAAACAACAATTGCAAATTGTTCTCCAGTCATAAATGTAAATGGGCTGACTCTCCTCTCTCATTCTTTCTCTCTCTCTCTCTCTCTCTCTCTCTCTGTCGCTGTCTCTAAATATCGAGAGAAAAAGAGATTGAGAGATATGTGTAAATGAAGATGGACGCAGACTGTCAAGTGGCTTGCGTGTGATTCAGGCAAGGGGAGCGAAGGGTGGAAAGTTAAGAAACTATAGAGATGACAGTGACCGCTTTATTTTAGCGTTGAGCTTGAACAAATTTTAATTTATGAGTTTACAGCGGAAATGTCGCATAAAGCGCGAATTTTCCAAGTCCCACGTTGCTGTCACTGTAGTATCAAAAGTATGTGCCGCAAGCTCATTCTCTTTCCTTCTTTCCGGCACTTCCGTTAAGATTTATGTGTAGTTTGTTAGTTTTATATGTTGTACTTACCCCCTCCACTTTTGTAGCACATGTAGGGAAAACGCCAAACATTGCCGAGGCCAACAGAATAACCAATGCAGGCCAAGACAAACTGCATTTTGTTGGCCCAATGCTGTTGGCGCGGTTTCAAATGGGCCGCCTCGTCGGACATATCCATGTAGCTGTCATCGTCATCGATGCCCAGCGGTCTGTGTGTATTGCAATAAAACATAATGAGTGTAAACTGAGTGTATTCATGGGTGTATTCATAGTAATTTGCATTATAGTCAGCCAGCCAAGCGCATCTAATTGCGGTCAACACTTGCCACAGACCAGATTGCATGACCATCGCCCCCTAACTAACATTTCTGGTGTGTCAAATAGTTTAATTGTAGTAATCACATGCTAGACACCATATATTACCATGTGCCATATGCCATATACCTTCTACCCAGTGCCATTTAACAGTTACCAGTTGCAACAACAACAACAACAACAACAACAATAATAGGGGTAGCTGTCGGAGGTGTCAAATGCCATTGCATTGTTGACTCAAATGATCTCTGAGATTGTGGGGTGTTTGTTTAGATTGGAGGGCTAAACAGTTTGATGAGGTGTTAGCTACTGTTGATGCTCTTGTTGTTGCTGTTATTGTTGTTGTTATGCTCTTTGTTGGCAGGTTAGGCAATAATTTGAATTACGTAAACTTTAGAAGCTCAGTGATACGAGACTTGAGAGAATTTGTGCTTAACTTTGTCGCTTTCCTTTTCTTTCTTTAACTCGTCTTCTTATAGTAAGAGAGAGGAATTGAAAATGTTCTAAAAACAAATTTAGACTGTCTATAAGGAGTGTTCCACATACAAATTGACTTTTACATCAGACATCTGCGCTTGAAAGTAAAGTCTTGCCTTTGATTTCAACCAGATAAGTGAATTTAGTGTCTGTTTCCATTGGATTAAGTCTGATATTTAATGATTAGTATTTGAAATTAAATTCTCAAGATAATTAATTTGATTTTATGCTTTATGTTTCTAAAGCTGATATAAATTATTGTAACTTTAGTATCTCTTCCGACACCGCCCTTACTGCTTACTTATCTTTCAACTGTATAAGTTGAAGTTAAAACTGAAGCTGATAAATCTCTAAAACCTCTCTTTTATTTCCGAAACCCGACCTATTTCGCCTGAGCTTAGTATAGAATTATTCATTTGCCGAGAACGATTGATTACTACTGAGTTTCCTCATAATAATTAGAACTTGTAAGACTTAGAACATGTTGTCTTATCATTATGTCTTGTATGGGATTATTTAGATATATAGCATGACTATTTCTAGAACCTTTTTACAACTGGTTTCTATCAAATATAAGAAATATTATAATTTGTATATAATTACACTTGAGTCTGTTTCCAAAACTTCTTAATATATAAATAAAACATACTTAGATTTTGTTATTAATTTCTAAATAGTTCAGCTAGTTGTCATCTGTATGGAGATGAGTTCAATGAGAGCAATTTAAAACCTGTACAGGGTATAAAAACTTGTAGGCCTCCATAACACGTGCCGCAGTGTTGAACTATGAGCAGCTCTATATATAGACAGCATTCAATGAATCTTTAGCGCAAATTTAAACAGTCCACATATCCATTAAGTAAACGTTAATATTCAATCAGCGGCATTTCGCTAATGAGCAAAGCACACACAGTTTATCATAATAGGGTATATAAATTTAAATTGAATGCTATTAAGATCAATTTAGCTGGCATGATTTGGGCCAAATTATGTAAGAAAACACGTTGGCTTACACTTTGGCCACACGGTTGAAGCGAAAAAAGGATTGCTCCGATTGCTTCGAGGATTGGGCATCGAGATCGTTGCGATAGGGCATCTCGATGGATTATTATAATGTATTCTCAGGTATATAGTTCACGCTATATGCGAGAATATGTTCCATATATAATAAACTTAAACTTGTTTCACGTTATCCATGCGTCCATTACTGTTACTGATACTATTCCTTGAATATTTTTGTATCATGCGATAAGACACTCAAAGAAGGATTCGAATAACTGGAGAACAAACTGCACCGTTCGTAGGTTGCCACTTAACTGAATATCGCTCGGTACTTGGAGCTTGGGACTAATCTTACGATTCGAAATTAACTTTTCGATAACTAAGCGTCAATTATTTGAGTCAATAGAGTGAAGTCTAGTTATGTAGATCTGTTGATCTCGTTAAGGAACATTGCTTAAAAATAGCGCAACGATCCGTTTCATCCAACGATCCGAAGCTATTCACGTTTCTTGCCAACAGACTGGGCAAGGAGGCATCATGTGGCCCCCAAAACATACTATAGATCCAAACAGTTCAAACAATTGGTGTTAAAATCTCATGTTTGCTATGAAATAGGTGTGATCACATTTGCTTTTTTTTTTGTTTGCTCGTACCTCTTAAAAATGGTGCCAAAATTGGCGATTAATCTTAAAGCATTTGATGTGCCCGTCAATTTGATTGACAAGGGGCGCGCTTTTGTTGTGCTAATGGAACGAGGGCTGGCGAATTGAATAAAATATAATCAGAAGGTTCAGCTTGATGCGGACACTGTTTAGCTAACTAATATCTTTTCAAACTCTTTTAACAATTTAAAGGTTGACTAGTTCAATTGATTTGATTCAAAATTAAGTACCTAAAGTTCTAACTTCACTTTACTTGATTCTCTTTTATCTGTTGTAAAACTTTATTATACAAGTCTCTTTAATTTTGCTATTGATATTCAAAATGTTGATAGCTAAGTGTATTTATATATTTAGCTATATTCAAATCTGTTTCAGGCACACTTTAAAGATTAACAGCTGTTGAAACTTCTGCTGTTAATAACATAATCTGTTCTGTCATGCTCATGTTAACTTTAACAGCTCTTCACACTTCAGCGTCTTCTTTTTTTCACTTATTTTGAAACATATTTAAGCACATTTCACTGCTTTTAATTACTAGCTTAACAGTTGCCTATTAATTGTCAAGAAGAGTCTAGTTAACAGAACATAAAACTGTTCGTAAAAGCTCACCACAGCTGCTGTAAATGCAATTAATTTTCTACTTACGGTGGCGTTTGTGGGTTAACCATGTCGAACAACTCGTTAGCTGTGGTTGGCACGCGTCTTATGACCAACTTGCGTCCATCCGTGGACCCAATGCCAATGGAGGCCAACGAGCGCACGGATGTGACATCCGAGTAGATCTGATTGCCACCGGCGAGCTCATGAAAGTGATAGGAACTGCCGCTAAGAGAAGCCTGCGGTTGCATGTAGAGGGGATTAGGGGCTTGCAGTCCACAATTCGCAGCGGAGCTGCCGGCGAGATTACAGCTGCTGTCGCTCAGGCCGGGTAGATAAGCTGTGAATGTAGAACACGTAAACGTAAACGCACAACTACAAAATACCCTGCACCCATGTCCCTAGATGCCTATTATACCCTCATTGAACAGATGCAGGGTATGCAAACATCTAGCAATTGATAAAAGTGGAGCTCACCTGAGACCACGGAGCGCATGCTGCTATGATGACTGCCCAGCCGAGAGCGCACATCGTAGCTGAGTGGGGGAGACTGCCAGCGCATCATGTCCAGCCATGGTGGTTGTGGTGGTGCAGGTCAGCGTAGCAGGCGTAAAGTGAGCAGCCGGGGCCGCAACTGTTTCCCCATCGCAGTCATCAATGGTAAATGTAACCGTTGAGGTGGATGCCGCCGGCTGCGGCAGCTGCTGCAACTGTAAATGTTGCTGCAACTGTTGCGGCTGTATGACATCCGAACTGGGACGCGACTTGATCGACGCATGACGTGGCGTCTGTTGTTTCTGCAATGCCGCTGCCATGGCCACCAACGAGTTGGTGGAGTTGGTCTGCCGAAAGGGCAATTGTGGTGGCCCACCGCCCGCGCCAACGGGTGAACCAGGCGAGGCAGGTATAATGATGTACTTGTGGGGCCGTATCGAGGAATTTCGAATGAGACGCTGCTCATCGCCATCGCCGCAACTTTCGGCGCCGCTGTCCGATAGTTGACTGTGCCTCGAAAGCGGCGACAAGGTGGTAGGCGTGGTGCGCTTAGTTACCACATTTAGGGCAGTGGGTGAAGAGGCGGTTTTGGGCAACTGTTTGCCAACCTTATGACTTCCATCTTGGCCAGCTTGATCTGCCATTTTGGCCAAATGTTGTTTGGGTTTCTCCGCTGCTTCTTTTGCTTGCTTAGGAGCTGCTCAAATTCGTTGAAGTTATTGTTGTTGTTGTGATTGTTGTTATTGTCGCTGGATTAATCATAAAATCATATTTGTTGTAGTTATTGTTGTTGCTATTGTTGCTTTCATGCACGTATTTATCATTTTAATGCTCATAATTTGTAGCTGGTGTCGCTCTTGTTGTTGTTCTTGATGATTGTTGTTGTTACTGCTGCTGCTGCTGCTGCGGTTGTCATATTTTTAAATCACTTTAAAACCTTGAACACCACAATGCCATTATTATTATTATTATTATTTTTGTTGCTGTTGTTGTTGTTGTTAGTGTGCGCTCACTTAAGCTTTTAAATCATAATAAAACCAAATAAAGAGAAAACTGAAAAGATGCTCATTGTTTTTTATTTTTGTATTATTATCTTTATAAGAGTAGTTACTCTGAAAGTAAGATACTCTATGAAAGTGTATATGCTCCACAATATTCTACTCGACTCTGCAAATTGTCTTAATAACTTATTAACCTACATCATTCTGAATTACTTTAATAATCTCTAGAGGAGAGTAGAGTATTTTCATGCATTGCAAATCGTCTTACGCTCAGTTTTGCGACAGATTTCATTTGCCTTATTTAAGATCACTTAAGTGGTTTATTCAGTCTTTTACAAATTTACATTTTATTTAATTTTTCATTTCTTTAATAAAAAGAAGACAATAAATTGTTTAAGGGATTAACAGCGTGTCTTGTTCCTCTTCTTGTCAATCAGAATTGTAATTTAAGCTTTGACGGAGTTTGCTTCTACTATTATCAATCAGAATTATAATCTTTATTATATCTATTTCATAAATATTAACAGTTCTATTTGAAGAACCTTATGCTCCAAGTTTTTTCTTCAATTAATACCCAAATAATTTAATATACATCTGCTGCAACAGTTAACATATGCTAAACAGTCATGTATTGCTTATTTTAGGTCAAGTCAATGTGATGTTATGCTTCTGTTAAGCCTAACAGCGCTCTCAAAATTCATTGTCATTTCATAAATAATCTTGCAAGCTTAACGCAACAATTTATAAACTTTTCACATGGTTTAGTATTTGCTTTTGTTTATTTATAACTAAAAAAAAAAAAAAAAAAAAATATAAATAAACAAGCACATGCTTCATGTTCCCTTTTTTTATTTCTTCTTAAGTTTTATTTCCACTTTTTATCATCATGACAGTTAAACACTCATATCTGTCTGACGCGCACTTCAGTTCCCATCACAGTCACTCGCACTTCACTTCACATCAGTTACAAAATTGTATCTTATCGCCATGTGCCCCTTTCCCATTTCCCCCTGGCGCTTGACAACCTCTTTAACAGCATTTCTTTGTTGGCTTTCATTTTTTATGGGCCTTGACTAAGTTTGTTTTTTAATTTTGATGGATTTCAAACACTACGTCATAATCGTATCGATGATACATACATCAATCCATATGGCGCTAAGCTCTAGTGACTCTTTTGCTCGAGCGCAAAGGTCATTGAAATGGGTTCAGCATTATTAATTATACGCATCTTACGACAAGCTACAAGATACATTTTCGACTATAAAGTAACTCGCATTGCACACTGCATACTGGTATTTTATGGGGCTTTATTGTAATAGAACAGCCTCATTCATTTGCCATGTGATATGTAAATTTTTCAACTTACAGTCTCACTGCATGAGCTAAGCGCCGTAATGTGTCGTTAAGAGATTCATTCACACGTTTCTCAAGATGTATTGAACGGGATTAGATCCATTCTATAACATCTTATGAGTAGGTAATAGAACTTCATTAGCTACTTCTGGTGTATTATGATTGTAATGAACTTTTATATATGCTTTGCTTCTCGGAATACGTGTAGCGTTTTATAAAAATGTTCTTAAGCTAAACTATATTTTTATAAATATTGTAGAATTTTTCTTTAATATTCTTGAACAAATTTATATTATTTATAATTATTGTATCTTGAGTCTTTAAATATATATACATATTTCTATATATTGACAATATTTCGTATAGAATTTGCTTGGAACATACAACTTTTAATGTTCTTCAATATGTTTACATTTAATATATTTTTCAATATAGAGACTGCGTTTGAATAGTAAGGATAGTTAGATCAATTCAAGAAACTATGAAAGGCTTTGTGTTAATGAAAACAGCATCCATACTAAGCAAATTCTCAATGTGAAAAAAATTGCAAAAAAAGGAAATGAAAATGAAAAAATAATTAATTTTTTTTATTATACAAAGTAAACGTTTTTTTTCTTGTCGTTATTTTAGTTTGTTTTCTCAGCAAATAATAATAAAAATGTAATTTGTTGTACATTTTGGCATTGATTGAAACCAAAAAAACATGTATAATGTTCGTAACAATTGTTAATGATAATTGAAAATCATTTTGTAAATTTTAATAGATTAATTAAAGTGATTTTGCGACACTTTTCAATTGAATATGAATTGAATTCATTCAGCTCATTCAACAATGGCCTAGGTTCAATTTTAATCATAATTCATAATCGTATAATCGTATAATAGCATAATCAACACATTGCACGGTATATTGTATTATATCAATTACCCAGCCGGCGGAGGTGGCGAGAGATTGATAACGCGGCGTAAACGCGATGCGTGTGCCAGCCTCAAGTTGGAATATTGTTTAAACAGTTTTTAAAGAGTTCATCAATTTGGGTATTTCCATGCCAAACATGTCTAAATGAGCGCACGATTGTTGTTTGGCCCGTTTCACGAATGCATAAACACCGCAAACACCACGATAGAGTCGTCGTAGAGCCGTGGAGTCTACGTAAAGACCCCTGAGAAACGTGCAAACACGCGCGCTGTCAAATGTCAACTGATCCACGTTTGCGAATATCGTTTACACTTGATGTCGCTTTTGGGGCTTGTGTTGACTTGCCAGCCATGAGCTAGCGGGGGTTGAGAGAGGAGAGGCCTCTTGGGGTTTCGGAGGCCTGTAGCTCGCTCTTTCGCTCTCGTTCTCCCTCAGTCGCTCTCTTTCGCTCGCTGTGTGAGTGAGCATTTACGGGTTTTGGTTTTGTTTTTGTCGAGCGCTCGCTTTGACTTTCCGGCGCGGCATCTGATAGCAGGCAGCAACAATCAGAATAACCGCAAACTAAAATGTTACAATCGAGCTGAATGTGCCACAATATACCAATTTTGCAATTTTATATAATTCCGATATAATTCTGATTCATTTAAATAAATATTTGCACATTTTTTACAAAATATAGAGACAAAGATTGAAATTGTTAAACTTATTTGGTATACATTCTTTTTGAAAAACAGAAACTAATAATGTTCTGCTTTATAGAATTTAAAAATAAAACATTCAACATGTTAACATATATTTTCATTTATATGATCAGAGAGCTCTTTTACCTCTCACATACAGGGTATATTTGTTGGAGAAGACGAAAGAGAGTGCGGTTTGAAAGCAAGTGAGGTTTATTCCGTCATTTGCCGTTTGTTTCAGATGCTGTTGCTGTTGCTGCTGCTGCTTATCCCCCAAAGCTTGCATATTAATTTTTATTATACGACCAACAAGAAGAAGCTACAATTTGGCGAGCAGTTGAGTTGAAAGTTCTCGTTGTATATAGTAGCTTGTTGGATGGGATTTTGTTTGAGGGGGCTAGTCGGGGATCATATTTGATAAGTGCATTTTTTTTTTTATCACTTAACAGACAGACGCAACGATAAGCTGATTGATAATACTGTGCAGGGAGGTAAGTCAAGGTAAACGGGCAAAATACGAGACGATTTTTATTTAATAATCAAGTGAGATATACGAGATACTTAAGTGTTTAATATACTAAGATCACATGTTTCAACTCGAAACGAGTTTTTGAATATCTACATAATATTGACAAACTAATCTCCGATCGTTCGAAAGTCGCCTGCTTAAAATTTTATTGAACAGAAAGTAGTATCAGCAAATATATGGAATCGAATCTTATCTTAAACTGATTTTTGTATTCTCTAATTGAGGGAGTGCTTAATGTGACACTTGAAGCTGTAAAAATAAAAATACAGATGTTGTTTTTTTTTTTTTATATTTTTCTTTATTCATATTCATTTATTATTTATTAGTTTACAAAAAGCAATTACAATTATAATGTTTTTGTTTTATTTTAAATACAATTCTTTATAATTACAATTTAACTATTGTTGTTCTTTTTACAATTCTTCTCTCATTTGTTGTTGTTTAATATTTGCTGCCAGTGCAAAAAGTTTCATCAACTTAATAATAGTTTCTTTTTATCTTGAAAATGATTAATAACGTTTTCATTAAGAAGAAAAAATAAAAGTTTTAGTTTTTAATTGTGAGCGAAATTGTTTAATTCATTAATTTGTGCACTTTTACTATTGTTTTGTTCTTTTTTTTTTATTTTTAATAAGAAAATAATTTTATGCCTGGCATGAACCTATTGCTGGGGAGAAAGTTATATAGAAACCTATACACAAAAATTACTAAAAAAATACCATCGGTTTGTGTATTATTTACAATTGGTCTCTTTCTTTAACTATGTGTGTGTGTGTGTGTGTGTGAGAGAGTGTGAGTGTGTGCGAGTTCTCATGGTATTTTCACTATATAAAGAAATTGTCTTCTGTTTTGGCTTAAAGTAGTGACTATACATTTTGTTTATGTTTAATAATATTAATTTAAAACTTCATTTTGAATAATTTAATTATAACGGCGCATTCACCTTCACTCCCAACATCCTATCCAGCCTAAGCTAACAGTCACGCCCCCTGTAAAACGGACGCCCAAAAGAAAAAATTCGCTGCATAATTTCAGGCGCGTTGACAGCTGCGTTCTGTGCTTTAGACCGGGCAAAGAATTGAGTGGAAATTAAAGGGTAACTAACGCCGATTCGTTGTTTAGTTTCATTTCTTTCAATTCCTCTTTTTTTCTTTTTTGTTTTTTAAGTACCTTATCGTACTTGTCAAGCTATTAGTTTAGTTTTTAGTTAGTGGAAGTATCTTTCTTTCATTTGCATTTTAAAACAATCACAACAATTTAATATTAATTGACTAAAAAACTACAAAAATAATTGGGTTAATCATAGATAAAGATCAGAAAGTAAGTATATAGTGTTATATAGTGCAAATCCTCCATTAGTCGCTATTAAAACAAATCCTTAATTAATCATTTGTGCGCTGTCTGACGCCTCAGTGGCAGTATTTTTTTTTAGTATTTTTATTTATATACTTTTTTAAGTTGGGAACAACTTTTTCCAGTGCCTAAAACAAGTTCATTTGGCTGTGATCTGTGTGTGTGTGAGTTGAACTTGTTTTCTCTTTATATAATCCTGAAAGAACAATCGTTGATATATTGTCCTTTGGTTATACTCTTTTTTGGGCAACTGGGAACTTTGTTGTTACCTAAATTGGGGCTTCACGTACTGCTAAGGAGTATTTCTCTTTTCGGGGTGCATTGTTCGTTTCGTGTTCTTTTGTTTTTTGTATTTTTGTGGAAAATTAAGGCAGTTTTTAATTGGAAAAGGCGAGCTCAGATCCTAAATTATATGGTGTATAGGAAGTGTAGTAGTGTGTACATGTATGTATTGTGTGTATTGTATGTGTGTGTGTGTGTGATATAATACAAAGTGTTGCTGTTGTTGCTACTACCCACACCCTAAACATTTATAGGAAGTCTTTATAGTTATATATGTATATAACAAAATATCAATATGTAATCATAAATCGACTAATGAAGAAGTTGTTGTTAGAGAACGAGAATTATTTTGTAGCTGCGTCTGCATCTGCTCTTCTACTTTCCTCTCTTTCTATTCTTTTCACTGTTTTGGCAGTTTCCTAAGTTATTCATTTTGTGGTTCTACGCAAAATTCTCATATTAGTAAGGAAATGGAAGGAATACTAAAAAGTTAGTACAAATATATGCATAATAATAAAATTATTTTCTTAACGTTAATCATTTAATAATGTTTATGTGCATTATTTTCTCTTAATATTTTTTTCTTTTCTTTTTACAATGCTTCTTTCTTTGTTTCATTTCGTTTCTTCGCGTGGGTGTTTCATAAACGCCTAAAACACACGAGACTACAGTTTCGGCTCACAACTGTACTTTTGCTTTTCCTTTGCTTGCATTTTCATTGCATTTCATTTACGCGAAATTTAATTTCGTTTTCTTATGTCTTCTTGCACGAGCTTCTCAAATATCAATCTATTTTTTATCATTCATTATCTTTTATGTTCTAAAATTATAGCTAGGTGTTTGTTTGTTGTTGCTTGTTGTTACTTTACTTGTTTAGGAAATATAATCGGGCGTTGGTTCAGGCGCAGCGTCCGGATTGGCAAACAGGGGGTTGGGGAACTCTGGCGGGTGGGGTAGTGGTGCCAAGGTCTTCGGACGTCTTCTGTAGGCCATTAGCCAGCAGGACACCGCAACGGCGACGGCAACAAGTGCCAATAGCGCCGTTATGACCAAAGCTATAATCAAACCCACCATGGAAACGCAAATATCCTCAACACGCTGAGCAGCCGGTTTGACTGTAACAAAGGAAAAAGAGTGTTAAAGGGGAAATTATCTTGGGGAGCATGTACGAATAGAGTACTCACTGTTGGCATCATTGAGGCCGGGACCACTGCGCTTCTCAAATGTCAATATGGCATTGGAGGATATGGTAATTTCCTCGCGCAGCTGACCCTCCACTCCAGTGCTCGTCGCAATAGCCGTCGTATCGCTGGAGTTATCGGCAATGGAACGACGACGCCGTCCGAAGGCATTATAACCACCGCAATTGACAGGCTGACATTTGCCAAAGCAAACGCGTATGTTGCACTGGAAGCGTATGTTGTCACTGGAGGGGAATTTGAAGGCATTGAAGCTGGCCAGCAGACTGTTCGTATCGGGATTGTATTCCCAGTTGCCAAAGATGCTGGTGTCTGTGGCACAGCCGTTCTCATCCGTGACCAGATACTCGTTCTGTACATTATCCTCCATGGTCTTAGCGATGCAGGAACGTGCGAAGCCGCCATAAATAGCTAAGGAAAGTAAGGAGTTTAGTTAGCATATCAGGAAGTATCAATAAGATGCTCAGGCTACTCACTGGCTGGTTCGACGTCCACTTGTAGTCTCAGATTGTCGCCGATCTCAGCAGAGTTGATTTCCTCTCCTTCATTGGTTATGATCCTCATCTGACAGATGGGCGGAGGTCCAGTATTGGCAATAGTTCCAGCCGTAGTCAACATGGAAACATTGAAGCCCAAGGTGACATTCTTCTCTCCAGTTTGATAGACGCACTTGATGTTGTAGGCTTGTGCCTTGTAGGTAACCAGCTTGGGATGCTTCTGTATGACCAGCACAAAGCTGGCCACATCCTTAACCGCTTGCATACCGCAGCTGCCGAAGTGAACGCGGAAGATTTCCGTGCGTGGCACCGTCTCTCCGGCCAAATTGACAACGCGACGGCATTCTTCATCCTTGCTGTGTCCCTTCACATAAAGCACGCCATTGAAGCCGGGCTCTGTGATGTGAATCTCCACCTGGACACCATCAGCCAGACAGCTGACAACCATGTCGGGACGTGGGAAATCCGTGCGGAAGTTGGTGTGATTGCAATGGAGTTCGGGATTACCTGTGTAACCCGTAATGCATTGACATTGAGCACGATGATTCACGGCATTACAGAAAGCATTAACGCCACAGGTCTTGGTCAGGCAAGGATCCATACAGGTCTTGGTTTCGGGATTACAGAAGCGATTATCCGCACACTGTTCGTTAGTTGTACACTCGGGTTGTTCGACGGGTTGACACTCGCCCTGTGAGGTCAAACGATAGCCCAACTCGATGGGACAAGTGCAGCGACCACGTTCATCGATTACCATGCCGCGCTCTAAGGCGCACACACAGTGACCACTCTCATCGATGCGATAACCTTGTTCAACCAGACATGGAGTGCAGTACTCGTAGATATCGAGAGCGCTGCCAGGTGGACAAACGCATTGTCCATCCACATCGCGTACGAAGCCCTTCTCGATGACACAGAGGGAACGCTTGTCGCACTGCACCGCAGCATTGCCGGTATAGCCCTCAAGGCACTCACAGATCATGGTACGTACGGGTAGTGTATCCAGGACGCGGCATTCGGCATTCACACCACATGGTTGGGTTGCATTGCAGGGATTGATGCATTCGCCATGGAGACAAGCTTTTTGTGTGGGACAATCTCCATCGCTGATGCAAATGGGTACCACACGCTCCTGTTCGCAGCCATTGCGTCCGGGAATAGTTCCAGCTGGGCAGGCACATTGCGGCTTATGTTGATAGACCTTGCAACGTTCATCGCTGGCGCAGATTGCAGTAGTCTCGCAAGGATTAGCGCATTTGCCATTGACACACGCCTTGTCTGTGGGACATTCGTCGTCGGTGCGACAACCAAGAGGTGTGCACCCAAGCCGAGCATTGCCTCCATGTCCAGGAGCACATTCACAAACCGCACGATGATTGATGGCCAGACACTCAGCATTAGGACCACATTGCTCGCCCTGACAGGCGGGCACACAGAGTTGATTACGACAGACATGAGTTGCCGGACACTCCGAGTTAATGCTGCACTCGATCTTGGCGCACTCGAACTCGGGATTACCCTCATAACCCTGGCGACAAGTGCACACAGGCTTATGGTCTTTGATGCGACATTCTGCGTTCAAGCCACAATTGCATGGATCTCGACAAATGCCATTCACACAGGATTTGTCGGCAGAACAGTCGCTGTCGGAGATGCAACCACCGACTGTGACAACACTCTTGGTAGGCTTGCAGCTGCCGCTGCCGCTGCTGATATACCCATCGGGGCAAATACAGATCATGGTGCGAACTGGAGCTGTGGGTGTCACCTGGCACTGGGCAGGCCGTTGACAGGGTTCCAGCGCCAAACAAGGATCGACGCATTGTTCATTGATGCATGCCAAACGTGCCGGACAATCCGTGTCTAACTTGCACACGGGCTGCGGCTGCGGGCGACAGTCCACATAGGGATTGCCCAGGAAGTCTGCAGGACAACGGCACACGGCCATATGATTCTGTGGACGACACTCGGCGCGTGGGGCGCAGATATTGTGATAGACGCAGGGATTGACACACTGTTCATTCTGGCAGGTCTTGTCAGTGGGGCAGTCGTTGTTGCTGCTGCAACCGATGACGCGGCAACGCTCGTACGGATTACCCCGATAACCGCTAAGGCAGCGGCATTGGGCGCGAGTCGATTGGACGTAACACTCTGCATTGGGACCGCAGGGATCGTTGAGCAGGCAGGGATTAATACAGTTGCCATTGATACAGGCCTTTCCAGAGTCACATTCACCATCGACACGGCAGCCAATAGAGCGACAAGCGGCGTAAGGATTACCCTCGAAACCATCCTGGCAACTACATACGGCGCGATGTTGTTGCACTTGGCAGATGGCATTGGTGCCACAGTTGCAAGGATTGCGACACTGGCGATTTACACATGCTTCCTGATCCCCACAATCCAGATCACTCTCGCATCCAGGTGGACTCTGTAGCACCAGCTGACGACACTCGCCGCTAGCATCTGGCACCTGGGATTCGGGACACTCACAGACCATGGTGCGTACGGGCACGCTGTCGAGAACGCTGCAATGGGCGCTGCGTGCGCAGGGTGAGAGTTCAGTGCAAGGATTCTGGCACTTGGCATCAATGCAGGCCAAACCACTTGGACAATCGCCGTCATCGCGGCACACAGGTTCCACCGGACGTGGTTCACAGAAGGCATGAGGATTACCCAGGGGTAGTTGATCCGGACAACGGCAGACGGCACGATGTTGCAACGCCTGGCAGATGGCATTCTGAGCACACGGACTCTGAGCACAAGGATTGACACACTGGTTGGTCACACATGCCAAATTGGTGGCACAGTCGTGATCCGAGTGGCATTCCAAGCGCAGACATCTCACAAATGGATCGCCCTCGAGTCCGGTTGGACAACGGCAACTAGCACGATGATTTCTTCCATAACACTCGGCATTTAAGGCACAAGGATCAGAGACAAGGCAAGGATTAAGGCATTCACGATTTACACACTGTTTGTCGCCGGCGCATTCATCATCTGATTGGCAGCCAATGGGAGCACATCCAAACTGGGCATTGCCCGAGTAACCTGGCTGGCAATAGCAGATGGGATGATGATTCTTCACAATGCACTCGGCATGAGGTCCACAATTGCAAGGATTAATACACTGTGCGTTAATGCACGCCTCCGTGGCGGGACAGTCCGAGCTGGACTTGCAACCCACAGTGATGACATCGGAAGCTGTAAGCGATTTAGAAATTAGCTATAGTTGTAGTTGAAAGGATTACTTCTACAACTTACGTGGTATACAGCGTACACGAGGATCTCCAGTGTAGCTAGGTGGACAGCGACAGATGGCGGCACGTTCCTGCACATGACAGTAGGCGCCAAGGCCGCAGGCATCGGCCACACATGGATTAACACAGCGTTCGTTCAGACAGTTCTTGTCTCGAGGACAGTCGTCATTGCGTGTGCACTCGGCACCCGGAATCTTCGGTAGAGCAATGTCCGTGGTGTAGCATTCGATGCGAGGATTACCCTGATAACCGGCTGGACAACTGCATTGGGCATAATGATCCCTTGCACTACATTGAGCATTGACGCCACAACGTTCCAAGCGGCAGGCATCCAGGCAGCTGCCATGGAGACACACCTCGGAACTGGCGCACTCGGCATTATGTTGACAGCCGCCGGGTACAATAACAGCCTGAATGGGCACACAGTTGCCGGAATTGTCGGAGACAGTATCGCTGGGACACTTGCAGATCATGGTGCGGAGTGGGAGCGTATCCAGGACGGCACAGCTTTGCTGTGGACTGCATACATGTGGTGTGGCACAAGGATCCGCACAGCGTTGATTGATGCAAGCCAATTTCGATGGACATTCGGCATCCTGGGTGCACTCTGGTTTTGGATCTCGCTTGGGCAACTCGCACAGCACGAAGGGATTGCCTTGGAAGCCGGAGCGACACTCGCACTGCGGCTGATGGCGGCGTCCCTGGCAAATGGCATTCACAGTGCACGTGTCCTGCTCACAAACAGGGCGACAGACGCGATTCAAACGATCGCACGCCTCGTGATCCGCGCAATCTTCGTTATACTGACAGTGTCCTGTTATGCATGCAACGAAGGGACTTCCTTGCGTACCGGCAGGACACTTGCAGACAGCTTGATGGTTTTGGGGCAGGCATTCGGCTCCACTACCACAACGTACCTGGCCATGGGTACAAGGATTTACGCAGTTCTCATTCAAGCAAGCTTTGTCGTAAGGACAATCAGCATTGATCTTGCACTCAGCTGAAGAATGGGAGAAAGGGAATCGTTGTTAGGTTCAGTTCAAGTTACAATAACTCTAAGAGTACTTACGTTTGAAGCACTGGACTTGAGGGTCACCACCCCAGCCAGCGGGACAGTAGCAAATGGGTCGATAGTTCTGTACACGACATTCGGCATTGCCGGCACATGGATTGGCCTCGGCACAAGGATCCTGGCAACGCTGATTAATGCACGCCGTTAACGGCGTACACTCCAGTCGTGTTTGCAGCCCGCTGTGATTTGTGCTGCAGGAATGTAAGGTCATGGATTAGTTTAGCTCTACGTACAAGTAGAGATTGCACTTACGTGGCTGATAACAGTTGGTGAAGGGATCTCCTTGGGTGCCCTGTGGACAGCTGCAGAGAGCGCGATGTTGTTGTGCTAAGCACTGAGCTGTGCGTGCACATGGCGATGCATCCAGACATGGATTAACACAGTTGCCTCCGCGGCAAGCTTCCATATCCTGGCACTGATCATGCGACAAACAGCCCTGATCACGAGCGGGTTCTAAAGTGTAAGAAACAAAAGATTAACCATGGATTCCAAAAGTTGAAGGCAATTTGGGAGCAAGTGCAGCAGTTAGCATTGAGTAATCGAGTGCATTTATTGTGATGTGCAACTCATTGAACGAAGGGAATATAGGAGGAAATAGGGGATCATAAAGACCATAAAATTATTTAAATTATATATAAAAACTATTTACAAGTTGGCTGCAAAGAGAGAAGCAAAAATATGCTGCAATAAAGCATATAGAGAAGTACAGTTTCGCCGCAAACTTACAGGTTACAGAGAAATGCATGTTGTGACATAAATCGAGTAAAACAAAACGGTGTACAACCTATTTATTGCACAACACGCTGCCAATTCTAAGCAACCTTCCAAAGTGA
The DNA here is from genome assembly GCA_018901825.1 of Drosophila funebris. Taxonomy (NCBI): domain Eukaryota; kingdom Metazoa; phylum Arthropoda; class Insecta; order Diptera; family Drosophilidae; genus Drosophila; species Drosophila funebris. Next base: position 1,928,169 of record JAEIFK010000425.1, on the reverse strand, counting down.
GTGGAAATCCTGTAAGCTAACGAATTTTGGGGAGTTTAACCTACCTTTGCGACATCCAATGTCAGCATCACCCACATAGCCAGGTTCGCAGCGGCAGATCATGGTGCGCAGGGGCAAAGTATCAACGACCTCGCAAATGGCATTGGCACCGCATGGATGTGTGACATCGCAGGGATTCTTGCATTCCCCCACTGAAACAGGCCAATTTGCTGGGACACTCGGCATCCATGGTGCATCCCTCGGGTTGTGTTGGCAGTAAGTCGCAACGTATGGCGGGATTTCCGCTATAACCAGCTGGACAACGGCATTGGGCGCGATGATTGTCGACACGACACTGTGCACCAATGCCGCAGTTGCAAGGATCTTCACAGCGTTCGTTGCGGCAGGCAAGATGGAAAGAGCACTCATCATCACTGCTGCATTCAGGACGCTCGCAACGTACAAGAGGATTACCTCGATAGCCGTTGGGACAATGACAGCGGGCACGATGATTGAAGTCGGCGCGACAGATGGCGCCGGTGCCACACTGCGTGAAACCGCAAGGATCCACACACTGTTCATTGATGCAGGCCTCTGTGGGAGCACATTCTCCATCCGAGCGACAGCCCAGTAGATAGCAATGCTGGAGGGCATTGCCCGTGTAACCCTCATTGCAGACACACAGAGGACGATGGAGCTGGACATGGCAACGTGCCTGTTGAGCACATAGATTGGATTGCTCGCACGGATTGCGGCAAACCTGATTGATGCACGCCTTGTCATTGCTACACTCCGAATCGCTGGTGCATTCCGGCTTAGGAGGATCTAGCTTGGGTACCTGGCGCACACACTGAGCATAGGGAGAGCCATAGAACTCGGGTGGACAGCTGCAGAGGGCCTTGTGATTAATGACGCGACAGATGGCATTGAGACCGCAGGCATTTTGGCAGGGATCGCGGCATTTCTGGGTAATGCAGGCACGATCCCGTGAGCAATCCTCATTAGTCACACATTCTGGGTAACTGCAAGTGGCGGCTCCATTGTGAACACGACAAATGCCATTACTGCGACAGGGCGACGGTTGGCACGGATCAATTACATCAACCTCACGTAGCGACTCGCATTGTACGAAGGGATTACCGATCATCTTGTCGGGACAACTGCATATGGGACTGTGATTGATGGTCTGACAGATGGCACCGTAACCGCAAACGCCAGCACAGGCATCCACGCACTTGGAGTTCACACATGCCCGATCCTTGGCACAGTCAGAGCTCAGGGTGCACTCGGGTCGGCAGCCCTGGGCCAGAGGATTGCCAAAGAAGCCGGGTAAACACTCGCAGACAGCTTGATCCCGTTGAACACGGCATACAGAATTGAGGCCACATGGTGAGGGATAACAAGGATCCGTTGGTGGTGGAGGGGAAACTACCCTTGTGCACTGGATAAAGGCGTTGCCCGTATAGCCGGTGGGGCATGAACAGATGGGTATGTGACTGTTGACATTGCAATAGGCCTCCAGACCACAGGTTCCCGGACAGGGATCAGCGCACTTGTTCCTAATGCAGGCACGATTCGCAGGGCACTCGGAGTTGCCAACGCACTCAGGACGACAGCCCTCGTAGGGATTGCCAATGTACTCCTGAATACACTCGCACACATAACTTTGTCCACGCAGGCGGCACTCGGTGTTGCTACCACACGGTGATGGCTGGCAAGGATTCTTTGGCTCTGGAATTGGCGTAGGCAACGCTAAAAACGAAGAGGATTATGATTAGATAAGAGTATAAGACTTAGCCCTGCCTATATACAATATGCAAACTTGAACAAGGGTTGGGAATGGTCATGGATGCTTACTTGGGGGGTACTATCTGGCAGAGACGGAAGGGATCTCCTGACATGCCCGCGGGACAATGGCAGTTAGGCGTATGTAGGGTAACCTGGCACTGCGCATTCTGGCCACAGCTGCCAGGGCACGGATCTCGACACTTTTGACCAATACAAGCCAGATTATTGGCGCACTCGTCGTTGGTGGAGCATTCGGGTCGGCAATTGGGTGGTGTTCCCTGGAACTCGGCTAGGCAAGTGCAACGAGCATTGCCCTGATCATTGGTGCACTGTGCATTCGATCCACATGGCGATGGGTAACAGGGATCACGTGTTGCCTCCGGTTTGCCTTCAATCACAATGGGATTGCACAATCTGTAGGCGTTGCCCGTAAAGCCAGCAATGCATTCACAGTGGGCGCGGTGCTGCACCGCCTGGCATACGGCATTGAGACCGCATTGACCTGGACAGGGATCCACACACTTGTTGTTGATGCACGCATGCAGCTGGGAACAGTCCGAGCTGGAATAGCATTCCAGGCGACAATTAGGCGGTTGTCCTAGGTATCCTGTGACGCAAGAACAGATGGCATTTCCATTGCGTTCAATGCACTGCGAGTTGGCTCCACATGGCGATGGCTGGCAGGGATTGATAGGCAAAACATCACGCACTGGTGTGCAAGAGACGAAAGCGTTGCCTGTCATCCGTTCCGGACAACGGCACATGGCAATGTGGTTGATGGCATCGCAGAGAGCATTCTGGGCACAAGTGCCTGGACAAGGATCCACACACTTGTTACGCACACATGCACGATCCCTTGGGCACTCGGAGTTCAGCACGCATTCGGGACGACAGCTTACATAAGGGTCGCCCTGATATTCTGGCAGACAGGAGCATTGTCCATTACGGCACAATGCGTTGACGCCACAAGGCGAAGGATTGCAAGGATCATCGGGTGCTGTAAATGAACATAAGTAGGGGACCTCGTTAGGAAAGAGGGCAAAACGTGAGTATATATAGAGAAAAAGGGAGCATACTCGGTGGTGCTGGCGGTGGTGTCGGTGGTAAGCGACGGCAACTGGTAAAAGGATCTCCGGTATGCCCAGCCGGACACGAACAACTAGGCGTATGATTGATGACATTACATTGGGCTGCAAAGCCGCAAGAACCAGGACAGGGATCCTGACACTTCTCATTGATGCATGCCAAGTTGCTGGCGCACTCCGCATTAATGGTACACTCGGGACGACAGTTGGGGGCGGCGCCAATATATTTGGGCAAACAGCTGCAGCTGGCACCTCCATTGACCTCCCGACACTGAGAGTTTGGACCACAAGGCGTGGGCACACATGGTGTGGTTGGAACTGGTGGTTCTTGGCTGGGTGGTGCTGGCGGTGGCAGTGGGAGGCAACGTATAAAGGCATCTCCTGTAGTTCCAGGCAGGCAGGAACACAACGGACTATGATTGCGCACATGGCACTGTGCATTAAGTCCACATGCTCCTGGGCAGGGATCTTTACACTTCTGCTTGATGCACGCCTTATCCGCAGGACATTCGGCGCTGATGACGCACTCGGGACGACAGGAGGGCGGGGTGCCTATAAATTCTGGCAAGCAGCTGCAAATGGCCTGTCCTTGGGATTCGCGGCACTGAGAGTTGGCGCCACAGGGCGTTGGTTCACAAGGATTCACATAAACAGGGGGTGTGGCTGGTAGTTGGGAGAACGTTTTTGAATTATTTTTGGTATGCATAAAATTGCAGGCAGAAAGCGAAGCATTTCCATTTTAAAAGCGAAAGCGTTTTTAACTACAGCTGAGTTTGTTATAAGGTAGTTCTACTGTAAGTTACGTCTAGCAATTGTGAAAAGGGAAAAATCTTGAGTACAAATGGTGGTTTTACGAGTAACGTGAAACGCGATTGTGGGCAGGGCAAGACTTATAATTGAGTACTGCATTGTTGTTGTCCAAAAGAGAAGCAGAACGAAAGATAGCGATTTTCTTTTTAGTTACGCAATAATCTTATGGGGAAGTAAAGGGTATGTATGTGTTTTAGAGTGTTGTTGTTTGGTGTTGCGGTGGTTATACAACTTTTGATTGTATAAGGCTTAAAATTGAGTATTGCATTATTGTCGATTCGAGAGAGAGAGAAAGCGAGGCAAGGAGAGCGATCGAAGAAGAGCGTTTTAGATTTTTCAATGGCGCAGCAGATTTGAGAGACTAGGAGGCTGTGACTTTTTCTTACGTTCTTGCTGCACAATGCGGCAGCTGTGATAGGGGTTGCCCACATGTTGTGGCAGGCATTCACAGACAGGACTGTGATTGATAACCTGGCAGTGGGCATTGATGCCACAGACACCAGGACAGGGATCTTGACACTTCTCCCGCATGCAGGCACGATCGCTGCTGCAGTCCGAGTTAAAGGTGCATTCAGGTCGACAAATTTCGTAGGGGTTGCCATAGTAGTCTGGCAGGCATTGACAGACGCTCAACTCACGGTGGGGTAGGCAAATGGCATTAACACCACACGGATTGGGCTGACATGGCACCACTGGTGGTGGTTTGGGGGCAACGCAACCGCTAAGCGCATCACCCACCAATCCCACGGGGCAATAACAGAGCGGACTATGAGCCACAACACGACAGAGTGCCTGTTGACCACAACTGCCGGGACATGGATCCACGCACTTGCGGTTCAGACAGGCCTTGTCGGTGGCACAGTCGGCGCTGCTCACACACTCGGGCCGGCAGTGCGGTGGTGTGCCTATGAAGTCTCTGATACACGAGCATCGCGCACCTTGCGCGGTTACCTCACACTCTGAGTGGGGACCGCAGGGAGAAGGCAGACAAGGGTTCACTTCAATGGGATCTCTGGCTGGTGGTACTATAACTGAAAGAATTTCGTTAGAGTTTGGGGATTTGTGGTGGGTTCAGAAATTGTTACCTATAGCTTGACACGCTAACAATGGGTTACCCGTCAAGAATGAAGGACATAAGCAGACGGGACTGTGGTTTTGAGCGTGACAAATGGCGCGTAAACCACAGGCACCTGGACAGGGATCGCGACATCTAAGATTCAAGCAATACTTTTCAAGAGGACAATCCGAGTTGCTGCTGCACTCCGGACGACAGGAAGGTGGCGTCCCCAGATAACCAGGCAGACAGTAGCAAATGGCTTGTTCCTGGTATGGACGGCACTGGGCATTGGGTCCGCAGGGTGAGGGCTGGCAAGGATTAATGGGTTTGCGAGGTGGCACTACGGCAATGGGTGCACTTGTTGTCATGGTTGTTGCGATCGGTGGTTCAGGTATGGGTTTGGGACTGGGAATGGGATCACAACGAACAAAAGCATCTCCCTGCATTTGAGTTGGACACGAGCAGCTTGCAATATGATTGTAGACGTGGCAAACGGCATTCAGTCCACAGATTCCTGGGCAGGGATCCTCGCACTTTTGTCTCCTACAAGCCTTATCTTTGGCACAATCCGTATTCAGCACGCATTCCGGACGACAGCCAATGTAAGGATTTCCATGATATTCGGTGAGACAACTGCAGATGCCATTGTTACAAATGGCATTCGCACCACAAGGCGAGGGATAGCAAGGATCCTTTGTAGGAATCGGTTCATGTTGTAGAACTTTAGGAGGTATTCTTTGACAGGAAACGAAAGGATCTCCCGTATGTCCCGGAGTGCAGAAGCAGTTGGGCATATGATTATGTACACGACAAAGGGCATTGTATGCACATGATCCTGGACAGGGATCGCGACACTTTTCATTCACACACGCCAAGTGGGAAGGACAGTCGGAGTGTACTATGCATTCAGGGCGACAATTTGGTGGTGTTCCACTGTAATTTGGCAGGCAAATACAAGCTGCAACTCCAAAACGATTGTGACACTGCGAGTACGGACCACACGGTGAAGGGTAGCAAGGATTTCTCTCCAGACTAGGAGTAGCCATATCATAGACCGGACGGGGGGGTGCCGGTGTCGGTGTAGGTGTAGGTGTTGGTTCTCCTACTGACTGAATGTTGATAACACCTGGCTTTGGGTGTAGTTGTTGATAGTTCACATCGTAGATCGGAGGCTGTGGTGTAGGGTACGACGGTTGTGGAGCAGAAGGAATGTTCACCACACCTGGTTTCTGAGGTTGTTGTGGTGCTGTTGGATAGTTCACATCGAAAATCGGCGGTTGAGGAGATGGGTCCGTCGGCTTAGTTGCCGAAGGAATGTTGATTATACCAGGCTTAGGAGGTGGAGTTGAGGTCGTTGGGTAAGTAGGATTGTATATGGGCGGCTGTGGTGGCGGAGGCACAGGCTCCGGATATGAAGGAATATTCACAACACTTGGTTTATATGTTGGTTGTGATGTTGGATAGTTGATATCGTAGTATGGAGGCGGAGGTATTGGATAAGACGGTTGTGGGGCCGATGGTACATTGATTACTTCTGGTTGAGGTCCAGGTGTTGAAGTTGCCGGTGGGGATGGAATATAAAAAGGAGGTTGTGGTGAAGAATACGATGGTTGTGGTGCCGAAGGAATGTTGATTACTCCTGGCTGCTGTGTTGTTAATTGCAGTGGAGGGTAATTTACATCATAGATCGGAGGTCGAGGAGATGGAGATTGTGGTACAGAAGGAATAAAGACCACACCTGGTTTTATAGGTGGCTGTGGTGTTGTTGGGTAGTTCACTTCGTAGATAGGAGGATTTGGAGTCGGGTAAGAGGGTTGCGGTATATATATGACTCCTGGTTGTGGTGCAGGTGTCGTTGTTGCTGGAGGAGACGGAATGTATAGCGGTGGTTGTGGTACAGGAGACACAGGCTGTGGATGCGAAGGAATGTTGATAACTCCATGGTATTGTGGTGTTGTTGGTGGAGTAGGATAGTTCACATCATAAATCGGTGGTTGTGACGATGGATAACTTGGCTCTGGTGCCGATGGTATATTGATTACACCAGGTTGTGGTGGAGGTGTTGAGGTAGGTGGCATTGCCACATACACCGGTGGTTGTGGTGTTGGATACGTTGGTCGCGGTAGAGATGGAATGTTTATAACTCCGGGTATTTGTGGTGGTGGTGGATAGTACACATCGTATATAGCTGGACGTGGGGGGCTGAGGTGTTGGCTGTTGTTCTGGGGCAGACGGAATGTTGATAACATAAGGTATCGGTGGTTTCGTCGGCTGTGTGGGGTTTACGTGATAAATGGGAGGCTGGGGTGTTGGATACGACGGTTGTGCCACCGATGGTATGTTGATTACATCTAGCTGTGGTGCAGCTGTTGTTTTCACTGGAGATGGTATAAATATAGGAGGCTGTGGGACAGGTGGCAAAGGTTGTATCACGGATGGAATGTTTATAACTCCAGGCTGTTGTGATGTTGGATGTGTTGCGGGGTAGGTCACATCATAAACCTCTGGTTGAGGTGTTGGGTAAGACGGTTGTGGTGCCGATGGAATGTTGATAACTCCTGGCTTAGGTCCAGGTGTTGAAGTTTCAGGAGCAGATGGAATGTAAATTGGAGGCTGTGGTGCCGGAGGCTGCGGTTGTTGTACTGACGGAATGTTGATAACTCCAGGTTGTGGTGCAGGAGTTGAAGTGGCAGGAGGAAATGGAATGTGAATTGGAGGCTGTGGTGCCGGAGGTTGCGGATGTGGTGCTGACGAAATATTGATAACTGCTGGCTGCTGTTGCGAAGGCGGTGGTGTTGGATAGTTTACGTCGTTGACCGGTGGTTGTGGTTTAGGGTACGACGGCTGTGGTACTGAGGGTATATTGATAATTCCTGGCTGTGGTACTGGTGATGTAGGATTTGGTGATGGGATTAAGACGGGAGCCTTTGATGTCGATTGAACTGGCGTGGATACTGAAGGAATATTGATGACTCCCGGTGTTGGCAACGGTTGTGGGTGTTGTGTGGGGTAGCTAACATCGAAGTATGGAGGTTGAATGCTTGGTGGTGATGGTTGCGATACCGACGGAATGTTGACGACACCCGGTTTAGGTTGGGGTGTAGATGAACTTGGATAGGACGTATATACAGTGGGGGGTTCAGAGGGAATGTGAACCACGCCGGGTATAACAACTGGATAGGGTGGTGCTGGTGTATCATACATGGGAGGTCGCACATTTGTGGGAGCTGCATAGGCCGAAGAAAGTTTATTAAAAGGAATCTGCCAATTTGCTATCGTATCATATGGAATCTTACGTCGTGGATTCTCGTAGCAACGGGTGAAAGGGTTGCCAGTGTGCAAGGGTCCGCAATAACAAATTGGATTATGATAATGGACGCGGCACTCTGCATAGATGCCGCAAGCTCCTGGACAGGGGTCAATACATCTGTGCTGTACACAGGCCTTGTCGAAGGGGCACTCGGAGTTTAGGGTGCATTCAGGTCGGCAATATGGTGGAGTGCCATAGAAATCGGGAAGACATGAGCAGATGGCCTGCTCATTGTTTTCGCGACACTGTGCATTGACACCACATGGACTTGGCTCACAGGGTGCGAGGTATACTATTGGTGCTGGGTCGGAGAAAATCGAGAGATGATTACAAATGAACTTGGAATCCATTGGTTGTGGTTGCTTACATTGCTGCACCGCTGGCTGTGATAGAGCACAGTAGGTCAAGGGGTTGCCCGTGTAGCCGCTGTAACAGCTGCAATATGGTAGATGATCCACCACACGACATTCTGCATTGAGACCACATGTGCCGGGACAAGGATCACGACATTTTTGCTGCACACACGCTCTGTGCGAGGGACAATCACTGTTAAGGATGCATTCAGGACGACATGCCTCATACGGATTGCCATAATAATCAGGCAGACAGGTGCATGAGCCTACCCCATGGTGCTGACTGCAAATGGCATTGGCCCCACAAGGATTGGGATCACAAGGAGTCAATGGGAGCTCCTCGAACTGTGGTGTCTGTATTGCTGTAACTCTCGGTGGTGGTGTGGGTATTGGAGTTGGTGGTGGTGGAGGTGGTTGGCAGGCGGTAAATGGATTGCCAACCAAACCTGGAGCACACACACAGTTTGGTTGGTGGTTGGTGGTGCGGCAGATGGCGTTAAAGCCACAGAGACCTGGACAAGGATCGCGGCACTTGCGATTGATGCATGAACGGTCGTTGGGACAGTCGCTATTGGAAATGCACTCGGGGCGACAGTAGGGAGGCACGCCCACATGTTCAGACTCGCAGCGACAGGTAGCAACGCCCCGTTCACTGCTGCACTGCGAGTGGGGACCGCAGGGAGTGGGTAAACAAGGATCAAGTGGTTCGCGTTGTAAGGGAATGACAGGAGGTCTAGAAGTGGGAGTCGGATCTTGAACTTGAGCTGGTCGGATGGGTTGACATTGAGTGTAGGGGCTGCCTGTGTAGCCGGTGGGGCAGACACACTGTGGTCTATGGTAAACCACATGGCAGACGGCCTGTTGACCGCAGACACCGGGACAAGGATCTCGACAACGTTGATTAAGGCAAGCCAGGCTTAAAGGACACTCGGCATCGCTGGTGCACTCGGGTCTACAGGTGGGTGGACTGCCAAAGTAACCGGGCAAGCAGTTGCAGATTGCCTGATCTCCCACAGCACGACAATGCGCATTGCTGCCACAGGGTGAAGGATGGCAAGGTTGCAGTGGTGCCGATGGTGGTGACACAGGTTTTGGTCTTGGCTGGCAGAGCACAAATGGATTACCCTGCATACCTTCAGGACAATGACACATGGGCACATGATTGTGGACTTCACAAATAGCAGAATAACCACAAGTGCCAGGACAAGGATCAGTGCAGCGGTTGCGTACACAGGATTTGTCTCGGGGGGCACTCTGTGCTTAACACACACTCGGGACGACAACCCACATATGGATCGCCTTGATAGAGTGGCAGGCAACTGCAGATGCCACCAGAGCACTGAGCATTGACACCACATGGCGAAGGCTGGCAAGGATCATCCGCAACTGGAGCGGAAGGAAGTGCAATTGGTGATGGGTAACAGCGATGGAATGGATCACCCAGATAACCACTGGGACACGAGCAGCTGGGGACATGGTTCAGCACATTACATTGTGCGTTAAGCCCACATGCTCCTGGACATGGATCTCTGCACTTCTCATTGATGCAGGAACGATGACCTGGACAATCAGAGTTGAGAGTGCACTCGGGTTGGCAATGCGGTGGTGTGCCATAATACTCCGACAAACAACTGCAAATGGCTTGATCGTTGGTCACCCAACACTGGGCATACGAACCACAGGGGGAGGGTACGCAAGGGTCTCGGTAGGGTTCACGTTGTGGGAGAGGCGCCAGTACAGGCTGACAACGCACAAAGGCGTCGCCAGTGTAACCAGACTGGCAGAAACAATGGGCTCGGTGGTGTAGTGGTTGGCAAATGGCATTGTAGCCACATGCGCCGGGACAGGGATCGCGACACTTGAGGTTGATGCAGGCCTTATCATGGGGACACTCGGGATTGGTGGTGCATTCGGGTCGGCAGGCGGGTGGAGTTCCAAAGTAATCAGGCATGCAACTGCAAATGGCCTGACCCTGCTGATCTCTGCACAGAGCATTAGGACCGCAGGGCGAGGGCTCGCATGGATTCACATAGATCACTGGGACAGCTGTAGAGAGGATGGTGCAAAAGAGTGGGACAAATAATTCATAATAAGATGGGTTAGTGTATGTTTCAAGGGACGTCTGAGAAGTTTGCTTACGTTCCGCCTGGCGCAGTTGACAGTGGCGATATGGATCTCCATTGTAGCCGGGATAACATCTACAGATGGGCACATGGTTAACTACTTGGCATTGGGCATTGGAAGCACAGCTGCCGGGACAGGGATCGCGACAATGTTGATTGAGGCAGGCCAAGTGGCTGGAGCAATCGGAATTGAGGATACACTCGGGTCGGCAACCCTCGTAGGGATTGCCATAATACTCGGGAAGACACTGGCAGGCGCCGACTCCACCTTGTTGACGACAGACGGCGTTGCTGCCACAAGGACTCGGCACACAAGGATTTAACTGATCTCGCTCCAAAACTGGACGCGGATAGCAACGTGTGAAGGGATCTCCAATGTAATCCGCAATGCAGAGACATGTGGGCACATGGCTGATCACCTGACAGGTCGCCGCCTGTCCACAAATGCCGGGACAAGGATCGCGACATTTTTGCTGAATGCAAGCCAATTGATTGGCACACTCCGCGGAGGTAACACACTCGGGTCGACAATAGGGCGGTGTTCCAATGTAATCCGCTAGGCATTTGCATTGTGCTTGTCTTCCATCCGGCGACGGCGTGCACTGGGCATTAGCACCGCAGGGCGATGGTTGGCAAGAATTAACTGGCTCATGTTGGATAACTGGAGGCGGTGGCAGGCGCTGGCAGAGGGCAAAGGCATTGCCCGTATATCCAGTGGGGCAGCTACAATGGGGCGTATGTCGGATGACCTGACAGAGACCATCCTGACCACAGGCGCCTGGACAGGGATCGTTGCAATGTTGATTGAGGCAGGCCAAGTGTGGGGCACAGTCCGAGTTGATTGTGCACTCGGGTCGGCATTGCGGAGGCGTGCCATAATAACCAGGGAGGCAGGAACAGACACCCTGTTCATTGGCCACACGGCATTGGGCATTGCTGCCACAAGGCGACGGCTGGCAGGGATTAATAGGTATGACAGGGTCAGCTAAACGGTGAAAGGCAAGGTTAATAAGTAATATTGAACTACACGAAGGAAACCTACGTTGAATTAGAGAACACTGGACAAAGGCATTGCCGGAGGTGCCGGGTGGACAGTGGCACATGGGCACATGTTGACGAACCTCGCAGATGGCGCCAACACCACAGGCTCCTGGACAGGGATCCACACACTTGCTGCGCTGACAGGCTCTGTCGCGGACACAATCAGTGTTGAGTACACACTCCGGACGACAACCGACAAGGGGATTGCCATGGAACTCGGCAAGGCAAGTGCATTGTCCATTGTTGCAGATGGCATTGGAGCCACAGGGCGAGGGATTGCAGGCGTCGTGTGGTGCAGGCGGATCACGAGCCGGTGGTATCGGAGCACAGCTAATGAAGGGATTACCCTGATAGCCTACAAGACAACTGCAAATGGGTGTGTGATTGATGACGCTGCACTGGGCAGAGATACCACACGAGCCGGGACAAGGATCGCGACACTTTTCATTTAAGCAGGCTAAATGGGAGGCACAATCGGAATTAATGACACACTCCGGATGGCAGTTGGGTGGTGCGCCGTAGTAACCCGGCTGACACGTGCAAACAGCTTGACCATTCTGGGCGCGGCACTGCCCATAGGCGCCACAGGGTGAGGGAACGCAGGGATCGCGATAGGTGTCCTTAGGATAATCGTAGCTGATGGCGGGAGCTGTAAAGTAATCGAAGTGAGACGTTGCAACCACGGTGGGGTAACTTAGAGTCTTACGTATGGTGCGACAACCACTGAAGGCATCACCCGTAAAGCCAGGCAAGCAGACGCAGTGAGGACTGTGGTTGATGGTGCGACATGCGGCATTGCGGCCACAGACGCCCGGGCAGGGATCGACGCAATGATGATTGCTGCAGGCCTTATCAAGGGCACACTCCGATGAGATGGTGCACTCGGGACGACATGCGGGTGGGGAACCCACAAACTCAGGCAGGCAACTGCAAACAGCTTGTTGATTTGCCTCACGGCACTGAGAATTGGGTCCACAAGGTGAGGGCTGGCAAGGATGTAATGGCTCAGGATCACGCAGAGCTATTGATGAAGATGTCGCATAAGTATCTAAACTCGCAGTTAATGCTTGAATCATTGTCTTACGTTCGCGCAGGCCACTACAGTAGCTATAGGGATTACCCTCGTAGCCACTGATGCAACTGCATTGGGGCAGATGATCACGGACATGGCAGACAGCATTGGTGCCGCAAGCTCCTGCACAAGGATCTCGACAGTGTTGATTGAAGCACGCTAAATGGCTGGGACAATCCGAATTAAGCACGCATTCGGGCCGACAGCCCTCGTATGGATTGCCAAAGAAGTCGGGCAGGCAGAGACAAGCGCCTGCGCCATGCTGTTCGTCGCAAATGGCATTGGAGCCACATGGACTGGGCACACAAGGGGATACAAGCTCAGCCACATCTCTGACCACATTGCAGCTGATGAAGGGATTACCAGTATGACCGCTGGAGCAGACGCACATGGGAGTATGATTGATCACATAGCACTCGGAATAAGTGCCGCAGACTCCTGGACAGGGATCATGGCATTTTTGATTCAGACACGCCAGATTAGTGGGACAATCGGCGCTGCTGACGCACTCGGGTCGACAATTGGGTGGAGTTCCTATAAAGTCCGGCAGACAACTGCATTGTGCATTGTTGCCCACGTTGCGACATTCGGAGTTGGCGCCACACGGAGAAGGTTGGCAAGCGTCAATAACATCCTGGTTTGGTGGTTGCGGATGACAGGCAACGAATGGATTTCCTGTGTAAGAGCTGATGCATCGACAGATTGGGCTGTGGTTCAGCACTTGGCACTCGGCATTCAATCCACAAGCTCCTGGACAGGGATCTCGACAATGTTGCTGCAGACAGGCCAGGTGAAGTGGACACTCGGCATTGCTGATGCATTCGGGACGACACGAAGGTGGTACACCCACAAATTGAGGAAGACACGAGCAGACAGCTTGTCCATTGATCGGGCGACATTGTGCATTGGGTCCACAAGGCGAAGGCTGACAGGGATCAGCGACCACACGTGGTGGAGGTAGCGGCAGTGGCACACACTGGGAAAAGGCATTCCCTGTCATGCTAGTGGGGCAATGGCACATGGCCACATGGTTGTGCACCTCACATATGGCATTGGCGCCACAAGTTCCCGGACAGGGATCAATACACTTCTGACGCACGCAGGCTAGGCTAAGAGCGCACTCCGTGCTCAATATGCACTCGGGACGACAGCCAAAGGATGGATTGCCATGATAACCAGGCAGACAGCTGCATTGTCCATCTCGGCAGATAGCATTGGCGCCACAGGGCACGTGATGGCATGGATCGGCGTCTAATAGAGGTGGCTGAGGAGCAGGTGCTGGCGCCTGACAGGATGCAAACGGATTGCCAGTCAGGCCCGGTGAACATTGGCACGTTGGAGTGTGATTAATGACTAGGCACTGGGCATTGAAACCACAAGCACCTGGACAAGGATCACGACAACGTTGCCGGTGGCAGGATAAATGGGCAGGGCAGTCGGCATTAATGCTACATTCGGGACGACAATTGGGTGGATTGCCAAAATAGTTGGGCTGGCAGGAACACACGGCCGTGCCCTGATTATCGCGACAGTCGGCGTACTGACCACATGGTGAAGGAACGCAAGGGTTCTGATACACATCCAAGGTAGGAGTTGGGGCTGTAAACAGGAAGGGAAAAGTTGAGACCCAACTCAATGAGAGTTCCTTCAGATTCTTACGTGGCACGGTGTAACACCTTGTGAACGCATCTCCCTGATATCCTCGACGACAAGTGCAAATGGGAGCGTGATGGAAGACACGACAGTCGGCATTGGAGCCACAGACACCTGGACAGGGATCGCGACACTTTTGATTGATGCATGCCTTGTCCTGGGCACACTCGGCACTCGTGGCACACTCGGGACGACAATTGGGTGGAGCACCCACATATTCAGGCAAACAAGAGCAGATGGCCTGCTCATTGAGTTCCTTGCACTGCGAGTTGGAACCACAGGGTGAGGGTTGACAGGGGTTAACATAATCCCTAACTATAGCTAATGGACAAGACGATAGAAGTTATAAGGTCTGATGCTGTCAAATTTTTGCTGACTCACGTTTCTCGGGCAGCTGGCAATGGCGATAAGGATCACCTGAGAAGCCATTCAAGCAATGGCAGGTGGGAAGATGATTGACAACCCTACAGGCTGCATTAAGACCACAAACTCCAGGACAGGGATCACGACATTTAAGCTGCTGACAGGACTTGTCCGACGGGCAGTCACTGTCGGAAATGCACTCGGGTCGACAAGCCTCATAGGGATTGCCATAATACTCGGGTAAACACTGACAGGAGCCGGCATTGCCTTCCTGGCGACAAAGTGCATTGGCACCACAAGGATTGGGATAACAGGGCTGTGCGGGTTCCTCCTGTTGTATGGGTATCTGGTGGCAGTTGCTGAAGGGATTTCCCGTATAGTCAGAAGAACAGTAGCACATCGCCACGTGGCTGAGCGCGTGACAGATAGCATTGGATCCACAGGCGCCAGGACAGGGGTCGACGCATTTCTGTCGCACACAAGCCTTGTCGAAGCTACACTCCGAGCTCGTTACACATTCCGGTCGACAGTTGGGTGGTGTTCCAATAAAACTGGGAAGACAGCTGCATTGGGCTTGATCTCCGACGGCCCGGCACTCGGCATAGGCACCACAGGGTGAAGGTTGGCAGGGTTGCTTCTTGACGGGGACATCACGTTGTGGTTCGAGCTGGCAGCCCAGGAAAGGATTACCAATGTGACGTGGTGGACAGCTGCATATGGGCGCATGGTTGACAACATGGCACAGGGAATTGAAGCCACAGGTGCCTGGACAGGGATCGATGCAGTGTTGTTGTTGACACGCTAGCAGTGGCAGACAATCCGAGTTGCGTGTGCATTCTGGACGACAGTTGGGTGGAGTGCCCATATAATCCTCCAGACACGAGCAGACAGCGTTTGCATTTAGCACGCGGCATCGACTGTTGGGACCACAAGGCGATGGAGCACAAGGATTAACTGGAGGCGAATATTGCACCACAGGAGTTTCACACTGGATGAAGGCATTGCCTGACATTCCGGTGGGACAACGGCACATGACAACGTGGTTGAGAACATCACAGATGGCATTGAGTGCACAGGTTCCAGGACAAGGGTCCACACACTTGTGGCGTACACAGGCGCGATTCCTTGGGCAATCTGTATTGAGCACACACTCCGGACGGCAGCCCGAATAGGGATCTCCTTGGTACTCGTGGAGACAGTAACATTGACCATCCCGACACTGGGCATTTGGCCCACAGGGTGAAGGATTGCAAGGATCATCATGCACAATTGGATTGGGTTCGTCTAAGGGCAAAAGCGACGAAATGATTAAGACTACGGATAACTCTAAGAGTATGCTTTAAACCTTACGTGGTTTTGGCTGGCAGGCGGTAAACGGATCACCCACATGACTCACAGGACACTGACAGCTGGGCACGTGATTGTGTACGCTGCAGAGCGCATTATAGGCACAGAGGCCGGGACAAGGATCCACACAGCGCTGATTAATGCAAGCCAAACTCGGCTGACACTCGGCACTGGTGGTGCACTCGGGTCGACAGCTCGGAGGTGCTCCAAAGTAACCCGAAAGACAGGTACATACGGCCTGGCCATATGACTGCCGACACTGGGCATTTGCTCCACAGGGTGAAGGTTGACAGGGATCCCGCACCGGTTCATCGAAAATCTGTGCAGGAGGTGGGGGCACGAGGTAGCAACGCGTGAAGGGGTCTCCGGTGTATCCCGATTTGCAAGCGCACAAAGGTGCATGATTTGTGACATGACAAAGAGCATTGCTGCCACATGACCCAGGACAAGGATCGATGCACTTGTGTTGCACGCACGCCGTGTCGAAGCTACATTCCGAGGAGATCGTGCACTCGGGTCGACAATCAGGAGGCTGACCCACATACTCAGGCAGACAGGAGCATACAGCTTGCTCGTTGAGCTCCTTGCATTGCGAGTTGGGACCACAGGGTGATGGTTTACAGGGATTAATGTAATCACGAATGGCTGTAAAGAAAGTGGAGTTGGTTCATTGCGAAGCGTTCCTTCATGATTTTCCGATGGGATCTTACGTTTCTCTTCGCGTTTGCAGGAAATATAAGGATCACCCACATAGTTGTTGAGGCAGTTGCATGTGGGCAGATGATTGCGTACATAGCAGTCGGCGTTGTGGCCACAGCTACCGGGACAGGGATCGCGGCACTTCTGATTGATGCAGGCACGATTCGAGGGGCAATCAGAGTCGAGAACACATTCGGGACGACAGGTATCGTAGGGATTGCCAAAGTATCCGGGCAGACATTGGCAAGAGCCAACGCCGTACTGTTCATGACACTCGGCAAAAGAGCCACAAGGATTGGGATTGCAGGGCTGAATTACCTCGGGTGGATCACGTTGCATAGGTGAGCAGAGAACGAAGGGATCGCCAGAGTATCCTGGTTGGCAATAGCACAAAGCGCTGTGGCTGACCACACGACACTCGGCACCGCTGCCGCACAGACCAGGACAGGGATCCTTACAACGATTGTTGATGCAGGTCAGCGATGAGGTACAATCAGAATTGGACAAGCACTCAGGACGGCAGTTGGGTGGAGTTCCAAAGAAGTTATCAAGACAAGAGCACGATGGAGTATCTCCAATTCGCCTGCATTCGCTGTTGGGACCGCAGGGCGAGGGTTGACAAGGATCTCTCGGCAGAATATCTCGCAAGGGTTCGACTATGGTTGACACGTCAGTTAAATATTTCATCGGTGAGTGGTGCGAGGGTAACTTACTGATAATGTGACATTGGACGAAGGGGTTGCCGGTATAACCAGACCGACAGCTACAGAAGGGCCGGTGACTGACCGCTCTGCACTCGGCATAGACACCACAGGCGCCCGGACAGGGATCGACACAACGTTGATTCTGGCAGGCGCGACTCGGGGCACAGTCATAGTTGGTGGTGCACTCGGGCCGACAGGAGGGTGGTACACCATAATAGTTGGGCAAACAGCTGCAGATGGCTTGACCCTGGCGTTCGCGACACTCGGCATTGGCACCACACGGTGAGGGTTGGCAGGGATTCTGATAGACTTCCACTAAACGGTCAACGATGATACTCAATTAATTGCTTTATTTAGGAAAGCTCTTTGGGGGAACCTACTTTGTACAGGGTTGCAGTGAACGAAAGCATTGCCTGTCATGCCAACAGGGCAGTGGCACATGGCAATGTGGTTTATCACCTCACAGATAGCGCTTGCACCACAGGTGCCCGGACAGGGATCCACACATTTCTGCTGCACACACGCACGATTGCGAGGACACTCAGAGCTAAGGACACACTCGGGACGACAGGCGATATATGGATCACCTTGATATTCGGCAATGCACGTACATTGTCCTTGGTTGGAGCAGATGGCATTGCTGCCACAAGGGTTGGGATTGCACGGATCTCGGGGTTCCTCATACGCTGATACTATATGGAGTGTGTGATTTGATGTACTTAAATCAAGAAAAGGTTTCTTCACTTCGGGTTGCTTACGTGGTGCAGGCTGGCAAGCTACAAAGGCATCGCCCACAAAGCCATGCAGGCAGACACAGTTGGGCGTGTGGTTGATCACACGGCACTCGGTGTGCTGACCACAGGCGCCGGCGCAGGGATCGCGACATTTCTCATTAATACAAGTCAAATGGGTGGGGCATTCAGCATTAATGGTACACTCGGGACGACAATGCGGTGGTGCGCCATAATAGTTGGGTTGACAGGCACAAATAGCCTGATTCTGCTGATTTCGACAGGTGGCATAGAGGCCACAGGGTGAGGGTACGCAGGGATCCCGATAAGGAACCACATCTTTTAGTGGTGGCGGTGCTGCTGCTAATATATTACGTTCAATAAGGTCAGTCTTTAAACAATTCTTGGGGCACTCGGGTTGCTTACGTGTTGGTCGAGGCAAACATCGCACAAAAGGATCACCGATCAGATTCGGCTGACACATGCAAATGGGGCTGTGATTGCGCACCTGACATATCGCACCTTGACCACAGACACCGGGGCATGGATCAACGCACTTGCGATTGATGCAGGCCCTAGTGGTGGGGCATTCGGCGCTGGATGTACATTCGGGTCGACAGTTGGGTGGTGCACCCATATAGTCGGGTAGACAGGAGCAGACACCTTGACCTTGCAACTCCCGACACTGGGCATTAGAGCCACAGGGCGAGGGCGAACAGGGATTCACATATTCGTGGACAATTGCTAGGGTTAGGATTAAATAATACACTCCGAATTAGTAACTACTGCAAGTCTACAAAACTGGTTAGATAACTCTACTAATGGCAATTGAAACTGGCTTACGTGCTGCAGGCTGAGTACAGTATCTATATGGATCTCCTACGTATCCCGCGAAGCAGGAACACATTGGCGTATGGTTGACCACGTTACATTCGGCATTTTGTCCACAGCTTCCCGGACAGGGATCGCGACACTTTTGCTGTTGGCAAGCTCTATTTGATGCGCAGTCGGAATTGAGGACACACTCCGGTCGGCAACCCTCATAGGGATTTCCAAAGTACTCCGGCAGACATTGACAAGCTCCAACTCCATTACGTTGTGTGCATTCAGCGTTCGAGCCGCACGGTGACGGTTGGCAAGGATTGATAATTTCCACATCCCGTTCAATGGGTTGACATTGTGTGAAAGGATCTCCGGTGAGTCCAGGGTTGCAAACACACATGGCTGTGTGAGATATGACGCGACAAATGGCATTGCTACCACACAACCCTGGACAAGGGTCGCGACACTTCTGATTAATGCATGCACGATTCGAAGGACACTCGGAGTTTGCAACACATTCTGGTTTGCAGTAGGGCGGGGAACCTTCAAAGTCCGGCAGACAAGTGCAGGAGGGAGTTTCTCCTGTGGAACGGCACTCGGCATTCGGGCCACATGGCGATGGCCTACAAGGATCCTGTGGCACTTTATCAAGTTGGGGTGGTTCGATAATCTGCTGGCAGCCGACGAATGGATTGCCCGTATAGTGGGGCAAACACGTGCAGAAGGGATTGTGATTGACCACACTGCACTGGGCACTGCGACCACAGGTACCAGGACAGGGGTCAATACACTTCTGATTCACACATGCCAGCTGGGCGGGGCATTCCGAGTTGCTGGTGCACTCTGGACGACACAGGGGAGGTGTACCCAGGTAACCAGGTACGCAGGAGCAAACAGCCTGTTGATTCGCCTCACGGCATTGGGAATTGGGTCCACATGGTGAGGGTTGACAAGGCTGTACCACAACGGGTGCTGTAAATGAAATAGGATTTGTTGGAAGTATCGTTCAACGTTGCCCTAGTCTGTAATAATTACGTGGTATGGGCTGACACTGTAAGAAGGCGTTGCCAGCGTATCCTTCGGGACAAGTGCACATAGGTACGTGATTAATTACGTTGCACATAGCATTGGGAGCACATGTGCCTGGGCAAGGATCGAAGCACTTGTGACGCGCACAGGCACGATCACGAGGACAATCCTGGCTGGTGAGACATTCGGGACGACAAGCGCTATAAGGATCACCCTGATATTCGGGTAGACAGCTGCAGATTCCCGCATTGCACACGGCATTGGGGCCACAAGGCGAAGGACTGCACGGATCATCCGCTTCCACAGCTACAGAGTGAAATAGTCTATTGTCGTATACTCCAAAATGACTAAATTGTGCGAGGTTCTTACGTTTCGGTGGTGGTTCAGGCTGACAGTGGCTGAATGGATCGCCAGTGTAACCCGATGGGCAAGTGCAGCTGGGCGTATGATTAAGGATATTGCAAATGGCACCAAAGCCGCAGGAACCGGGACAAGGATCGCGACACTTCTCATTGATGCATGCCTGACTGCTTGGACAGTCCGAGTTGATGCGACATTCGGGACGGCAATTGGGAGGCACGCCCAAGTAACCCGATAGACAAGAGCACGACGGTGCTTCACCTTTTGCTCGGCACTCGGCATAGCTACCACAGGGCGAAGGCACACAAGGATCTACCGGTTGTTTCTGCACAATGACTGCTGG